>JAGDQO010001610.1:0-427937 GCA_018342035.1 Solanum appendiculatum | reverse complement strand
CGTCCAACAATACTTGCCCACTATACTATTTTGGGATGTTCAACAATATTTGTCCACTTTATGAAATCAATGGATAATTTTACACTTAGTTCCTAATTTACCCTTATCATTAATTATAGTCATCTCCCTATTACATTTTTCAATACATTATATTTATTATATTCAAAGGGTAATATAGTAAAATCATCCTTCTATTTATTGTTTTTTAAGGGGTGTGTCAAGTGAATAGTGGACAAGTACTGTTGGATAGAGGGAGTATTATTAAAATTGAATTTGTGAATTGTGAGGTAATACACACTTATTAAGAAAAACATTCAGAGACATAATTTAAATCATACTTTTCATTATATTTTTTTGTGAAATTAAAAATATAACTTTGTAAGTAGTGCAATTTATCTCATAGAAAATATCAAACTTCATTAAGGTCATGTTTGGAAAATTACCCTGGTAATTGGATTAGGTGTAAAATTAATATATTTTAAAAAGACAATATATATATATCTTAAATTAAATTTATATTAATTATAAAATTTCTTATTTGGCTAATACAAATTTTATATAAGAAATTTATCCGCATTTGTTAATTGTCAGTAGATTCAATGTCGTTATAGGTTTTACAAAGAGTGTTAATTGTCTCTAAGAAAACATATTTAACAACAATTATGCAATTAGTGTTAATTAATTATGGTCATGTGCTCATCGTGATTTCATGAATATTTACAAGACCAATCCTTTATATCATGCTTGAAGCGGCACCTATTCAATATCTGTATAGGTGAAATTAGCTACTATGTCCTGTTACTGTAGACATTTACTAATTTCATTAAAAACTAATTCAACCTCCGTGCAACAGTATGCACTATGGAGTTTGTCACTATACCCCTGTTATTTCAAACATTTAACAACTCCTTCACTTCTCACATAGCAGTATGTAGTACACTTGAATAAAGGCTCTAAAAAGAAGATTCGTGGTTTAGTAACACAAAGTAACTTTTTATTATCCATTGAACTTGTATTGTTAGAGTGTATACTAACTCAAAGTTGGTTTTCCATCACTTGTGTTTAGTTTAAGGATTTTGGCCTTATTCATTCACACATTTAATTATTATACCGCATCTTTTGAAACTAAATTTTACAAGATTAATATAAATCATAAATAAATCTTTCACATAGGCATATCACAAATATCATCTTTATCTCAATAGCTTAGAATGGTTGCATTTGTGGCCACAACATTTCAAAATCATATTTCTCAACCATTCCATTTCTTTTCAAGCATTTATATGCTAAATATATTCTTATTCCACTATGGAATTAAAGACAATTGTGGTGCAAAACTTATGGCACTTTCATACATGTTACACATCCAACATATAAGGATTTTATCATTATCATTAGAAGATTTACTATTTATAGACCAATGCACCAAGTCATCTATGTATGAATAGTCATGTCTATACAAAAGTTATCTTACAACAGATACTTCTTTTCATGAAAAGTCACAACATTTCAAGTGACACTACTTCAAGAAATTACATAATATTTTTATCAAGTTTTATAGCTTAATCACCATATTAGTAGTTTAATCAACTAATTATCACTAAAAATATCAACTTGTAAATATAATTACCATGTCAAATACATCAAAGATATATCTTGTGTGTGTTAAAGAAATAATTTATATCTTAAACTTCTTCAAATATTATTGACTATTAATCATGATCCAATCACCCCCACACTTTAATGTTTCAAATGTCCCTTTTATAACTTGTGTGGACATCTAATTAACATCTAAATCATCTTGTTATCAAATTTATAGCGTTCCAATACTATAACACATGAACATTTAATGAGAAGAACGCAATTGACCTAACAAAAATTATCATTTATCTTAATTTCAAATTATTCTAATAACTTTCAAGTATAGATATTATCCATCAAATAAAGAAATTCATATATATCATCTTATAACTTGAAAAACAAAATTCACATGATCTTTATATAACACAATTGTGCCATAATAATTTTCTTTGTCCCAAATAACAAATTTATAATAAGCATACCAAATATTTTATTCCTAAACTTATTTAAAAACATTTCAAGATCATCACAAGTGAATTATTTATCCTAGTATTTATGAAAAATCATTTCTCAAAAATTTCAAAGGATCAAATTTCATAGATAAGTAATAAGAGAAGTTAAGAAAGCAGAACCTGATATATGTCATTTCCTTCGTGAATCATTGTTGGCTCACTTTTGTCATATGACTTGCTGCCTTAGAATCATACTTTAAATCACTCGAATAATTTTTTTTCTCACTGTCCCACTTCCTCAAGAATTCAAGGTTCTTGTCTCTTTTATCTTCTTCAAACCCAATATCTCTTTAAAATTGTTAGAAAAAATAATAACAGAAAATATGATTAAAGAAGAAGATGGCCTTGAGGCGTGTAAACACTTTATTTAAAGAGATGTTGCCCATATACATATTGGGGTAAATACAAACAATTCTCTTCAAGGATACAATATATTCCTTTGTTTATACATACAGATTTTTCTTAGGCTACTTCTAGAGAGTCTTCATATTTCTAGAACTTAAAGGATGACTTTTCGTAAGAGTCATGTTCTTTTATGAACATATGTTTCTTTTCATAAGAGTCATATTCTTTCATGAACAAACGTGTCTTTTCATAACAGTCGTATTCTTTCACGAACAGATATGTCTATTCAATTTAAGACCTCTATATATTATAAAATATCCAACAACTTCTTTCTGTTTGGCAGTAGCAAGTGTGTGTTCAAGCAACCGTTTCTTGAATTAATGACAAATTAAACATATAAATTATAATTGGAGACTCATAATTAATGTGTGTTTACATATTTGTCCATAAATATGATTATTTTGTAAGAACATTTATTTAATTTAATTTTTAATTGGGGATCTTCCCATTTTTTAAAATATTATATTATAACTCCTCTTAATTAAAACTGATATAAGTCATCTGTGATACGTATAAAAGTCTACAATCGCAGACCCTCATGTAAATATTTTACTTTCCCTGCAAATAGAAAGTTAGGTGCAAAAATTAATTTTACAGGTTGTCCACCATTAAAAAATTATTTAAAACTTTCACATACAGTTCACATGCATGCCTATATCCACAAGTCAGAACATAATTACAAAATAAAGAAGCTAAGCACGTTTTTTAAAGGCTTACATCTTCTTCGATTATTCTTTTTAATTTGTTTTATTACATTTTCTCATACTATTCTTAATAATCTTAAAAGAAAATGTAATAAATATGAATCAAATAAGGGAAAAGGCTCAAATATGCCATCAAACTTTCAGAAAATGTTTATGTATGCCATCCGTTAAAAGTTTGGCTCATCTATGCCATTGCTATTAAAGAAAAGGCTCATCCATGCCATTTTTTTTAACTCCGGTTTTAAAAAACCACTTTTACATCACAAACAACTTTTAACATTTTTCAATTGTAGTTTTTGGATCAAATGTACTCTTTTTGCTTATTCTTCCTTAACAACACCAACAACACGTAAAGAACATTAACAATTCTCAAATTTCAAACTTCTTTAATTCTTCACGAAACCACCTCAAATTTCAAGAATAGTTTCTCTCCGAGCTAGATATCAAAACTCAATATCTTTTGAGCGCTAATTCAACAAGACTCACTTGAAATTTTTTCAAAGTTTTAAAACTTCAACATTCTTTAATGGTAGAATTTTCTCCACAACTTCAAATCATTTGAAAATTTGAATATAGACTCAAAAAACACTAGGGAACAAAGATCTAATGTCAAAAACAACTACTAAAACACGAATCAAAGCAAATTTTTGAAATTTTGGGACTGATTTTCATTTTTTGGAATATTTTTTTAATACGGGTAAATTTTTTAAACTCTACAAATGATTTTAGAATTTTGATTTTTTTTTAAAAAAAATTAATGATATAGCCGAAATTTGAGATGATTTCGTGAAGAATTAAAGATATTTAAAATTTGGAAGTTGTTTATGTTCTTGGTGTTCTTAAAGAAGAACAAACAAAAAGAGTACATTTGATCCAAAAACTTCAATTGAAAAGTATTAAATCTTATTTGGGGTGTAAAAAGCGGTTTTACTAAACCAGAGTTAAAAAAATGGCATGAATGAGTTTTTTCTTTAATAGCAATGTCATAGATGAGCCAAACTATTAACGGATGTCATAAATGAGCTTTTTTCAGAAAGTTCGATGGCATATTTGAGCCTTTTATGAAACAATCAAAAGAATAATCACTTACTTTTCCTGCATTCCCACCAAACTACACTCTCTTTTAAGGGGTCTTTTGGTAGAGTATAAAAACAATACTCAATAGAGTGTATTAGGAATGTTTGCATTAATAATGGGCATAATACATAAACATGACCCTTAACTTGAAAGTATAAATTTTGAGGGTGCAAACACATTAGTATTTACTTAATCAATATACTTACTGTAAAAATGTAATTATGATAATTCTTAACGGGTTAACGGTTTACCCAATAAGAAAATTGAGTAATCCGCCCCCGCAACGATAAATCGTTAACTATAAAATTTTAATTTGTTGACCAACCGTTAATCCGATAATCCAATACCAATAAGCTAATAAGCCAATTTTGCGATTGACTTATCGGTTACGATTCGATTTGAGACAGCCCTAATAATAAGACGATTATTATTTAGAGAAAAAACAATATGATTTCGTATGGTGAACGAAATTATGTTTTCTCTCTAAATAATAATTTGATGAAATCATATTGTTTATTATATTGAATATGACTCACTTCTTAGATTAACTATGTTTTCTCTAATAAACATATGATTAGGGTAGAATAATAAACATATGTTTTCTCTAAATATAATAACGAAATTATTATTTAGAGAGAAAACAATATGCCCCACTTCTTGGATTAACGGTTTATCTAAATTTTATATGTTTTTTTTCTCTAAATAATAATCAATGTGTTGCTAAGAAAGGGGAACACACTATATATAGCGATTTTTAAAAAAAAGTTGAGTAATTCTTTTTTAAAAGAACAAATGTTTTAGGGAAATCGCTGCAGGGGCAGCGAGTTTTAAAAAAAAAAAAATTTCTACGGAACTCACTGTAGGCACAGCGATTTTGCAATTGCGCCGTTAACGGTGTTAACTTTGAGAAAGGATCTCGCTGCCCCAGCAACGAGTTGTCCGTTTTAGTCTAAAAAATATTTCAATGGCCCTTTATGTATTTTGGAAGAAAAAAGTTGTCCTTTTGGCTCCGAACTCTACTAAACAAGGAGTTACTAATACACAAATTTGTTTACATATATATATATAATATGTACATTTTAAATATTTAATGCAAGCATTAGGTATACATATAAATTAGGACGGAGGGAGCAGTAATCACATTGAGCCATCATGTTTAAAAAAATAATAAAAAATGATCGAAACTAAATGACAAAAAAAATATCGTAAAATCGAGTGCACACTATAGAGTATCTAAAGCAAGGGCGAGGTTAAGATGAATTCAGTAGCTTTGGTCCAAACCTTATATGATATATATAAACTATTAATTTAAAACCCAACAATTCTATATGATTAGAAACTCAAATCATAAACTTTAAATTCTGCCTCTGCCGAAGTTCTTATTTATATCAATAATAACATTGCATGATCAGTTTATTAATCATCAATTGCTTTTAATAGATCTATCTTTGTATGAATATTCCCCCTTTGCAATAATTATACCAAGCATTAGGATTGATATCAAAACAAAGAAATAGTAGTGATCTTTTGCCGGCAACATATATATTTTATATAATAATAACATTACAATAAGCATGTTAGACCAAAATTATGGAATACTTAATTTTCATTGGTGGAGAAATCAATGGGTGGATAAATCTATTTAAACAAAAGTCATTAATAATTAAACTCAATTTGTAACAAAAAGAGAAAGAAATAGAAGACACATATAGCTAGCTATGAGTTCAATTTTGAGAATTAGAGTGTTAACCAATTCCTAATTATAATTTTAATCATGGGGTACTTTAATTGTTTTGTGAAAAGTGAATTTCCAGAGTCTAAATTATTGGACCATAAATGCAATGGTGATATGTATGACAAAAATGGTCCATTTGCAGATAGTTTGTCTTATGTTCTTATAGAATTAAGTAATGAGACACCAAAACAAGGTTATGATTATTACATAACATCTCCTTATCCTAATGGTCATGCTACTTGTAGTTCAAATGTAGAATATTCAGATTGTGATACTTGTGTTAGGCTTGCAAGAGGATATTTGATGACTACTTGTGATCGTAGAATCGGAGGTCAAGTCGAATTTGTTGATTGCTCGATGAGGTACGAACAATACTAGTTCAGCTAATAGATTAGAGTCTAACCCTTGTTGTCGTGATTCACTGAGATTCAGTCTTTGTTCAATAATCTTTTTTGTCTCATTCCATTCATTGTTCTTCTTTTGTGGCCATTGTTATAGTGTTGTAGTAATGGTGTTGTTGAGTTTGATGTCCTTAATTTGATTTTGTAATGTTTATTTAAATTGAAAAGTATTTTCAGTTTATATTTGATGATCCATCTCTTGAATTATATTATAAAGAAATTACAATTTGCCTTCAACTAACACAAAGCACACAATACTTTATCTTAGCTACCAAGTCCTATACATATAATAACTAAGGAAAAAGGATATAGCGTCGTTAATACAAGACATAAAGAAATAAAATAATATACTCCATGTACAATCATAGACCTTCTACAATGCTCCTTGAGCGTTGTTGATATGAGGATGTGATAGACAACGTTATTCTATATTTATAGAAATCCTAACTATACTACTTTTTTCTTTCGCTTTTCTTGAACTTCTTGAATAGTTTGGCCTTTGCTAAAAATAACTCTCTTGATTGTGATTTCGCAAAGACAAATTTTTCTTTCTTCAGCCTTGTCCTAATATAGAGTTTGACAGACAAGGAAAGAATTTTCGTTTTCCTAGAAAACTAATCTTTTTCTTTATAGAACTTGTTTGCCTCCTTCCTTAACTGCCTAGGAAAACGTCTTCTTTTGTTCTTTTCCTTATTTAATTAACTTATTTTGCTGTTTTGGACGCATTTTCCTACTTCATCTTGGAATTAGTCAGTGATTGCCTCCCGTTTCTCTATTCTGATATATGTTTGTGAACCTGGTTCATGTTGTCATCATCAAAAGTTATTTGAGGGGTTTTGTCTAACCATCACTGTCAAATTAATATTATTCACTGCCTTGGCTTGTTCACAAAAGGCAATTATTTCTTGGAATTCAACTTTTAACTTCTTCAATTCTCCTAATTTTCTTTAGTGCAGCTTTTGTGAGGATGACTTAAGCCTATAAGTTTCTTTAGTTTGTTATATTCTCATATTTTTTTCCACAAGTTGTGTAATGATGGTGAAAGATGCTTTAATTTTTTTTGTCTTTTCTCAATATATATTTTTCCACAAGTTGTGCGATGATTGTTGAAGTTGCTTTAATTTTTTAAGACTTTTCTTTATATATGTTACGTTCCTTTCACTTAACTTTCTTCATTGTCCTTACCTGTTAACTTGATAGTGAAGAAGATAATACATATTAATTTTAACAAATCAAGAGAAATTTATTATTTTCTTTCAATACTAACCTCAACATTAATTAACTGCACTAAATACTAATAATCGAATTTAGATTTTAAAAACATAATTAATAAGATTAATTTAATAAAATATATCTCTAATAAATATTTTCTTAAGGAGAGTGTCAAATTAATATGTTCCAAGTAAAAAAGAATGGAGAGAATAACTTTAAGCTTCTCATTTTACCCTTTAATGAAATGATTTATAGTCTCATATTTTTTAGCTTGTCTAATTAGATTTGAAGTTTCAAAAATCTTTCTTTCTTTCTTAAATTTGATACCTAGTCAAATACTTTCATATAAATTAGGATGGAGGGAGCAGTAATCACATTGAGCCATCATGTTTAAAAATCAAAAATCAAATGATCGAAACTAAATAACAAAAAAAAACCCGTAAAATCGAGTGCACACTATAGAGTATCTGAAGCAAGGGCGAGGTTCGAATGAATTCAGTAGCTTTGGTCCAAACCTTATATGATATATATAAGCTGTTAATTTAAAACCCAACAATTCTATATGATTAGAAACTCAAATCATAAACTTTAAATTCTGCCTCCGCCAAAATTCTTATTTATATCAATAATAACATTGCATGATCTGTATATTAATCATCAATTGCTTTTTATTTAATAGATCTATCTTTGTATGAATATTCCTCCCTTTGCAAGAATTATACCTAGCATAAGGATTTATATCAAAGCAAAGAAATAGTGGTGATCTTTTACCGGCAACATATATATTTTATATAATATAACATTACAATAAGCATGTTAGACCAAAGTTATAGAATACTTAATTTTCATTGGTGGAGAAATCAATGGATGGATAAATCTATTTAAACAAAAGTCATTAATAATAAAACTCAATTTGTCTCAAAAAGAGAAAGAAATAGTATATACATTTGCTAAGAAAGGTACAGGAACTACTCTGAGAATTGGAGGAATTTTGTCAGCCAAGACAAAGATGTATGACACTCAAACATCAGTGCGTTTTTGGTTGAAGATCAATGTATAGATTTGAGAGAAGAACAATGAAAGGTGAGATATTATTCTTTGCTAAATATCAATGTATGTTGGGAAAGGCAAGCACAAAATAAATGTGTACGACAAGGCAATTGCGGAGGAAACCCAAGTCAACGGGTTAGACAAAAAGGGGAGAGAATCCCATATGAAGGAGACCAAATAAAACAAGAGGGAGAGAGCACATGTGCCATTATAGTGGAAAATTCCTTCTTGTTTTCATTTTTCTCTTGTAATTAAACACTTTGGATTTTAATCTTTTAAGTTACGGAGTTATAAACTAATATTTTTCGAGTCCCTCTTTGTTTAACTTAAATTAGATAACTAGTAGTGAGTAGTACTGAATCTTCTGACATAAATTGGAAAATTGTTGCAACTTTAACAAACATAAGAAATCACATTACAACAACAAAACAATGGAAAGACAAAAAAAAGATGAACGAAATGAGATAGAGATTAGGGACACGCCAAAAATCAACAGATGAATTGTTGACATCCCTGAGTAACGTCGCGGTGACTCAAAAAATAATTCAATTTTAAAAGAATTTAAAAGAAATAAATAGAAAAGGTTTAAAAGTGAAAGGGAGTCGCCACCTAATTTTTGGGATAAACTAGGAAACCAATTAATTAACTAAATTAAAATAATGTCTACGAAACCAATAGATTCTAGGTAAGGGTTCAAGTTATTCCGAAGGGAAGGTATTAGACATCCTTCGAAATCCACCACTGTGGGTCCCGACTAAATTCATTTTTTCAAATTGAGGAGGAGATAACAATAATATACAAGTATAATGAATATGAAATATAAACAAATAATAAAGTAAAGCGATAATATAAGAAACGGCCTAAATTTGCCTAACGCCAATAATATATACAACAATGAATAAAAAATATAATTTGAATAGTTTCCTTAGAAAGCAACTCCGGGTACCTTGTAAAGACACTTAGTAAAAGTGTTAGTAACAAATAAAAATAAATGAATCAAATAATAATTTTAAAATAACCATCCGTCTTACGAACATGGGAGGCCTCTAAAATCGATGGAGAGATTTTTTCATTGGTCAATTTTAACTAATAATCAAAGTAACTAATATTCAAAATTATCAAAAATATAAACAAAATCAACCACTGACTTCATGGTCAAACAAAAATGCTACAGAAATAACAAACAAAATTAAGCAATATTAAACCAAGAATAATAAACAAACACGACAACAAAACAAATGGACTAGACAAAATAAAAATACTAACAGTAGCTAAATAAAATTAAGGCAACTAATAGTTGGACTAGAAATCATATGAAAAAAATTGTCAAAGTATTATATTAGTTGCATCAGTGCGGTGGTAGGAGCTCGTGTTTCGGTCGGAAATGGAGAAAGGAAGGGAGAAGGCGTCTGGAGGTATAGGAAATGGGGCTTTGGTGGTGGACTCGCCGGATTACAGCGGAACACCGGCGATAAGCTCATCGAAAAATTATGAACACTAAAAGAATTTATTAAACACTAAAAATTTGAAAAATTATCTCTAAAATCTTATCCACCACCACTAACTTAATGACCAAGCTATTGCTTAAATAGAAAATTGAAAACCACCAATAGTACAATACCATTATCTTAAAATTGTGGCCAAAACCACAGGTTAATAAAATATCTGTGTACGAAATCTTATATATATTTGGATGTATTTTTAGACTGTGCAAAAATATCAAAATGAATATTAACAAATGTAACGAATGAAATGAATATTAAAAAAAATGTAACGAACGTAACCAATAGCACGTAAAAAAAGTAATTTAACAAAAAAATAATGATTTAATTAAACTGAACAAATATTTAAACATATTCAACCGGTTGTGACAAAAATAAGGTAATCAAAATTAATCGATAAAAATCCTAATATTTTGAGAAATAAGGATAATTATCAACAAATTGTATTAATACATTATTGTCCTTTTTGACAATGGGAACTTTCATTTCCACTTGCCGAAAATTTTTACTATAAGACACAAATAATACTAGTTGTATGAGGATATTATTTTATTAATATTTTATTTTGACTGCATGGGACCTATGCTTTATTTTTCATTTTGGCATTGTTTCTTTTTCTTACTTTTCTCTTTCTCCCTTTTTCTCTTTTTATTGTTTTCTCCAAAATCAAATTTGAAACCAATTTAATTGATCCCTCAATTTGTATATAAATGAAAATAATTTTTTTTTTACTTATTTATTTTAATAGAAAATATTTTTAAAAATTATTATTTTCATCATTAAATAACTACATAAGATATTAATAATTACATTTTAAATTTCAAAATATCATTAATAAAACTAGTTTAGTAAAATGAATCTCTAATATAAATACAATTGAATATATATATATATATATAACAAAATGAAACACTTTTTATTAAATTACACATTAAATATTTAGAAGTTATAAACATAAAAGCATGGTTATGATTGTTATTATTAGGCATTTGACTACAGAATTCATATATGTTTTTTATTGTATTGAAATATATGGAGTTAGAGTTGAAAATAAAGTTATGTTTTATTTTTGCAAAAAGAAATATTCAAAATAATGTTCATATTATACTTAAATACAATTTCAAAAGTGAAAAGTGAGTTGAAAAACCACATTATATCAACATGTTTTCCAAATTTAAAATATATCTTCAAAAAGAAAAGGTTGTGTTTTCAAAGTTTGATGATCAAAAATCATTTTTTAAATATAGTAAAAAATTATTTTATAAATAAATTTTTATGTTTAAATTGGTTCTAAAATTAGAAGTTGAAAACACACTAAATATGAAGGCGAAATTTTTTGAAGTGCAATAAATGAAAAAATGGGAGGAAAAGAAATAAAAATAATTTTAGTGATCAATTTTCAGGACATAAGTGACCATTCAAAGAATTAACTTCAATTTTTTATGCTCATATCATTTAATTATATAATAATAAAAATTATAATTTGGAAAATATTTTCTGTTAAAACAAATTAGTAAAAAACAACAATTATTTTCATCTGTATAAACTAAGGGAGTAATTAAATTGATTTCAAAATAGAATTTAAAAAAAACAAAAATCGAGAAAAATGAAGAAAGAGAAACAAAAGGGCAAGAAGAAAAATGAAGTGTGGGTCCATGGATCTGAATATAATATCAATATAATAAGGAAAAAATTTTAAAACAGCAATATTTTAGAATTTATAGGACACCTTGGCAACACTTTCAATATTTATTTTAAATGTAATTATTTTAGTATGTTATAAGGTTGCCTTTTGTATTTATTTAATTTGAAAGAATACAAATCTTTAACACCAAAATAGAGAAAATCATGGGATAAAATATTTCAAAAAAGGTAAAAATCGCTTAAATCTCTAATCAGTTATAATTGTTTATCCAACGAAGTGCCCTCTCTCTCTTATTCTTTCAAACGCCTTTTACCATTGTTCTGCATATTTCTAATATCCATTTTCAAACAAGTCAATTGAAATTGTAGTTGAGTTTTCGTGGATTTGCGTCACTTTTCATTGGATAAGCAAATTGAATTCCATCGATTTGTTTTCGTGGTATTTCAAATTGAATTCCATCAATTGTTTAAAAGGTCAGGATTATCGGAGAAGAACAAAAAAAGGCCAAGTATTTTTTATGTGTTGATTACTGTTTTTTTAAATGAAATTAGTCAGATCTGTGAAAATATTTGACCTTTTTGTATCTTTGTTTGTTTTTAATTCCAAAAAAAGTATGATTACGACATTTTAATATAAAGACACTTTTGTGGACGAAATGTATTTGTGTTTGGCTGTTTCTTCTTTAGTTTTGTATTTATATTTGAGTTTGTATCCATTAAAGAAATTGGTATGAATGAATAGTCATGATAGTATTTTGTAGCTGGTTGTTGTGAATACTACAAAAGAAGATACAACATCAGTTTTTCTTGATACAATTATGATGAATCCGTATATAATGAATACATAAATAAAGTATAGTTTGGTTATTTGGAATTGAAAGTGAATACTATTTAAAATATAAATATAAAGTCTGTTTTGATTTTGTATCCATTAAAGGAATTGGTATGAATGAATTGTCATGTTATTATTTTGTAGCTGGTTGTTTTGAATACGACAAAAAAAGACACAAAATCTGATGCAATTGTGATGAATACATATATAATGAATACATAAATAATGTATAGTTTGATTATTTGGAATTGAGAGTGAATACGATTTAAAATATAAATGCAAAATTTGTTTTGATTTTGTATCCATTAAAGGAATTGGTATGAATGAATTGTCATGATATTATTTTGTAGCTGGTTGTTTTGAATACGACAAAAAAAGATACAAAATCTGTTTTTACTTATGCAATTATGATGAATATGTATATTATGAATATAAAAAATTCATGACATTAAAAAAATGAATAAATAAATACAATTCATTTTTGGATACTAATTAAAATTACTGAGTTCTAAACTAATATTTTCGAATTCCTCTTTGTTTAACTTAAATTAGATAACTAGTAGTGAGTAGTACTGAATCTTCGGACATAAATTGGAAAATTCTTGCAACTTTAACAAACATAAGAAATCACATTACAACAACAAAACAATGGAAATTAAAGACAAAAAAAGATGAACGAAATGAGATGGAAATTAGGGACACACCAAAAATCAACAGAGGAGATAAAGTACCTTTGGCTTAGTGGGAAATTTCAAAAAGCTTTAATACATTATCGTCCTTTTCGATGATGGGAACTTTCATTTCCACTTGCCTTTGTCTAATCGTAATTCTTTTTTTTTTTAAGAACCACAAGGTCCTGTTTCTTCTTTTCTAAACTTTAATCACATTAGTGATAAGTGGACCCTTTGAACACATTATTGCTTCTGAGTGTGTATGATATTATCTATCTATCTCCCATTTTTCAACCAGATAAAAATCACTTAACACTCCTGAAGATGGCTGATGCCTCTGTGTCATTTGCTATTCAAAAATTGGGTGATTTTCTCATTCAGGAAATTAACCTACGTTTAAGTCTAAGAGAGGATCTGCAGTGGCTGCAAAATGAGCTTCTCTCCATGCAGGCTTTCCTCAGAGACGCACAACAAAAACAAATTGGAGATCATAGAGTTCAACAATGGGTGGTGGATATCAATACTATTGCTAATCATGTTGTCGCTCTACTCGAGACTTACAGCTTGGAGGATGGTAAAGGTGATGATGACCATGGATTTGCTAGTCGTTTCAAGGCTTGTGCTTGCATCTGTAAGAAGGAGAAGAAATTCTATAATGTCGCCAAGGAGATTCAATCAATCAAGAAACGAATCATGGATATCCCTCGCAGACGAGAGACTTATGGTATTACAAATATCCATAATAATGCTGGAGAAGGGACAAGTAATCAGGTTACAACATTGAGGAGAACTACCTCATATGTGGATGACCAGGATCACATTTTTGTTGGACTTCAGGATGTTGTACAAACATTGTTAGATGAACTTCTCAAAGCAGAGCCTCGTAGAACCGTCCTCTCCATTTATGGCATGGGCGGATTGGGCAAGACTACTCTTGCCAGAAACCTCTACATCAGTCCTAATATAGTCTCTAGCTTCCCTACACGCGCTTGGATATGTGTTTCTCAAGAGTATAACACAATGGATCTTCTTAAGACTATCATAAAATCCATCCAAGACTGCACCAAGGAAACTCTGGATTTGTTGGAAAGGATGGCAGAAATAGATCTAGAAAATCACCTTCGTAAGCTATTAACAGAACGAAAATACCTTGTGGTGGTTGATGATGTGTGGCAGAAAGAAGCATGGGAGAGTTTGAAAAGAGCATTCCCCAATAGCAAGAATGGCAGCAGAGTCATTATTACCACGCGAAAACAGGATGTCGCTGAAAGAGCAGACAACAGAGGTTTTGTCCATAGACTTCGTTTCCTAAGCCAAGATGAAAGTTGGGACCTCTTTTGTAGGAAACTACTTGATGTTCGAGCAATGATTCCAGCAATGGAAAGTCTAGCTAAGGATATGGTGGAAAAATGTAGAGGCTTACCTCTTGCAATTGCTGTATTGAGTGGACTACTTTCGCATAGATGGGGGCTAGAGGAATGGCAAAAGGTGAAAGACTGCCTTTGGAAGGACATTGAAGAAGACTCTATTGAAATCTCCTACATACTGTCATTAAGCTTCAACGATTTGTCAGCTGCGCTCAAGCAGTGTTTTCTCTACTTTGGTATTTTTCCAGAAGATCAAGAGATCAATGCTGAAAACATAATATGGTTGTGGATGGCAGAGGGTTTCATCATACCAAGTGGAGAAGAAAGAATGGAGGATGTCGCTGAAGGCTTCTTGAATGAGCTGATAAGACGAAGCTTGGTTCAAGTGGTAGACACATTTTGGGAAAAAGTTACTTCATGTAGGGTTCATGATTTACTCCGTGATCTTGCGATACAAAAGGCATCCGATGAAAACTTCTTGGACATTTATGATCCAAGAAAGCACTCCAAGTCCTCTTCATGTATCAGACTTGGCATTCATAGTCGAGGAGAAAGGTACCACTCACTTGATCTTTCTAATTTGAAGTTGAGGTCAATTATGTTGTTCGATAGGGATTTTCGTAATGTGTTCCAACATATAGATGTGTTTCGACATCTATATGTGTTGTACTTGGATATTAATAAAGTTGGTGTTATACCTGATGCCATAGGGAGTTTGTACCACCTCAAGTTGTTAAGATTGACAGGTAGTATCCATAATCTTCCCTCCTCCATTGGCAACCTCAAGAATTTACAGACACTTTGTGTCGGATATGTATTAGAAGGTTTGTGCCAACTACCCCCCGAAACATGTGACCTAATAAATCTAAGACATTTAGTTGCTCCGTATTCAAAACCTCTGGTACGTATAAGCAAACTCACAAGTCTTCAAGTTCTTCAATGCATTAGTTGTGATCAGTGGAAAGGTGTTGACCCTGTTGATTTAGTTAATCTTCGAAAATTATCCATGGATGGAATTAAGAAATCTTACTCCCTAAACAACATTAGCAGCTTGAAAAACCTTAGCAATCTCATATTGTCTTGTGGATCTAATGAATCATTCCCATCCCTTAAATTTGTTAATAGTTGTGAAAAGCTCCAGAAATTGGGGTTACAAGGGATAATAGAGAAACTGCCTCTATTTCCAAATTCCATCACAATGATAGATCTTTGGAACTCAAGACTGATAGAAGATCCGATGCCTATTTTGGGAATGTTGCCAAACCTGAGGAATCTCGAAATATTGTATGATGCTTATAGAGGAAAAGAAATAAGGTGCAGTGATAACAGCTTCCGTCAACTGGAGTTCCTTCATCTTGATCGTCTTCCGAACCTAGAAAGATGGCATTTAGGCACAAATGCAATGCCTCTCATTAAAGGTGTTCGTGTCGATAATTGTCCAAACCTGAATGAGATTCCACAGAGAATGAAAGACGTGAAGCATATTTGATAATAGGAAAGGTAATTATGTTCATTTTCTCTTTTATAATAAATGTCTTAATTTAATACTCTATTTGGGTTAAACAGCTGTCACTTGAAGACATTCACCTTCATCAAGTTGGATTATTTCAACATTCTGTTTTTTTTTGTTTTTTTGGTTTTTCAATGTTTAATTTTCTTTCTGTTTTTTTGCTTTTGCTTTTCTTAGTGTGTGGAAACATGTCTTTTTTTTTTATTTGGATTTTGTGATGATTTAATTAATGGAAAAAGGGTTTAAAATGTTCTTAAATAATGTGAAAAGAATAAAAATGTATAATTTGGTCCAAAAGTATCATTGTCTTCAATAGTTTGGTCTAAAAATGCTATAATTGTTACTTAATAGGTCAAAAATGTTTTTTTAAAATAAATATATTATTTCTTTTTTCAAACACATTCTTTTTCTAATAATGATTTTTTCACTAGAAAATGTTTATCCTACTTCAATTTATAAAAAAATTTAAAAAAATTATTTTATTAAAAAGCTTTTATCGTTATCTAAATGTAAATTAATCAAGGGATTATTATGAAGGCAGGGAGAATAACCAAAAAAAAAACTTTCAAACTCGCTTAGTGTGGACCGATTTTTGGAAAAAAAATAGAGAGCAAATTACTTATAAGTCAGCGAGAAAAAAAAGATAAAATCGATCATAAGTCAGCGAGATGATCAATTTTTTTACGCCATTAACGACAATTATATCTCAAACATATTTCGCTCCTTCTCCCGCGAAGTGTCGCTTTTGGTTAAATTAAAAATTAAGAGGCTCTTTTATATATATTGAAAGAAAAAGGTGACGCTTTTGACTTTGCATTCAGAATTTAACCATCCCAATATAATTCATGAACAAGTTTTTATATCAACTTTAAAATAAAAAATAAAAAAGGAAGATCATATATACTAGCAGGGAACTACATGTGATTACTACAAAAGATAAATTCAATTTCAAGTGATATTTGAATCTAAATTGTCTTACCTTGTTATCATAGCATTATTTTTGTTTTTATCCATTACAAAAAAAATATTACACATTTATATATTTACTAGTAAAATTATTCGTGCCTCGCGCGGGAATTTAATATCACAAAATTTATAAAATAATACTTAAAATCTATCAATCATTAAAACTAAAATACTATATTATCTTACATACAAGATTACGTAGTAACGAACATCTTATCTTATATCTTATCTTATATATATATAAAAGAGAATCTTAGACCCGCCTATGTGGCTCCCTCACAGATCAGGATTCTTATTTAATCCTTCTTAAAAGTCACAACCTTATGGAAAAGTCACAACATTTCATAAAAGTCGTAACTCTTCATAAAAGTCACAACTTAATCTTAGACCCGCCTATGTGACACCCTCACAGATTAGGATTCTTATTGAACCCTTCTTAAAAGTTACAACCGAACGAAAAAGTCACAACTTTTTAGAAAAGTCAGAACTCTTCATAATCAAAAGTTTATTAATTCTTATCTTATTTTTCTGCTTCACTTCGCACATGAAGGTACGATAAGGTTTTTAAGGTCTTTATGTCCTTACAATGGCATAACAAATTTGAATTTTGTCTTCAAGAGATGGTAGTATAGGTCTTTAAGGAATTTTTATTGTACCTTCAACAATTTTAGTAGAGAAAACTTTCATGAATACTCAATTAACGTGTGTTATTTAATAAGTACTAACAAAATACTTTGCAGAAAAATAAACAACAAAGTTTAAAGCATGTACTCAAAAACAACAATTAATAACATAAGCATAAATTAGTGACTGTAAAAAAAACATACCAGGATCTGTAACAATAGAATGAAACAGAAAGGAAAAAATCGAGGCCACTGAATGCATAGTGTCCCCTTAATTAAGAAAATTATTCCCTTCTAGTACCCGAGGTTTAATGGAATATATCCTCTCATGATAGAACGATTCTATTCACCAATGTATTGATACAAAAATAATGGTGTCAGTGAGCCACTCAACAGGAGTAAAGTACGCGAATAACAAAAAAAAAAACTTTCAAACTCACTTAGTGTGCAACGATTATTGGAAAAAAAATAGAGAGCAAATTGCTCATAAGTCAGCGAGAAAATAAGATAAAATAAAAGAGAAAATCGATCATAAGTCAGCGAGATGATCGATTTTTTTACGCCGTTAATGACAGTTATATCTCAAACATATTTCGCTCCTTCTCCCGCGAAGTATCGCTTTTGGTTAAACTAAAAATTGAGTGGCTATTTAATATTTTTTTTAAAAAAAAGTGATCCATATATATATATAATTAAAATATTTTTAAAAAAATCACCCTACTCAGCTCCTTCCCCTTCTTCTTCGTAGCCACCCACCCTCTTTTTCCTTCTTCAAAATACCCCACCTACCCACCCATCCACCCCACCTCTCCTTCTTCAAGCCACCCTTCCCCTCAATACACCCACACACTTTTCCTCCTCCTTCAAACCCCCCCACTCCAATATCGTTTCTTCTTCTCCTATCATCCTCTCCTCTCATCCTTTTCTGTATCTTCATCCTTATTTTTATTTTTTTTTCAATTCTTTTTTCCAGCAGATCCTTCTTCTACTGGTGAATCCCTGTGTTCACTCCAATTTGCAGCAAGGGCTAACACATGAGAGATTGGGTTATCAAGACGTCAAACATGTATGCATTCATCAGATTCTCACTTAAGCATTGACTTATTTTTCAATCTATACCAAATTCACCATCGATTTGTATAGTTTGGAGAGAGAAGAATATTGTCTTAGGTACTCTATTTGTAATAGCAAGAGTGTTTTCCTTTGATTTTTTTAAATTTAAATATAATTTCTTTTGTGGATATGATGCGTCACTGATGTGGCGCGTATGTAGTGCACTTCCCAGTGTGAGACTGGTAGTGTACTATTAGGGTGAGATTTAATTCACTTAAAACATGTTAAGGGAGGTACTTAAATGCCCGTGTAGTTTAAATGTTAAAGTAAGTTGTGTTGTCAAGTTTAGGAGGCTTTTTTTTTTAAATGTATTTTCTCAATAAAAAATAAAAAAAGGAAGTTGATATATACTAGCAGGGAACTACATGTGATTACTACAAAAGATAAATTCAATTTCAAGTGATATTTGAATCTGAATTGCCTTACCTTGTTATCATAACATTATTTTTGTTTTTATCCATTAAAAAAAAAAGGGAAAATTTTCAAAATGTAATATTTTGGTTTGTTATAAATATGACTTTTGTATTTATTTAAAATGTCAATATTTTGGTTTGTTATAAATATGACTTTTGTATTTATTTAATTTGAAAGAATACAAATCTTTAACAACAGAAAGGAGAAAATCATGGGAGAAAATATTTCAAAAAGGGTAAAAATCGCTTAAATCTCTAATCAGTTACAATTGAAAAAATACGAAGTGACATCTCTCTCTTTTTCTTTCAAAGGCCTTTCATCATTGTTTTGCATATTTTCAATATCCATACTTAATGGTATTCAAGTTGAGTTTGCAATACAAAGTGAGATTGAAATACAAATTAGTTGATGGTATGTCATTATGATGAATATGAGATGAAAGATAAGTACAAATTGGTTGAAATACAAATTGATATTGAAAATACAAAATCATCAAATAAAATACAAATTATGTTTTACTAATACAATTAGGATGAATACATGTAAAATGAATACGTAAATAAAATGTAGTTTGGTCATTTAAAACATGTATTATGACCAAACAGTGTATTTCAACGAGGTGTCTAAGGTAAACCAAAACTTCATAACATTAAAACGATAAACAAAAACTTTCATACTTTTTTTAATGATAAACCAAAACTTCATAACATTTGATGGATTCCTTAGCAGAATAAACTGCTACAAAAACTAATGTATAGTTAAATAAAAGTATTTAGCAACAAAAAAGATTGACAATTCGAAAAATATACAATGACTATTCTATTTCAATTGTTTCACTATCCTCACGATCTATATAAGTCCTGCTATGCCGCGGAGGTGCCTCACTCTCACTTATAGCTCCGACATCATTCTTCTGTTGGCCATAATTTCAAAGAAATACACTGTATCTTGACCGTTGAAATAATGCATTGAAATTGAATCCATATGTATCTAGCCTCTCTATTATTGTATATCTTCCTATCTTCTATTTGTTTTGTGTTGCAAATTTGAGTTTTACATGTTTTTGTTTAAATAGACTTGGCCATCTATTGGTTTCTCCATCAATGCAAATTAAATATTCGGTATAACTTGTTTTTAGTTTTCACTAAATATTCATAGGAAACCATATTTTCGTTACAATTTTTTTTACTCTTGCATTTCTTTCAAACATATTCCGAAAAATATTTTCTTGAGCCAAGGATCTTTCGGAAACAACCTCTCTATCCGATAAAAATAGAGATAAGGTATGTGTATACCCTACTACTCGTGGAACTTTAATTTACTGAATATATATTATTGTTGTTGTATTATATTCCTAGGAAAACATACATGGAGTACATTGTTTTTTAACCAATGCATATGCCGGCAAAGAAGTTTTGCTTTTGTACTGATCATCCATTTTTGGCATTGTCTTGCTTATATCTTCATTCTTGACTTAAACTTAAAAGGAGATTCCAGAGAGAATGAAAGACGTGAAGCTTTTCAAGCTTATATGATGTCTTATTTCATAATAGCAAAGGTAAATATATAAAATAAATTCCAATTTACAAAGATCAATACATATATATATATATATATATATATATATATATATATATATATATATATAGTTCATATTTATGAAAGTAGTTAAAAGAATTCTTCGAACATAGCAGGAGTGTTTTTCAAACATATACAAAATTGTGTATGATAACAATGTAAAATCCATATGAAATATATATACATCTCTTAAAGCTTAGAATTTCGTTCATAATTTTTGTGTATGAAAAATATATAAATTTTATATGATAATGTATATAACTATATCAATTTTGTATGAAGCTCATGTTGGTTATTATAAATCTAATACAACTATAACAACATTGTATACAATATTCATATCAAACTAAATACAATTACAATACCACAAAAGGATATGCTGCAGTGGATGAAGTTGCTCCTCCCAGGTTTTAAGTTCGAACCCTTGGTATGAAAAAGTTCTTGGTAGAGAGTGCTTCTCCTCAAATGGACCCTATGCAACGTGAATTCGGGATAGTCGAACTCCAGCGGATATTGAACACCGAGTGGGAGACCAGGAAAAAATACAACTACAACAAAATACCAAACTTAAAAAACTATTTACATATAACTTATCCGTCATTATATGATGATCATATGATTTTTGATACAGTTTGACTGTAATTTTGAATTCCAACGAACTATAATTAAAAATTCAGTCCAAAACTAATTCAAATTTTAACCAAATAATCTCAAATTTTATATTATTAGTCTCTTGGACGTTCCAGTTCTTTTGAGAAATCACTAATTCAAAACAAAATTCGTTTTCAGCAAATCAATTTTGAGATCTTGACCTTCAAGCTCTTACAAAATATTCATAGGAAACCATATTTTCAGTACAACTTTTTTGACTCTTGCATTTCTTTCAAACACGCTACAAAAAAATATTTTCTTGAGCCAAGAATCTTTCGGAAACAACCTATCTATCCGATAAAAATAGAGATAAGGTCTATGTACACCCCACTACTTGTGGAACTTTAATTTACTGAATGTATTATTGTTATTGTTAAATCGAATGACTCAATCAAATAAAATCAAGAGGTAGGATTCAAAATATTCATGCTAAAAAAGTTCTTTCCAAAATCGTGTGATCGAACGTTGCTTATTTGTTATAGAGTATGATAAATCGGATGGATCTTACATATTATTTTATATGATATAGTGTTGTATTATATGTGACGTTCTACTTTAGTCTCTTTAATAGTCGCGAAGATAAATATATAAAATAAATTCCAATTTACAAAGATCAATATTTCTGATTTAATTACACTGTTGCAGTTTTGCATAAATAAATATGATTGATAAAATGTTTTGTTTGACATTTGCACAAGGATTTTACTTTTATAAAAATGATATTTTAAAAAACTTGTACATTATCAACTTTAACTGATCATTTATAAATAAATTACTTATGTTAAAAAGTTTTATAATTGGTGGGCTATTAGTTCACAAACTGCTTGTTGCTTGTTATATAACTAAGTAGAGTTTCTGAAATGATTTTTTCCTAATTTTTATGCAAGAATTAACCATAGATTATTCTGTTTGTTTGAATTAATTCGTTAAAATAAATAAAATCATCTTGTTTTACTTTTGATCAAAATTCTTATTTCCGGTTAGTAAAATGCCATTTAATTTCTTTTATTTAGAAAATATGGAATTTTAAAAGGGCGTTGATATGACTTTTGGAAAATGTGAAATTTCCTTTTTGAGGAAAAAGTAATAGCTGAAACTATTTTTTTTTACATTAAACAATGAGGAATTTGCTTTTAGAGGAAAATCTAAATAGAAGAAACTAAAGTTGTTTCAACAAAAAAAAATTATTATTGCCAGTCTTCGAAGCATATAGTGTCTCGAGCTTGTCCCACAAACTTCTAGCATGTGTCTCATTCACAATGTGATTTCTGACATTATCTTCAACCAATTGTCTAATATAGCCACAAACCTGTAAGAGCTCAAATTCCCAATCCTTATCATTCATAGATTCGAGTTTATTAGAAACAAACACAGGTAGATGCATTTTCTTGACAAATAGAAGATCTTTCATCTTGCCTTTCCAATTATGATAATTACTACCATTCAAACAAACCAACTTGCTCATATTTGACTCTATCATTCAAATAGATAATCATAACAACTCAATGATCTGATACCACTTTGTTGGAAAAGGCAAGCACAAAATAAATGTGCACGACAGGGCAATTGCGAAAGAAAACCCAAGTCAAAACTTTTCCTTTCTATTTGAACCAAGAGAAGATAAAATAATTCAAGAACAAACTGTTTGGGATAGCAAACATCCCAAAAGAAATATAGCAAGCAAAAACAAAATCAACATGAGACACCAAATTTAACGTGGAAAACCTTTTCGGTGTGAAGAGTAAAAACCACAAGGCCAAAGCTCCACTATAATCAACAAGAGTTACAAAAGTGTTCTCCAAAATGGCCACCGACAAAGTGTCAAACAATGAGCAACACAACTACAAGACAGCACCAAAAACTAGAGAATAAAAAGGAGCAAAATCACCAAATCACAGCTACTGTTCATGAGCAAAATTTTAGAGCTACAGGACTCCAAATCACCCTCTCTCAGTTCCCAATAAAATCTTAAGTTGAAAGGAACAAGCTGTCCAAAAATCAGCTCAATCGGACAAGAAACGAAGCGGGAATCGCGATTTGAAATTGGCTGCTAGGGATTGTGCGAAAATCTGCACTTTCTCTCTTTTCTCTCTATATGGCTGCTTTCCAAACTCTTGTGATTCTTCAAAATTAGACCTAAAATAAAGTCTTATAAATGCACCATAATATTGGGCTTATGGGCAAAGTGGGTTATTCCAAATGGGCACAAATTTATCCACAAATGAAAGGAAGGGAGACCCAAAACCTTTTACTTTTATTTATCCACATAGGAAGGGAAAAAATGCCTAAAACCCAACACAGTAATCACGTTGAGCCATCATGTTTGAAAATCAAAAATCAAATGATCGAAACTAAATAACAAAAAAAATCGTAAAATTGAATGCATATTATAGAGTATCTTAAGCAAGGACAGACTAGTCTGTTCAGTTATAGGTTCAGATGAATTCAATAGCTTTGGTCCAAACCTTATAAAATATATATACACTGTTAATTTAAAACCCATCAATTCTATAATGATTAAAAACCCAAATCATAAACTTTAAATTCTACTTACGCCAAAGTTCTTATTTATATCAATAATAACATTGCATGATTAGTACTATTAATCATCAATTGCTTTTAATGGATCTATCTTTGTATGAATATTCCTCCCTTTGCAAGAATTATACCAAGCATTAGGACTTATATCAAAGCAAAGAAATAGTAGTGATCTTTTGCCGGCAACATATATATTTTATATAATAATAACATTACAATAAGCATGTTAGACCAAAATTATGGAATACTTAATTTTCATTGGTGGAGAAATCAATGGATGGATAAATCTATTTAAACAAAAGTCATTAATAATTAAACTCAATTTGTAACAAAAAGAGAAAGAAATAGAAAATACATATAGCTAGTTATGGGTTCAATTTTGAGGATTAGAGTGCTAAGTGTTAACCACACTCCTAATTATAGTTTTAATCATGGGGTACTTTAATTGTTTTGTGAAAAGTGAATTTCCAGAGTCTAAATTATTGGAACATACATGCAATGGTGAAATGTATAACAAAAATGGTCCATTTGCAGATAGTTTGTCTTATGTTCTTATAGAATTAAGTAATGAGACACCAAAACTAGGTTATGATTATTACTAACATCTCCCTATCCTAATGGTCATGCTACTTGTAGTTGTAGTTCAAATGTAGAATATTCAGATTGTGATACTTGTGTTTGGCTTGCAAGAGGATATTTGATGACTACTTGTGATGGTAGTATTGGAGGTCAAGTCGAATTTGTTGATTGTTCGATGAGGTACGAACAATACTCGTTCAGCTAATAGATTAGAGTCTAACACTTGCTGTCGTGATTCATTGAGATTCAGTCTTTGTTCAATAATCTTTTTTGTCTCATTCCATTCATTGTTCTTCTTTTGTGGCCATTGTTTTAGTCGTCTCAAGGCTTGCGCTTGCATATGTAGGAAGGAGAAGAAATTCTACAATGTCGCCAAGGAGATCCAATCACTCAAGCAACGAATCATGGATATCTCTCGCAAACGAGAGACTTATGGTATTACAAATATCAATAATAATGCAGGAGAAGGGCCAAGTAATCAGGTTTCTACTGATTACATTTTTGTTGGACTTCAGGATGTTGTACAAACATTGCTAGCTGAACTTCTCAAAGCAGAGCCTCGTAGCAGCGTCGTCTCCATTTATGGCATGGGCGGATTGGGCAAGACTAATCTTGCGAGAAATCTCTACATCAGTCCTAATATAGTCCTTAGCTTCCGTACACGCGCTTGGATATGTGTTTCTCAAGAGTGCAACACAATGGATCTTCTTAGGAATATCATAAAATCCATCCAAGGTCACACCAAGGAAACTCTAGATTTGTTAGAAAGGATGACAGAAGGAGATCTAGAAATTTACCTTCGTGATGATTGCAGTGACCTCTCCTAATGAGTAGATCTCATTGATGATTGCAGTGAACCTAATATGCATATCTTGAATTGTTTCAGCTTCTGCCATTCGAAACAACTTATATTGTCGGTTAAGATTGTCAATTTTTGATTTCTTTACTTGAGTTGTTCCTTCATGAGCAGTTTGCAATGTTTCCCAAATAGTTTATGCATCTTGACATGAGGAAATTCGATTGTATTCATCAGGAATTATTCCACATATCAAAATCTTTTTAGCTTTAGCATTGTTTTGAATGGCAAGTTTATCAGCTTCATACCATTCTTTTCTTTCCTTGGGGACCTTAGTGATTCCATCTGCTGCAGTTTTCATGGGTATAGTTGGTCCATCCAAGATAACTCCCCATAAATCAGGATTTTCTCCTATCAGGTGATCCATCATGCGATTCTTCCACCAACCATAATATTTTCCATTGAACAGTGGTAGACGTGTCTGAGATGCTCTTTCTTGTGGTGTGGGTGGTGCAGCCATCTATCCTTTTCAAGATGTAAGTCTTTTACTGAAAAGGCCTACTCTGATACCAATTGAAAGAACCTTGCCCTATTGTACAAGAACCTAGTTCTTGTATATCTAGTCAATGTAAAGCTTGTAACACAATAACACACCGTTATTTGTTTAAAACCTTCCTCTGTAGGGAAGGAAAAACTAAACCTCTGTTTTATTACACAATTCAATAATCGAAGAATTAACTCAAACAACTCTAACCCTTCAAGAACCCAAACCCAATTCTTGAACAACTCTCTCTAAACCCTTCAAAAATCCAAACCCAATTCTTGAACAACTCTCTCTTAACCCTTCAAAAACCCAAACCCAATTCTTGAACAACTCTCTCAAAAAGAATTCTTAACTCTAAAACTTCTTTTCTTAAACTCTCTTGAATACTCGAATTTATCTTTGTTTATAGATACTCTCTCTCGATTATAGATTGTGAAGGACGGGATTTTCTGTCTTGTAATCACCACCTTTAATAGACTAAGAATCCAAAGCAGAGTCATATATGGAAAGAATTAAGTTTAAATAATTTTTCTGTAGAAAAGATATTAAATCATATTTCCTTGTCCAAGCAGAACTTCTTTTCCTTGTGTACTTGTAATTCTCCTTTTTCTACTTTACTTTCCTTCTTGAACGTTGAATGCTGCACACGTTCCCTTTTCCTTATTTGAATTGGATTATGTAGATTTGTCCCGCTTCTTTCTTAGTACCGTGATATGCAAACCTGTGAACCTGGTTCATGTTGTCATCATCAAAAGTAACCTTGAGGGTTTATCAAATCATCAATTTCTCCCTTTTTTATGATGACAAACATACATTATTTGAAGACCTAACACCTGTTGAAACAACATCATAGCAATAAAATAATATTTTCCCCCTTTTGGCATATTAAAAAAACAAATAAAATAACCAGGCAACAAGCAATCAATAACCCAGAGCCTATACTGGTAACACAGATGCAAGAAAACATAAAAGATCAAAGATCTAAGGATATTAACCATCCAATCCACATAAAAGAATGTCCAAAACAAACATCAAAAACTAGCATGCACCAAGTTTTAAGCTCAAAAGAACTCCAAAAAATATCTAGAAGTACAAAACACAGCAAAATATGACAGAGTTTAAAAAAGGAAGCAAGGTCTAAGGATTAGAAGAGGACGGGTTTTGGTAGTTATGGGATAGAGTCAACAACTGCAGTATACGATCCACACGAGTATTTCCTTCCATTTGTTGTTGAAGTAATTGGTCCTTCAATTCTAGTACTTCCCCCTGAGACTTAGCCAGCTTTGCCTTCAGATCCTCGTTTTCTCTGTGAAGTATATCATTCTGGGCACCAGTAGCACGAAAATCGTTCAACAAACTAGCAACAGGTCCTGCAGTACGTGAAAGAGTACCAATATCTTGTTCACCATCTTCAAGAAGTTAACATTCAGCAAGGGTGGACTTAGTAAACATATCATTCCTATTCAACACCCTACCATCCCTTAAAGGTATCCCTAAAGCTTTGAATACAACAGTGAGAAGGTTCCCCTAAGCCAACTGATGAGGACGTTTTGGATCAACCACTCGAGCCATATATTGTATCATGAGTGACGGCCAATCAATTTGTTCCTTGTTTTCCAAAGCATGGGCTACCCATATCCCTAAAGGATGCCTCGTGACGTCGTTCTCCTCTTGGCAGTATATCCTTATGAACTACTTCAAATAACAATTTGTGGAAGGGTGACATTTCACCCTTCAACACCTTTCTTGGTTGAGTTCTGACCCTACTATGTGTGTACTTAGATGTGAGTAAACAACTTTCATCCTTAGTCCACACATACTCAGCCAACCCAGCAGCAGGAAATAGAAAATTTTCACCAAGCCTAACTTTGTCAAACACTAATTCTACCCATTTTACTGAAGAAGTGACAACATTACCATCTAACACATTTAAATTCGTATAGAATTCTTTTACTTCAGGTTCATACACTTCTAGCCTGGTATCCCAAAACAAATCCCCCCAACCCTGAAAGTTTAACAAATCAAAAACCCTTTTAATAGTATTCATATTTCGAATTTCAGGATGAAATGTTCTACCCCTCAACACAGCCTTAGTTGCAAAATATTGTTCCCTTCCTATAGACTGAAACTTGATCTCATTTTTTGTCAATTTATGCGATGGGAGAGAGGAGTCAGAGTAAGCAGATTCTGCATGTTCCTCATCAGGATCAGAGTCAAGTAACACAGTGAACTTAGGAGAACAGACTGGTGACTTACCAGTATGACTGTGTTTCTTGTTCGCTTCACACGCCTCCTTAAGTTGTGCCAGACTAGCACTTCGAGTAAAGGGAGGGCATAGAATAGTCTGCTTAAAGGCAACATGTTTCCGAGGCTTTCGAGGACCTGTCTTCCTAGGTTGACTCACCGGAGTCTCATAAATGTTTTGAACTCGAGAAGACACTATGGGTGTGTGTGCAGAAGTGGGGGTGACAAGATTAAGGTTAGGGTTTATATTTCTGGAGATTGGGGCGGCTATTGGTATGGATCGAGAGTCTGAAAAGAATGAATAAGATGTTCTGGGGAGGGTGATGGAGTAAAGGGTTCGCGAGAAGCATATGGAGGTAAGGGTGATGGTAGTCTTATCGGAGATGGTGACTTAGGAAGAGGAGATGACGACCGAATCGGACATGGAGATTTGGGGAGTAAATCTTCCCCCTGCGATGGTACCTTGGGAGATTCGGGTATGAAGGAATCATTATTACAGGATTCCTCATCATCGGAGTAAGCAACAAGGGTTAAGGGGGTTGTCATGGTGATTTGATCGCTTTTTGGAGTGTTTTTTAGGCGAAAAGAGTTTTTGGAAAGTTTTAAGGAAGAAGAAAGAAGTAGAAATAGGGAAAGATGGGTTCTGACAGGTGATGTGAATGGGTGGGACGGTTGGGTTTTCGTAGGTGAGGGGTAAAAGTCTCTGTATGATAATTTTCCCGCTAAAATAATTTATTTGGTATTGAAAATAGGTAATGATGGGATGGATCAGGTTCTCAAGCTTTGTTAAACTCTATATCACATAATGAAGTGTAATGTAGTATCTAGATATAATCAGGATTAGTGTACCTGTTATGATGAGGACCTGGTCCTTGTCAACATAGCTCTTCTATACCATGTTTTTAGGAAAATAAGGGTAATATCATTAGACCTGATCGTACATGTTGTCATGCTCATGTATATGCCTGTGAAATGAAGAAAGATGAGTTATGATTGACTGTTACAAGGATACTTTTATATTTTAATCTTGATACACCAAACCCAGAGCCAAACGATTTTTTTGAAATTGCTCTCTTCTAAGTGCTTTGGTGAAAATGTCAGCGACCTGATCCTCAGTTTTGCAAAAGATCATCATGATGTGCCACTTTTCAACATTATCCCGGAGAAAGTGATGATGTACATCAATGTGTTTCGTTCGCTTGTGTTGCACCGGATTCTTGGCCATATTCACAGCACTTGTGTTGTCACACCTTATAGGTATGCATCTTATTTGTATACCGAAATCTTCGAGCTGCTGCTTGATCCAAAGGAGTTGCGCACAACATGAGGCGGCTGCAACATACTCTGCTTCAACGGTAGATAGAGCGACCGAGTTCTGTTTCGTTGTAGCCCAAGACACTAAGCATGGTCCCAAGACACTAAACATGTCTATGTAACTAAAAGAGAGTCGTAAGTTAGAAATTCACGAATACCGCTACTAAAGTTCTTGCATATTACAATAGTTGATCTTCAAATGAATTCATGAAAAATTTAATTACTAATATGGAGAGATCTCTAATGTACAACTTCTCCCATAAAGATTTACATACAACTATAACTAAATGATTTTGAGACATAGTTTCTGAAAAAAAAAATTAACTCTCATAGCTACATTTCAGTATAACACAGAAGAAACGAAACATGAGTCATGGACAACCTACTACTCAAGATTCACAACATAAAAGAACCAACCAATATGAACAAACGTGCTGAACTACAAAAATCCTTAAAGACATGATCTCTAAACACAATATTCTAACAGCAAAATAAACAAATTTGAGTAAGATTTTCACCTTCCACGGGGCAGTGAACTGAAGCGTTTGAGGCTTCAAATCTAACCCCCTCGAATAAATATAACAGTAGAGATGGATAGAGATTAAAAGGACAATACGAAGTGTTTAAAGAGGTGTTTGACAATAGATTTAAATGAGCAGTATTTCTATGGCTTCCAACTTAACTTTTGCTGAAGAAATCGAAGGAGTATTTATAGCAGCGAAAAAAGAAGATTAGAGCTCCATTTGAAGTCGTTTGAAATTTGAAACTTTAGTCAAAAGCTCTGAATCCGAACGTTGAGGGCCTTGGAAACTACTGAACTCCATGTGACTTGATTTTAAAAAAATTCCCAAAAGTGCTAAAATCTCATCAGAACTTTGAAGATCGACGCGTCTTAGAGTATGAGATGAGAAAGTTGGATAGGGACGCGTCTAAAATGTCCAGAGTTTGCACGAAAATGATGCCTTAAGCATCTGTAAAATGATGAAAATGTTTCAAAATTTTGCCTGAAGAGAAAAAGTAATAGCGGCGTTGAAAGTGAGAGGAAAAATAAGACCTAGTTTGTCTCGAGGCTTAAGGAGAGTGGGCTGATCGTTTTGGGCTTATTTTGGTCATGAAAAGGGCTGAAATTTGATTTGGTTTGGGCCTCCTCCTTTCTTCTTATAAATTATTTTGAACTTCTAACTTAATAATTAATACAATATATATATTATATGATGAACATTAATATATACGAAATAAAATATGGATATTATAACTTTATGTTAATATGAAATATATATATATATATATATATATAAAATATGAACTTATAATTAATTTAAAAAGTATGAAATTTAAAATAAGATGACGACAATTGTTTAAGAAAAAGTGGTGTAAAAAGTTATAATAGTAATTTCGATAATAAAATATGCAATTTTAACGATAATTATAGGAGTATGATAAAAGGATAATAATAGTGAAATAGTAGTTAAAATAGGTTGATTATATTTATTATTAATATAGAAGCTCAAAAATATGAATTAGAAGAAAGGAGGGTCAAAATTGGGTGTCAACGATGATATCATCTACATATACCTGCACTATGAGTAGATCCTTACCTTGTTTTCGAAGGAATAGTGTATTATCGATTTTTCCTCTTGAGTATCCATGGGTCAGAAGGAACGTTGATAATCTGTCATACCAAGCCCTTGGTGCCTGCTTTAGTCTATACAGAGCTTTATCCAGTTTATAGACAAACTCAGGGTGGTCTGGATCTTCAAAACCTGGGGGTTGTTTCACGTATACCTCCTCTTGAAGAAATCCATTCATAAATCCATTTTTGACATCCATTTGATAAAGCTTGAATTCTATGTGAGCAGCAAAAGTTATTAACATCCTGATTGCTTCCATTCTTGCTACGGGAGCAAATGTTTCATCGTAGTTTATGCCTTCTTCCTGATTGTACCCTTGTACTACTAGCCGGGCTTTGTTTCAAGTGACTTGACCTTGATCATCCAGGCGAGGTCGAGGAACCAGGTTCCAAACTTTGCTTCGCTCAAACTGGACTAGCTTTTCTTGCATAGCAAGAATCCAATCTGGATCTAGAAGAGCTTCTTTAATAATCTTTGGCTCAATCAAAGATAGGTAAGCTGAGAATGCACACATGTTCCTTATCTTAGATCTTGTATGAATCCCTGAATCTAATGGAGTAAGAATATTTTGAACTGGGTGTGAGCATTGATGTTTCCAGTTTCCTGGTTGAATAGTAGGAGCATTGATTGATAACGTTGGGCCTGCTTCTGTAGAGGATCCTTGCTTTTCAGGGTCATCTATTTCCGGTGATTTTGGAGTTGTCGTTGCACCTGGTTCTCCTTCTTGATCTTCGTCAGTTTTGATTCCCTCATCTGGCTGCGAGCTGATTATACTTGTATCCTGCAACTCTTCTTCCGGACTTTCTTTAGTGTGACTGATTCCTTCATCGAAGATAACATGCACACTTTCTTCTACCCGGTTTGTTCTTTTGTTGAGTACTTTGTAAGCCTTGCTTTGTGATGAGTATCCAAGAAAAATTCCTTCGTCACTCTTGGCATCGAATTTTCCCAAGGCGTCTTTCCCATTGTTTTGAACATAGCAGGTACATCCAAAAGCTCGAAGATGTGCCAGATTTGGTTTTCTGCCTTTTAACAGTTCATAGGGGGTTTTATTTAGTACTGACCTGATTATACACCTGTTGATAAGATAGCACACCGTATTTACTACCTTGGCCCAGTAGGATTTTAGCAGATTGCTTCCTATTAGCATAGTTCGTGCGATATCTTCTAGTGTTCTATTTTTACGTTCAACTACTCCATTCTATTGTGGTGTTCTTGGTGCCGAAAAATTGTGGTCAACTCCATGTGTAGCACAAAAGTCCAGAAACTTTGAGTTTTCAAACTCTAGTCCATGATCTGAGCGAATGCTGGTGATTTCCCTGTTGAATTTCTTTTGAACCAGTTTCACGAATATTTCAAACATGTCATATGTTTCATCCTTTGATGCAAGAAATATGGTCCAGGTAAATCTGGTGTAGTCGTCAATTATTACAAAGATGTACCTTTTTCCCCCTCTGTTTAGTTCACGCATTGGACCGCATAGATCCATATGAAGCAGTTCCAGGGGTTTGGTTGTACTTACCATCATCTTCGGCTTAAAGGAGGATCTTATATTCTTTCCCTGAGCACACGCTCCACAGACTTGTTCATCATTGAGTTTCTTTAAAGGTAGTCATTTTACCAGATCCTTTGAGATGAGCTTATTTATAGTTGAAACGCTAATGTGGCCCATCCTTTTGTGGTGCCAGAGCAACGAATTGTCATCTACAGCAGCAAGGCATTTAAATGAGTTCTTCTCAGGGCTCATGATGTCAGTTTTGTATACATTATTATGCCTTTTTCCAGTAAGCACCAGTTCCCAGAGGTTGCATTCACTACTCTACATTCATATGGTGTGAATACTACATTGTTTCCCTTATCGCACATTTGGGATACACTTAGCAAATTGTGTTGTAGTTCCTTAACATACTATACATTGTCTATTGCTTGAGCATAGATTGGGCCTACTTTTCCAATTCCTTGTATCTCTCCGGCTTTCCAGTTTCCAAAGGCTACGTTCCCGCCTTTGAAATTGCTCAGGTGAGAGGAAGTTTTTTAAATCACCTGTCATGTGTCTTGAGCATGCACTGTCCAAGTACCATTGCTTTTTTTTTCCTCCCACTGGTTCCTGAAAAAAATTCAAGGGTTAGCTTTGGGAACCCAGATCCACTTAGGTCCCTGTTTGTTAGAAAATGGATGAATAAGATTTCTTTTAGCCCATCTAGGAAGAGACTTAGGTTTATGTGTTTTATTAGTAGCCTCTACCTTACTTGTTTTTCTAAGAAACTGCAGGTTATTCTTATGAGCTATTAACCTTTTATGACATGAGTAACTTTTATGCCCAGTTAATCCGCAGTGAGAACACAGGCAGTCTATGTTAGGATTCTCAGCTTGAGAGGAGTTTTTATCGAATCCTATTCCATGCTTAGTAGGTGATTGACTCTTTTGAAGGTTATCGAGTATTATGGAGGACCTGGTCCAGCGCATATTATACTCTACTTCCCTTTTAGTTTTGTGAAGTTCTTTCTGAAATTCCTCATTCTTTTTAGTTATGGAAAGTAACTTACTAGTTAGTTCTCTTTGTTTTTCCTGAAGACATTGATTTTGTTTTTCAAGGTTTTCATTCTCCTCTCTTAATAATGCATAGTCTTCCATTATTTGTTCATTTTTGACACAGTTTAATTGGTATGTATCCAAAAGAGTGCACATTAATAATCTCAGTTCCTTTTCAGAGTAGGAGTTAAGATTTTCCTTGATTTGATGAAAACTTACCTGTAGTTTTTGTCGTCTTCTTCATCTTCTTCAGAATCTGATCCAGCCATTGGAGCTTGAATTGTCTCTTCAGATTTACAGATACTTCTTTCCTCATCAGATTCACTTAAGGCGACTAGTGCAAGAAAGTCGTAGTTGTCTTTCTCAATTGCAAGTAATGACTGATTTTCAGAGTCTTCGTCATCTGATTCTCCTTCTGACATGTTCCCCATCGCAGCGAATGCCTTTTTCATTGAGATAACAACTTCTTGTTTACTCATTCGTCTGTTCGTGGGAATGAATTTGTCTGTTTTGGATTCCTTCCCCTTTTCTGATCCGTTTCTTTTGCTTTCCAAAGCCCAGAGTGGACAGAACTTGATGAAGTGATCTGGACTTCCACACTTGTGGCAAACCTGATCCTTTGAGTTGTCTGCAGCTTTCTGAGAATTCCTTTTCTGAAAGGCTTGTCCCTTTTTCAGTATCCTAGAGAACCTTTTAGTCATTAGAGCAATGTTTTCATCCTCAAAGTCTTCTTGTGTTGTAGCTTTTAGCACCAGGTTCTTCTCTCTCCTTTTTCCTCTGATTTCTTTTTCTTGATTTTTCTTGAGTTCATAGGTCATAAGATTTCCAATAAGTTCATCCATAGCTAGGGTGTCTTGATCTCGTACTTTAGTAATGGCTTCTCCTTTGCTTTCCCAAGATTCTGGAAGAACACTGAGTAGTTTTCTAACTGCTTTTCAATTTGCATTGACCTCTCCTAATGAGTAGATCTCATTGATGCTTACAGTGAACCTGATATGCATATCTTGAATTGTTTCACCTTCTGCCATTCGAAACAACTCATATTGTCTGTTAAGATTGTCAATTTTTTATTTCTTTACTTGAGTTGTTCCTTCATGAGCAGTTTGCAATGTTTCCCAAATAGTTTTTGCATCTTGACATGAGGAAATTCGATTGTATTCATCAGGACCTATTCCACATATCAAAATCTTTTTAGCTTTAGCATTGTTTTGAATGACAAGTTTATCTGCTGCATCCCATTCTTTTCTTTCCTTGGGAACTTAGTGATTCCATCTGCTGCAGTTTTCATGGGTATAGTTGGTCCATCCAAGATAACTCCCCATAAATCAGGATTTTCTCCTATCAGGTGATCCATCATGCGATTCTTCCACCAACCATAGTATTTTCCATTGAACAGTGGTGGACGTGTCTAAGATGCTCTTTCTTGTGGTGTGGGTGGTACAACCATCTATCCTTTTCAAGATGTAAGTCTTTTACTGAAAAGGCCTACTCTGATATCAATTGAAAGAACCTTGCCCTATTGTACAAGAACCTAGTTCTTGTATATCTAGTCAATGTAAAGCTTGTAACACAATAACACACAGTTATTTGTTTAAAACCTTCCTCTGTAGGGAAGGAAAAACTAAACCTCTGTTTTATTACAAAATTCAATGATTACAACTCAATAATCGAAGAACTAACTCAAACAACTCTAACCCTTCAAGAACCCAAACCCAATTCTTGAACAACTCTCTCAAAAAGAATTCTTAACTCTAAGACTTCTTTTCTTCAACTCTCTTGAATGCTCGAATTTATCTTTGTTTGTAGAATCTCTCTCTCGATTGTGGATTGTGAAGGACGGGATCTTCTATCTTGTAATCATCACCTTTTATAGACTTTAAGAATCCAAAGCAGAGTCATATATGGAAAGAATTAAGTTTAAATAATTTTTCTCTAGAAAACATATTAAAACATATTTCCTTGTCCAAGTAGAACTTGTTTTCCTTGTGTACTTGGAATTCTCCTTTTTCTAGTTTACTTTCCTTCTTGAACGTTGAATGATGCACGCGTTCCCTTTTCCTTATTTGAATTGGGTTATGTAGATTCGTCCCGCTTCTTTCTTAGTATCGTGATATGTAAACCTGTAAACCTGTGAACCTGGTTCATGTTGTCATCATCAAAAGTAACCTTGAGGGTTTATCAAATCATCACTATAAAGGAACATAGATCATTAAAGTTGCATTTAGTATCAAGTCGAGTTCATAGCTAGAGTTAGTTTTGTCGAGTTTGGTGGATGTTTACGTTATCTAGAGTTAGTTAATGTAGTGGGTAATAAAGTTATTACTTTGTTTCAGCTTGTAATAGAGCTGCTACAAGGGTGAGAGATTAAGAGTTTAATTCCTAGGTTGCAAGAGCTTGTAATTAATCTGAATCTTGGCTCTTTGATTAGTGAAGTACGTTGTTGGAGAAACCCTATGAGTACCTTAAGCAAGGAAGTTCCCACATAAACATCCTTGCTCTTTACTTTAAGCATTACTTTCGGTATTGTTCTTAACTTTGTCGAGGGACCTGGTCCATTGACCTCTAGTGGACACATATCTTAATGGTCCTTACTCTTTACCATTTGCTACAATCATATTTATAGATTTTTTTTACCCTATCGAGCAGGTCTATTGTTCCTTTTTTCCTTAACTTTGTTCGTTGTCCTTGCCTGTTAACTTAATAGTGAAGAAGATAATAAATTTTTTTAAAAAAAAAAATGTACCTATCACTTAGCTGGCATCTTTATCCTTTTAGATAATGGTTGTCTAATCGTAAATTCTTTTTCCAAAAACCACATGATCATGTTTCGTTTTTTAAAAACATAAATGGACCCTTTGAACACACTATTTATGTCATGCATGCATAAATATGTATATTTTACTCAAAGTTTAGAATTTCACTCGTGTATAAAAAGTATATAAATTTTGTATGATGTTCATGCTGGTTACTAAAAATTTAATACAACTACAACAATATTATATACAATATCATACAAAATTATTAAATACAACTACAAAAACATACAAAACGTAAAATATAATTTTCATATAACTCATCAATCAATTATCATACAACTTTAAAACAATTTCGATGCTTAAACAAAATTTGTTTACGACAAATTAATTTTGAGAACTTGAACTTCAAGTTCTGAAAAAATCTTTTGTGGAATAACCTCCATGGATGAATTCGAATTAATTTTTGGTGACATATTGAATATTTTATTTCTTCGTATTCAACTTCTTCAACTCCCCTAATTTTCCTTCGTGCATAATTTTTTGGATGACTTAAGCCTATAATACTTGGAAATATTCTCAACCGATAATGTCAGTGCTCAATTTTAGAAAAATATTGAAAATCACGGAAATTCTCATGAGGCGTGCCTATAATTTACTACGACTCCATCATCAATATCATTAATTAGGTGGACCATTGTACAAGACATATAATGTACTCCCTCGTTCCACTTTTAATTGTCATGTTGCGCTTTTCGAATGTCAATTTGACTAATTTTTAAAATTAAATTAGATTACATTAATTCGATATTTTAAACAAAAAATTTAGATATTCAAAAACTATACGAAAAGTACTATAAATTGCAATTTTTGGCATATCAATATGACAAATAAATACATCGTAAAATGTTAGTCAAAATTCTTATAGTTTGACTCTAAAAAAGGAAACTATGACAATTAAAAGTGGACAGAGATAGTATATTTCAAAAATGGAAAAGACTCAAATATGTTATTAAATTTTGTGAAAAAACTCATTTATGTCGTTTGTTGAAAGTTTGACTCATATATGCCATTTTCGTTTGAGAAAATGTTCATTTATGCCACTATTTGTTAACTGAAATGGCACGGATGAGCCAAATTTTAAATAAATGTCATAGATGAGCCTTTTCTCAAAGTTCTATAGCATATTTGAGTCTTTTAACCTTGTAACTTTCTCTTAGGTTGCATCTTTGTCCTTTTTGATAATATGGCTTTCCAGCTTGTCTAATCGTAATTTTTTCTTTCAGAAACCACATGGTCATGTTTCGTTTTTTCTAAACTTTAATCCAGTAGCGGAGCTAGGAATTTCGAGATGGTGTGCAAATTTTCTTCTCACCCATGTTAAGGATGTGCAAAATCAAATATACACTCATAATAACTAACATTTAACATTTATACACTATATAATTTTCTGGCGAAGGGTGTTCAGGTGGCTCCGCCCCTGCTTTAATCACATAGGTGATAAGTGAACCCTTTCTAAACATTATTTGAGGTTTTACTTTTATATCTACTGCTTCTATATCCCATTTTCTAACTTGTATTCCAATATACAGCCTCCTCTTTTTTTCAATCAGAACTAGTATTCCTGAAGATGGCTGATGCCATTCTGTCATTTGCAGTTCAAAAGTTGGGTGATTTCCTAATACAGAAAGTTTCCCTGCGTAAAAATCTGAGAAAGGAAATTGAGTGGCTGAGAAATGAGCTACTCTTCATTTAGTCTTTCCTCAACAATGGGTGTTTGAAATCAATTCTATTGCTAATGATGCTGTCGCTATACTCGAGACTTACAGCTTCGAGGCTGGTAAAGGTGCTATCCCCTCTCGGATACATCATTCCCCTTCTGGATACATCTTTATCGCCTCTCACCTCCAGAATACATCTCTATCCCCTCCAGAATACATCTCTCCCATTCAATAATGAATCATTCGCAATTTGTGATCAGCTATGTATGAATTCGAAATCCTATAATTTTAAGGGATTTTTATAATTTGGAAAAGAATACGAATATGATGTAATTAGCTTTCAATACTATGAGATTTATATAATTTTTACAAAAAAATATGACAATTAATATGAAAAAGAGAAAATACGATTATAGCTCCAATTATACGATTTAGAATTGAGTGGTCAACCGTTAAGTGTGAAAATTAATTTTATAAGATGTCCACTATTAATAATTTATTACTATATATAGTGTTCTCTCTATTCCTTCGTCCAATAATACTTGTCCACTATATTATTTTGGGATGTCCAACAATATTTGTCCATTTTATGAAATCAATGGATAATTTTACACTTAGTTCCTAATCTACCCTTATCATTAATTATAGTCATCTCCCTATTACATTTTTCAATACATTATATTTATTATATTCAAAGGGTAATATAGTAAAATCATCCTTCTATTTATTGTTTTTTAAGGGGTGTGTCAAGTGAATAGTGGACAATTATTGTTGGATAGAGGGAGTATTATTAAAATTGAATTTGTGAATTGTGAGGTAATACACACTTATTAAGAAAAACATTTAGAGACATAATTTAAATCATACTTTTCATTATATTTTTTTGTGAAATTAAAAATATAACTTTGTAAGTAGTGCAATTTATCTCATAGAAAATATCAAACTTCATTAAGGACATGTTTGGAAAATTACCCTGGTAATTGGATTAGGTGTAAAATTAATATATTTTAAAAAGACAATATATATATATATATATATATCTTAAATTAAATTTATATTATTTATAAAATTTCTTATTTGGCTAATACAAATTTTATATAAGAAATTTATCGGCATTTGTTAATTGTCATTAGATTCAATGTCGGTATAGGTTTTACAAAGAGTGTTAATTGTCTCTAAGAAAACATATTTAACAACAATTATGCAATTAGTGTTAATTAATTATGGTCATGTGCTCATCGTGATTTCATGAATATTTACAAGACCAATCCTTTATATCATGCTTGAAGCGGCACCTATTCAATATACGTATAGGTGAAATTAGCTACTATGTCCTGTTACTGTAGACATTTACTAATTTCATTAAAAACTAATTCAACCTCCGTGCAACAGTCTGCACTATGGAGTTTGTCACTATGCCCCTGTTATTTCAAACATTTAACAACTCCTTCACTTCTCACATAACAGTATGCAGTACACTTGAATAAAGGATCTAAAAAGAAGATTTGTGCTTTAGTTAGCAACACAAAGTAACTTTTTATTACCCATTGAACTTGTATTGTTAGAGTGTATACTAACTCAAAGCTGGTTTTCCATCACTTGTGTTTAGTTTAAGGATTTTGGTCTTATTCATTCACACATTTAATTATTATACCGCATCTTTTGAAACTAAATTTTACAAGATTAATATAAATCATAAATAAATCTTTCACATAGGCATATCACAAATATCATCTTTATCTCAATAGCTTAGAATGGTTGCATTTGTGGCCACAACATTTCAAAATCATATTTCTCAACCATTCCATTTCTTTTCAAGCATTTATATGCTAAATATATTCTTATTCCACTATGGAATTAAAGACAATTGTGGTGCAAAACTTATGGCACTTTCATACATGTTACACATCCAACGTATAAGGATTTTATCATTATCATTAGAAGATTTACTATTTATAGACCAATGCACCAATTCATCTATGTATGAATAGGCATGTCTATACAAAAGTTATCTTACAACAGATACTTCTTTTCATGAAAAGTCACAACATTTCAAGTGACACTACTTCAAGAAATTACATAATATTTTTATCAAGGTTTGTAGCTTAATCATCATATTAGTAGTTTAATCAACTAATTATCGCTAAAAATATCAACTTGTAAATATAATTACCATGTCAAATACATCAAAGATATATCTTGTGTGTGTTAAAGAAATAATTTATATCTTAAACTTCTTCAAATATTATTGACTATTAATCATAATCCAATCACCCCCACACTTTAATGTTTCAAATGTCCCTTTTATAACTTGTGTGGACATCTAATTAACATCTAAATCATCTTGTTATCAAATTTATAGCGTTCTAATACTATAACACATGAACATTTAATAAGAAGAACGCAATTGACCTAACAAAAATTATCATTTATCTTAATTTCAAATTATTCTAATAACTTTCAAGTATAGATATTATCCATCAAATGAAGAAATTCATATATATCATCTTACAACTTGAAAAACAAAATTCACATGATCTTTATATAACACAATTATGCCATAATAATTTTCTTTGTCCCAAATAACAAATTTATAATAAGCATACCAAATATGTTATTCCTAAACTTATTTTAAAACATTTCAAGATCATCACAAGTGAATTATTTATCCTAATATTTATGAAAAATCATTTCTCAAAAATTTCAAAGGATCAAATTTCATAGATAAGTAATAAGAGAAGTTAAGAAAGCAGAACCTGATATATGTCATTTCCTTCGTGAATCATTGTTGGCTCACTTTTGTCATATGACTTGCTGCCTTAGAATCATACTTTAAATCACTCGAATAATTTTTTTTCTCACTGTCCCACTTCCTCAAGAATTCAAGGTTCTTGTCTCTTTTATCTTCTTCAAACCCAATATCTTTAAAATTGTTAGAAAAAATAATAACAGAAAATATGATTAAAGAAGAAGATGGCCTTGAGGCTTGTAAACACTTTATTTAAAGAGATGTTGCTCATATACATATTGGGGTAAATACAAACAATTCTCTTCAAGGATACAATATATCCCTTTGTTTATACATGCAGATTTTTCTTAGGCTACTTCTAGAGAGTCTTCATATTTCTAGAACTTAAAGGATGACTTTTCGTAAGAGTCATGTTCTTTCATGAACAGATGTTTCTTTTCATAAGAGTCATATTCTTTCATGAACAAACGTGTCTTTTCATAACAGTCGTATTCTTTCACGAACATAGATGTCTATTCAATTTAAGACCTCTATATATTACAAAATATCCAACAACTTCTTTCTGTTTGGCAGTAGCAAGTGTGTGTTCAAGCCTTGAATTAATGACAAATTAAACATAGAAATTATAATGAGAGACTCATAATTAATGTGTGTTTACATATTTGTCCATAAATATGATTATTTTGTAAGAACATTTATTTAATTTAATTTTTAATTGGGGAGCTTCCCATTTTTTAAAATATTATATTATAACTCCTCTTAATTAAAACTGATATAAGTCATCTGTGATACGTATAAAAGTCTACAATTGCAGACCCTCAAGTAAATATTTTACTTTCCCTGCAAATAGAAAGTTAGGTGCAAAAATTAATTTTACCATTAAAAAATTATTTAAAACTTTCACATACAGTTCACATGCATGCCTATATCCACAAGTCAGAACATAATTACAAAATAAAGAAGCTAAGCACGTTTTTTAAAGGCTTACATCTTCTTCGATTATTCTTTTTAATTTGTTTTATTACATTTTCTCATACTATTCTTAATAATCTTAAAAGAAAATGTAATAAATATGAATCAAATAAGGGAAAAGGCTCAAATATGCCATCAAACTTTCAGAAAATGTTTATGTATGCCATCCGTTAAAAGTTTGGCTCATCTATGTCATTGCTATTAAAGAAAAGGCTCATCCATGCCATTTTTTTTAACTCCGGTTTTAAAAAAACCACTTTTACATCACAAACAACTTTTAATATTTTTCAATTGTAGTTTTTGGATCAAATGTACTCTTTTTGCTTATTTTTCCTTAACAACACCAACAACACGTAAAGAACATTAACAATTCTCAAATTTCAAACTTCTTTAATTCTTCACGAAACCACCTCAAATTTCAAGAATAGTTTCTCTCCGAGCTAGATATCAAAACTCAATATCTTTTGAGCGTTAATTCAACAAGACTCACTTGAAATTTTTTCAAAGTTTTAAAACTTCAACATTCTTTAATGGTAGAATTTTCTCCACAACTTCAAATCATTTGAAAATTTGAATATAGACTCAAAAAACACTAGGGAACAAAGATCTAATGTCAAAAACAACTACTAAAACACGAATCAAAGCAATTTTTTTAATTTTTGGGACTGATTTTCATTTTTTGGAATATTTTTTTAATACATATAAATTATAATGAGAGACTCATAATTAATGTGTGTTTACATATTTGTCCATAAATATGATTATTTTGTAAGAACATTTATTTAATTTAATTTTTAATTGGGGAGCTTCCCATTTTTTAAAATATTATATTATAACTCCTCTTAATTAAAACTGATATAAGTCATCTGTGATACGTATAAAAGTCTACAATCGCAGACCCTCAAGTAAATATTTTACTTTCCCTGCAAATAGAAAGTTAGGTGCAAAAATTAATTTTACCATTAAAAAACTATTTAAAACTTTCACATACAGTTCACATGCATGCCTATATCCACAAGTCAGAACATAATTACAAAATAAAGAAGCTAAGCACGGTTTTTAAAGAATTCCGTTGAATTTTATTTTATTTTTTCAAAAAAAAACTCGCTCGCTGCAGGTTTCAAAAAAAATTTAAGATGTTTTTTTTAAGTGTGGTGGAGATATGTAGTGTGTTCCCCTTCTTAGCAACACATTGACTATCTTTTACCAAAAAAAAAAAGAATGGTCATCACAAGCCACACAAGTTTATCACTTCAAAAAATAACCTCAAATTTTCATGCCACCAATAAAATAAAATAAAAATCGGTTACTTATAACATAATTAGGGCTGCTTATTGAACGGATCGGATGGATAATTATGCTTAACAGTTTGACTTATCGGATATCGAATTTTAAATATTCTAATCCACTAGCTAACTAATAAGCTATTGGTTGGTTCGGTATTGGATTAGAAATTAACGGACATTTATTGGGCGGTGCATTGGTTCCAACATTTCATGCTCCTTTCTTTCACTTTCACTCACAATTAGATAGATCTCCCATCAAACAAAATAATTTTTCTAACCCTACTTAAGCTGGTAATTCAGTAATTGTAAATCACAGTGAGACACATATGAAAGTATAAATTTTGACGGTGCAAACACATTAGTATTTACTTAATCAATATACTTAAGGTAAAAATGTAATTATGATTTTCTTAACGGGTTAACGGTTTACCCAATAAGAAAATTGAGTAATCCGCCCCCGCACCGATAAATCGTTAACTATAAAATTTTAATTTGTTGACCAACCGTTAATCCGATAATCCAATACCAATAAGCTAATAAGCCATTTTTGCGATTGACTTATCGGTTACGGTTCGATTTGAGACAGCCCTAATAATAAGACGATTATTATTTAGAGAAAAAACAATATGATTTCGTATGGTGAACGAAATTATGTTTTCTCTCTAAATAATAATTTGATGAAATCATATTGTTTATTATATTGAATATGACTCACTTCTTAGATTAACTATGTTTTCTCTAATAAACATATGATTAGGGTAGAATAATAAACACATGTTTTCTCTAAATATAATAACGAAATTATTATTTGGAGAGAAAACAATATGACCCACTTCTTGGATTAACGGTTTATCTAAATTTTATATGTTTTTTTCTCTAAATAATAATCAATGTGTTGCTAAGAAAGGGAACACACTATAAATAGCGATTTTTTAAAAGAAAGTTGAGTAATGTTTTTTAAAAAGAACAATTTTTTTAGGGAAATCGCTGCAGGGGCAGCAAGTTTTAAAAAAAAAAAAAATTTCTACGGAACTCGCTGTAGGCACAGAGATTTTGCAATTGCGCCGTTAACGGTGTTAACTTTGAGAAAGGATCTCGTTGCCCCAGCAACGAGTTGTCCGTTTTAGTCTAAAAAATATTTCAATGGCCATTTATGTATTTTGGAAGAAAAAAGTTGTCCTTTTGGCTCCGGACTCTACTAAACAAGGAGTTACTAATACACAAATTTGTTTATATATATATAATATGCATTTAAACATACATTTTAAATATTTAATGCAAGCATTAGATATACATAGCATGAAAACGTGTACTAAACAAGGAGTTACTAATAGACAAATTTATATATCTGATCAACGAAAGAGAAAGAGAAAGGTATACACACAAAACTCTACATTCCATAACAGTATTAACATTAGAATAAACTTTACTAACAATTTTACTTAAACTTATGAATATTGAAAATACTGAGTACCTATAGGGAATCTAAAAACATATGTTTATTTGATATCATGCTTAGAGAAAAAGAAAAAAAACCAAAATCTCAAACCCCCCCACTCCAATATCGTTTCTTCTTCTCCTATCATCTCTCCTCTCATCCTTTTCTGTACCTTCATCCTTATTATTTTATTTTTTTTCAATTCTTTTTTTCAGTAGATCCTTCGTCTACGGGTGAATCCCTGTGTTCACTCCAATTTGCAGCAAGGGCTAACACATGAGAGATTGGGTTATCAAGACGTCAAACATGTATGCATTCATCCGATTCTCACTTAAGCATTGACTTATTTTTCAATTTACCAAATTCACCATCGATTTGTATGGTTTGGAGAGAGCAGAATATTGTCTTAGGTACTCTATTTGTAATAGCAAGAGTGTTTTCCTTTATTTTTTAAAATTTAAATATAATTTCTTATGTGGATATGATGTGTCACTGATGTGGCGCTGATGAGGCGCATGTGTAGTGCACTTCCCAGTGTGAGACTGGTAGTGTACTATTAGGGTGAGATTTAATTCACTTAAAAAATGTTAAGGGAGGTACTTAAACGCTCGTATAGTTTAAATGTTAAAGTAAGTTGTGCTGTCAAGTTTAGAAGGCTTTTTTAAAATGTATTTTCTCAATAAAAAGTAAAAAAAAAGGAAGATGATATATACTAGCAGAGAACTACATGTGATTACTACAAAAGATAAATTCAATTTCAAGTGATATTTGAATCTAAATTGTCTTACCTTGTTATCATAACTTTATTTTTGTCTTTATTCATTACAAAAAAAATAAAAAATTACACATTTATATACTTATTACTAGTAATAACTTAATTCATATGTTTTTCTTATTTGTTTATTATATTAAAAATAAATTTTCTTTTTTATTTTTTAATTTTAACAAATCAAGAGAAGCTTATTATTTTCTTTCAATACTAACCTCAACATTAATTAACTGCCCAAAATATTAATAATCGAATTTAGATTTTAAAAGCATAAGTAATAAGATTAACTTAATAAAATATATCTCTAATAAATGTTTTCTTAAGGAAAGTGTCAAATTAATATGTTCCAAGTAAAAAAGAATGGAGAGAATAACTTTAAGCTTCTCATTTTACCATTTGATGAAATGATTTATAGTCTCATATTTTTTAGCTTGTCTAATTAGATTTGAAGTTTCAAAAATCTTTCTTTCTTTCTTAAATTTGATACCTAGTCAAATACTTTCATTTAAATTAGGACGGAGGGAGCAGTAATCACATTGAGCCATCATGTTTAAAAAAATAATAAAAAATGATCGAAACTAAATGACAAAAAAAAAATATCGTAAAATCGAATGCACACTATAGAATATCTAAAGCAAGGGCGAGGTTAAGATGAATTCAGTAACTTTGGTCCAAACCTTATATGATATATATAAACTGTTAATTTAAAACCCAACAATTCTATATGATTAGAAACTCAAATCATAAACTTTAAATTCTGCCTGCGCCGAAGTTCTTATTTATATCAATAATAACATTGCATGATCAGTATAGTGATCATCAATTGCTTTTAATAGATCTATCTTTGTATGAATATTCCCCCCTTTGCAAGAATTATACCAAGCATTAGGATTTATATCAAAGCAAAGAAATAGTGGTGATCTTTTGCCGGCAACATATATATTTTACATTTTATATAAAATATAACATTACAACAAGCATGTTAGACCAAAATTATGGAATACTAATTAATTTTCATTGGTGGAGAAATCAATGGATGGATAAATCTATTTAAACAAAAGTCATTAATAATTAAACTCAATTTGTAACAAAAAGAGAAAGAAATAGAAGACACATATAGGTAGCTATGAGTTCAATTTTGAGAATTAGAGTGTTAACCAATTCCTAATTATAATTTTAATCATGGGGTACTTTAATTGTTTTGTGAAAAGTGAATTTCCAGAGTCTAAATTATTGGACCATACATGCAATGGTGATATGTATGACAAAAATGGTCCATTTGCAACTAGTTTGTCTTATGTTCTTATAGAATTAAGTAATGAGACACCAAAACAAGGTTATGATTATTACATAACATCTCCTTATCCTAATGGTCATGCTACTTGTAGTTCAAATGTAGAATATTCAGATTGTGATACTTGTGTTAGGCTTGCAAGAGGATATTTGATGACTACTTGTGATGGTAGTATCGGAGGTCAAGTCGAATTTGTTGATTGCTCGATGAGGTACGAACAATACTAGTTAAGCTAATAGATTAGAGTCTAACTCTTGTTGTCGTGATTCACTGAGATTCAGTCTTTGTTCAATAATCTTTTTTGTCTCATTCCATTCATTGTTCTTCTTTTGTGGCCATTGTTTTAGTGTTGTAATAATGGTGTTGTTGAGTTTGATGTCCTTAATTTGATTTTGTAATGTTTATTTAAGTTGAAAAGTATTTTCAGTTTATATTTGAAGATCCATCTCTTGAATTATATTATAAAGAAATTACAATTTGCCTTCAACTAACACAAAGCACACAATACTTTATCTTAGCTACCAAGTCCTATACACAATACTTAAGCCTATAAGTTTCTTTAGTTTGTTATATTCTCATATTTTTTTCCACAAGTTGTGTAATGATGGTGGAAGATGCTTTAATTTTTTTTGTCTTTTCTGAATATATATTTTTCCACAAGTTGTGCGATGATTGTTGAAGTTGCTTTAATTTTTTAAGACTTTTCTTTATATATGTTACGTTCCTTTCACTTAACTTTCTTCATTGTCCTTACCTATTAACTTGATAGTGAAGAAGATAATACATATTTCTAGAAAGCATTAATGCATTTTTTTTTTAAAATGTACCTTTCACTTAGCTTGCAACTTTATCCTTTTTGATAATGGTTGTCTAATCGTAAGTTCTTTTTTTTTTTAAAAAAACCACATGGTTATGTTTCTTTATTTCTAAACTTTAATCACATAAGTGGACCCTTTGAACACATTAATTATTTGTTATTACTTTTATGTCTATTGCTTCTGAGTGTATAAGATCTCTATCTCCCATTTTTCAACTTGTATTTCAATATATCTTTTTTGCAATCAAAAGTAGTATTCCTGAAGATGGCTGATGCCTTTGAGTCATTTGCAGTTCAAGAATTGGGTGATTTTCTCATTCAGGAAATTAACCTACGTTTAATTGAGTAAACCTTATATGATATATATAAACCGTTAATTTAAAACCCAACAATTCTATATGATTAGAAACTCAAATCATAAACTTTAAATTCTGCCTCCGCCGAAGTTCTTATTTATATCAATAATAACATTGCATGATCAGTATATTAATCATCAATTGCTTTTTATTTAATAGATCTATCTTTGTATGAATATTCCTCCCTTTGCAAGAATTATACCTAGCATAAGGATTTATATCAAAGCAAAGAAATAGTGGTGATCTTCTACCGGCAACATATATATTTTATATAATATAACATTGCAATAAGCATGTTAGACCAAAATTATGGAATTCTTAGTTTTCATTGGTGGAGAAATCAATGGATGGATAAATGTATTTAAACAAAGGTCATTAATAATTAAACTCAATTTGTCTCAAAAAGAGAAAGAAATAGAATATACATTTGGTAAGAAAGGTACAGGAACTACTCTGAGAATTGGAGGAATTTTGTCAGCCAAGGCAAAGATGTGTAAACAAATCCTCTACTCTTGAACCAAAGAAAGACTATTTTCCTAATATCTTATTAATGGACATCTTCTATATAATATTCATCCATTTCTCTGCAGACATATATGCCAAATGTTTTGCTAATAAGCAGCTCTCACCAAGCTTGCTGAATCACCACTTTTTTTTATGTGCATCTATATGTTGGGAAATTTAAATTAATTAAAATATAAAACAAATTTTTAGAATAAAATTTAAATTAATAGAAATAAAAAATAAATTAAAATATGTAATCAACCTGTAATAATTATCAGTAATTCATAATCTCTTCCTAAAAAATGTAGAATGCAATTACCCTTGTCAATTGCACTCATTTATCTGCTGACCAAGTAATTACATGATTAATGAAACATGTTAGACAATATAATTACATCCAATTATACCAAATTTAATTAGCAAGAGGACTTTCCAAACATGGTGAACCATGGTTATATTCTTTACCATTTGCTTCAACTCCATCATCTATATAATTAATTAGGTGGACCATTGTACAACACATATAGTTATTACTTTTAGACTTTTCTCCATGTATATTTTCCCACAAGTTGTGTAATGGTTGTTGAAGAAGCTTTAATAAGCACATATTTCAAGAATGTACCTTTCGCTTAGCTTGCATCTTTAATCACATTTTTCATTTCCAGTTGTCTAGTATAATCGTACTTCTTTGTTTCATAAAAAATCACATGCTTATGTTTCTTTATTTTTAAACTTTAATCACATAAGTGGACCCTTTGAACGCGTTATTTGTTCTTATATTTATATCTATTGCTTCTGAATGTGTATATATCTATCTGAAATTACAATTTGCCTTCAACTTACACAAAGCACACAATACTTTATCTTAGCTACCAAGTCCTATACATATAACAACTAAGGAAAAAAGATATAACGTCGTTAATACAGGACATAGAGAAATAAAATAATATACTCCATGTACAATCATAGACCTTCTACAATGAGGATGTGATGAACAACGTTACTCTATATATATAGAAATCCTAACTATACTACTTTTTTCTTTCGCTTTTCTTGAACTTCTTGAATAGTTTGGCCTTCGCTAAAAATAACTCTCTTGATTGTGATTTCGCAAAGACAAATTTTTCTTTCTTCAGCCTTGTCCTAATATAGAGTTTGACAGATCCTTAACCGATTTCTACAAGGAAAGAATTTTCGTTTTCCTAGAAAACTAATCTTTTTCTTTATAGAACTTGTTTGCCTCCTTCCTTAACTGCCTAGGAAAACGTCTTCTTTTGTTCTTTTCCTTATTTAATTAACTTATTTTGCTGTTTTGGACGCATTTTCCTACTTCATCTTGGAATTAGTCAGTGATTGCCTCCCGTCTCTCTATTCTGATGTATGTTTGTGAACCTGGTTCATGTTGTCATCATCAAAAGTTATTTGAGGGGTTTTGTCTAACCATCACTGTCAAATTAATATTATTCACTGCCTTGGCTTGTTCACAAAAGGCAATTATTTCTTGGTATTCAACTTTTAACTTCTTCAATTCTCCTAATTTTCTTTAGTGCAGCTTTTCTGCGGATGACTTAAGCCTATAAGTTTCTTTAGTTTGTTATATTCTCATATTTTTTTCCACAAGTTGTGTAATGATGGTGGAAGATGCTTTAATTTTTTTTTGTCTTTTCTCAATATATATTTTTCCACAAGTTGTGCGATGATTGTTGAAGTTGCTTTAATTTTTTAAGACTTTTCTTTATATATGTTTTTCCCCAAGTTACGTTCCTTTCACTTAACTTTCTTCATTGTCCTTACCTGTTAACTCGATAGTGAAGAAGATAATACATATTAATTTTAACAAATCAAGAGAAATTTATTATTTTCTTTCAATACTAACCTCAACATTAATTAACTGCATAAAATACTAATAATCGAATTTAGATTTTAAAAACATAATTAATAAGATTAATTTAATAAAATATATCTCTAATAAATATTTTCTTAAGGAGAGTGTCAAATTAATATGTTCCAAGTAAAAAAGAATGGAGAGAATAACTTTAAGCTTCTCATTATACCCTTTGATGAAATGATTTATAGTCTCATATTTTTTAGCTTGTCTAATTAGATTTGAAGTTTCAAAAATCTTTCTTTCTTTCTTAAATTTGATACCTAGTCAAATACTTTCATATAAATTAGAATGGAGGGAGCAGTAATCACATTGAGCCATCATGTTTAAAAAAATAATAAAAAATGATCTAAACTAAATGACAAAAAAAAATATCGTAAAATCGAGTGCACACTATAGAGTATCTGAAGCAAGGGCGAGGTTCGAATGAATTCAGTAGCTTTGGTCCAAACCTTATATGATATATAAACTGTTAATTTAAAACCCAACAATTCTATATGATTAGAAACTCAAATCATAAACTTTAAATTCTGCCTCCGCCAAAATTCTTATTTATATCAATAATAACATTGCATGATCAGTATATTAATCATCAATTGCTTTTTATTTAATAGATCTATCTTTGTATGAATATTCCTCCCTTTGCAAGAATTATACCTAGCATAAGGATTTATATCAAAGCAAAGAAATAGTGGTGATCTTTTACCTGCAACATATATATTTTATATAATATAACATTACAATAAGCATGTTAGACCAAAATTATGGAATACTTAGTTTTCATTGGTGGAGAAATCAATGGATGGATAAATGTATTTAAAGAAAGGTCATTAATAATTAAACTCAATTTGTCTCAAAAAGAGAAAGAAATAGAATATACATTTGCTAAGAAAGGTAACTACTCTGAGAATTGGAGGAATTTTGTCAGCCAAGGCAAAGATGTGTAAACAAATCCTCTACTCTTGATCGACCAAGAACCAAAGAGAGACTATTTTCCTAATATCTTATTAATGGACATCTTCTCTATAATATTCATCCATTTCTTTGCAGACATATATGCCAAATTTTTTGCTAATATCTTATTTATGGGCATCTATATGTTGGGAAAGGCAAGCACAAAATAAATGTGCACGACAAGGCAATTGCGGAGGAAATCCAAGTCAACGGGTTAGACAAAAAGGGGAGAGAATCCCATATGAAGGAGTGAGTAGTACTGAATCTTCTGACATAAACTGGAAAATTCTTGCAACTTTAACAAACATTAGGAATCACATTACAACAACAAAACAATGGAAAGACAAAAAAAGAAGAACGAAATGAGATAGAGATTAGGGACACACCAAAAATCAACAGATGAATTGTTGACATCCCTGAGTAACGTCGTAGTGACTCAAAAAATAATTCAATTTTAAAAGAATTTAAAAGAAATAAAGGGAAAAGGTTTAAAAGTGAAAGGGAGTCGCCACCTAATTTTTGGGATAAACTAGGAAACCAATTAATTAACTAAATTAAAATAATGTCTACGAAACCAATAGATTCTAGGTAAGGGTTCAAGTTATTCCGAAGGGAAGGTATTAGGCATCATTCGAAATCCACAATTGTGGGTCCCGACTGAATTCATTTTTTCAAATTGAGGAGGAGATAACTGTAATGACCCGGAAGGTCATTTTTAGAAATTTTGAACTATTGAATAATTGTGGTTATTTAATTGACGAATATTTATTAAATAATTAATTTATTTAGTTGATAATAATGGGTCAAGTCTGAAATTTATTTAAGATGTCATACCACTTGGCCCATATTAATTAAAACAAGTTAGTGGGGTTTATTTTAGGGAAAAAAAAAAAAGAAAAAGAAAAGGAGAGAATAGCCGGAAGAACTTACCTGCGGCGGACATACAATTTGAAGAGGAATCATGGGAGCTTCAAGTAAGGAATTGTTATAATCATTACTTTTATAATACTTGAATAATTTTGTTTTGATTGGTTAATAGATACTAACACCAAAAGCAATTAAATATAAAAATTAGAAGATATGTTAGATGACAGTGTTGGATTCGTTTAAGAGCTAGGTACTATAGGATTTTGTGATAGTTACTTTAATATATATTTGTATTATAAGGATGTATGTATACTAAGGGAGTAGATACTTTATAATTTTAGGAAATACATGGCAGATTCGTTCTTTTTAGTTGTGATCTTTTTCTAATAAATAGTAGTACATTCCTTATTAAATGGGTTAAAGCTAGGATCTGGAAATCTCTATGCTTAATGTCCATATGTTTTCAAGGCAATGGTCCAGCAATTTTGCTCCTATAATTTGTTTACGTGTTATAAATTTGGGGTCTATGATATGAGTAATTTAGTTTCAATAAAGTTTCAGTTATGTCCTTGTGGACATGGATTCAACTTTGGAGTGAGTTTTGGGATCTAGGCTAGAAGTATAGTAATATGGGTGTCTATGGACTTGTTTGCTTACGAATATTGTACATTTGAATAGATTGCGTTGATTTGGAAGTCCAATGAAAGGGGAAGGCTCAAGTCCCGGAGTGATTGTTCGATTATTTGAGGCAAGTGGATTTCTCAACCCTTGTTAAGTGTATAGAATTCGTGTATTTCCTTGTGGTATGTGTTGGGGAGTAATGGGACTTGGTGATGGGTTGACTTGTCCATATTGAATAATTTTAATGATGAAAAAAGGGTAATAAAAGGCAATGTGATTAATTATTGGTGTGTGATGTGTTGAGAATGGTTTGAAAGGCTTATTGATTCATTGTTGGTGTTGTATCACGATTGTGTTGTTATGAAGTGTGCATTTTTATGAAAATGGTCATCTCCTCATTATTTATGTGAACATGTTATTTGCATTGGTTCTGAGACATGGTTGTGACAAGTGTTATGTGAATTGAGAAAGAATAAGAAATTAAAGAGGATGTACCATTTCGAGGAACGTGTCGCGCGCCGCGACGAATATTATGATTCGAGGGACGTGTCGCGCGCCGCGATGGATACTATGATTCGAGGGTCGTGTCGCACGCCGCGACGAATTTTATTATCGAGGGACGTGTCGCACGCCGCGATGAATTTCATTATCGAGGGACGTGTCGCACGCCGCGACGGATTTCATTATCGAGGGTCGTGTCGCACGCCGTGACGAATGCATGGACAGATATGTCCCCCATGGGTCCCGGACTGAGAGACAGCGGGTGTGTATCGTTAGGTCAGACATGCATCACTATACTTGACATTGCATTTCATTGCATTGTGCATCTTTATCATTTGTGAACTTATGAGTACTTTTCTGTGGAACTTGTGATTGGTGAACTTTATCTTGTGTGTTGCTGATCTGTAATTGTTGAAGTGATATGGTTGAACTATGTGCTATGTAAATTGTGAACTATTAGGTTGGGCTGGTTTTTATGCAGGTTGTAGTTGTGGAGGTTTGGTTGGGGTGTAAGGAGTACCCGTATTCCATACCCTTAGCTTGTGTTTAGAAGTTTGCTTGCTGAGTACCGTGTGGTTTGGTACTCACCCCTTGCTTCTACAATTTTTTGTAGGTTATGAGCCCGGATCTTCATGATACCCTCTCTTATTTTCTTGTCCGAGGCTTCCTATGGAGATTTGTGAGGTAGCTGATTGTCATCTCAGCAGACCTTCTTACTCCTTATTTATGATCTTGTTCTATTCTAGAAACAATGTCATTTGAGACTTGTGTTTTCTTTCAAATCCATTGTAATACATTAGAGGCTTGTGCACGTGACAACCAGATTTTGGGGGTTTTAATAAGTTGACTTTGTATTCCGCATTATTAGATGGTGTTAGTCTTTTTTTTTTCTGGTTTTTCTTCCGCATTTATTGTATTAGTTGGGTCTTAGGCTGACTTGTCTTGGTGGGATAAGACGAGTGCCATCACGTCCATTTTTGGGTCGTGACAAAATGGTATCAGAGCCCCAGGTTCATAGGTCTCACGTGTATACAAGCTGAGTCTAAGTAGAGTCTCGAGGATCGGTACGGAGACGTCTGTACTTATCTTCGAGAGGCTATGGTGACTTTTAGGAAAAATCTTCATTTCTTGTATCTCTATCGTGCGTCCTTGGTCTGATTTGATTCCCTATCGCTTCATTCCACTCTCTCACTTGTAATGATGGCTCGTGCGTGGTTCTTTATGCGAGTAGTTGGTGTCATGTGGGTTTGATGTTAGACCTAATATTAACGTAAAAGTGATAGACTTATGAAAAGAATGTTTGGTCAGATTAGAAATGTTCAACGATTCGAAGGGGTTGAGTAAGGTTAGTTACCCAACAAAGGGAACAGTACTTGAGCGGTATAGACAATATCTGGAGTGGTTCGACAATTGGAAGTGTAATAATTAAAGGGATGGCTAGATAATGAACAATGTAACTTCGAAAAATACAGTTAGTAAAGTTGTCATAATATGTATGGGTTGCTTAGCGAATGATGAGAATGATGTTGCGCCAATTAAGGTCAGAATCTCTACTACGGTTTCATATATTGAGTGTATATCAAAGAAGGTCATGATATGACTACTATAATGGTACCGATTCTCACTTGGTTAGAGTTATGGAGTGTGTTACTCATGCTATCGACCTTATCTACGAAGGAATGCATACCACTTTGGACGAAAGACTGAACGGATTTGGTAGTGTATTGTAGTTACTTAATGGGTAGAAATGTGTGGACTATTTGGGTACGATCTTCTCGATAGATATGATGTGTTCTAGTAGTCGACCTAAAGGACTTTCACGGTATGGTACTAGTGGTATATGAAAATGGATACATCGATTGTCAAGTGAAAATACTAACTACTTGAAGAGTTATTAGTTGTATCACATGCTCGTATAATAAAATTTGATGTTGCATTCACATTTGAGAAACCAACTAGTTTGTTACTACGAACACTTGAGTTAAGCATTGTTTGTAAGGAAGCTTTTAGTGGTGGATCTTTGGTAAGGTATTAAAGCGTTTAGGTTGGGAAATGTATCTCGAGAATTCTAAATGAGGATAGGTGATTTCATCGTAAGCTCCCAGGGAATAAATTGATAATGAAATGACAAGCTTATGGGTAGAGGAAGTCCTAATGAGTATACATGTGTGAAGGTAATTCAGGATTTTAGTAAGAAAGAGCGTATAAAATTTGGGTTAGTCCTTTGAATTTGGTTGGTATAATTGGGTTTAAGGTGTTATGTCGATGATAAGGTTGACTTATAGACAATGACAATGGATAAATGAGCATGATGGTATTAAGAGTTTGCGATGGATTGTGATTGAGATGCAATTATATGATAAGGATTGTTGGTTGAATAAATTTTTATATTGTAATAACGACTTGCGGTATTTAAAGTTGTGGTTTTCTATTATTTGGTGAGTAGCGTGGTTGTAAGGAAAAGTTTAGGATGTGTTGAGACACTACTTGAATAGAATTGAAAGGAGCTAGAGTCATAAATGGAAATAAAAATTAGTAGAATGTAGTTTAGCCTTCGAAAGGGGGCGAGAACAAGAATATTTACTCTGATTGCAAGGGCCAAAAATGTATCTTCAGAGATAGTAGAGAATTGGGTTCAGAGACAAACGGTTCCATCTGTTTTGTTATGATTATGGTGATAGTGTTACGTGTCGTTCATATAAGTTACAAATTGTTGGATAAGATTTGAGAAAGAAGTCTATAGGCATTCGATTTAAGTGTGGTAATAAGTGTTTTGTGTTTTCTAGTTTGATAACTGGTACTCTTGGAATCCCAATTCCGATTTTTCATTCTCAGTCTACGATCGTGGTAGTATGTTTTATCTAGGTATGGATTGGTATGGTAAGAATGATCCATTATAGGGTATTGAGCATTTGGAAGGACTTATGCATGGTTTGAGTTGTAAAGTTTGTTATTTTTGATTGTTAAAGGACTTAAGGAAGGGTTTCACTTATGGTTTGATTTAGAGGATAAGGTAAAATGTCATGGGTTGGTTGTCAAAGGATAAGATTGGTAAGCGAGCTATCGAAAAGAATAAGAGTCTGGTGTATTGAAGAGTTTAAGGTATTTGAAATTTGTGTCACGGGAAGAATATAAGAAAGGTGAAAGAATAAGACATCTCGTATAGATCCTTGGTTCAAAGTTGAAGGTAGTAGGGTTTCTCACCTTTGAGTTTAAAAATGACTATGCAATGTGAGCTAGTTTGGCACAGACTTACTAGGGGTTTATAAGTGACTTTTATGAAGATTGAATTTTGATTTGGGTGACAAACAAAGATGTGTGGAAGATTTTGCGTTGTTATGAGGAGTTAGATTATTTAAATTATGGTAGGTGATTTATGGATGCGCTACGGTATGGACATATTTATTGATGATTTTTTTTTTGGGAGGGGATTGAAACTACTCTTTTAAATGGGACTACACAGACTGATGTGATGTGTTACATAGACACTGGATGGTAAATAAGGATTCTGAGCTTATAGTATATAGATTTATTGGAGTGACTACGGATTTCTCTGAGGTTTGGCATGAGGTATGTGATGGTTTAGAATGGTAGTTGAAATTTGGTATGTGAATGATCAGGTGAAGTTGACATTGGGTGTGATTCAATTGTTGTACCTCGATGGGAAAGTACTTATAGATTTGGAATTAATGCTATCAGTCTTGGGTGTGACTCATATCTGTCAAGAAATGCTTCAATGGAAAGAGAGGGAGTCATAGTTTGAAATTTTTAGAGGCGACAATGTGGTTGCTAAACAGACTTTGATACTAGTAATGGTTTGAGAGTAGGGTAAATGACCGATGTGGTTATAATGTTTTGTTAGTATTAGGAGTCTTGGCTTATGTGGAGTATTGTGAGAAGTATGTGAAGTTTGATAAATCGAGTATGTGTACGATTGTAATGGGGACTAGATCAGTTGACTGTGTGTAACTAGAAAATCAAAGAGATGGAGTCACATGAATGAAAAATGTTTGATATGGGCATTATAGGAGTATTTGGTATTATTTTACCTTGGTTTCATATATTTTTATGTGACTATCTACTTCGTTCTGGACATGGTTTGGAATATGATTCGCTGCGTATGTCCACGTGTGTTTATACATCTATGGGTGAATCCCTAGTGGTGGATCGGGTGTACCGATCTTGTGATTGTCCTCTTAGTAGGGTGGAATTCTCGGACAGGCTTAGTCATTTCAGTTATGGCAAATTTGGTGTTGTTTGGAATAGTTGAAGTATACTAGTAAGCACAACGTTACTTATGATAACTTATAAAAGAGCTACCATGAATAGTTATAGTTGTCGAACAATTTTAATATCCATCTCATCACCGAGGTCATGTTCTGGCTGTGTGATTGAATGTGAGGGCCATAGGGTCTAATTATGTCATTCTTAAGAGTTGTCTATAATCACAACTATTGATCTAGTGCTTCCACAATGTTGTTAGAGGTTCTGTATGCTTGGGTGTATCGCTTGTTGGGTGGTTACTTGATCATTTCCTTCTTTGGGTTAGATAAGTTTGATTCTCCCTTGATGATTAACCGATGTCTAAAGATCATATTTTAATAACTTAAGCTCGTGAAAAGATTATGTTGTGAGAAGAGAATCTTGATAAGATTTGTGATGATTTGTGCATTATGAGTGTGTGGTGGTTGGTTTAGGTTCACTTCTGATTGTACCCAGTATTGATTCAGAATTTTATCGTGGTTATGTGAGAAAAGATTCGACTTAGTGATTGTGTTATGTTGTAGAGGGTTTCGGTTCAGATTGGGTTCATGGGTCAGTCTATGGCTTGGTAATCACTCCTGATTTGTAGATCTACAAAAGTTTGATTCAAAAATCAAGTTCTTAGTAGTTCATCTTGATCGAATTGTCTTAAGGAGGAGCTTACTTGGTGAGATGAACACCAACTCAGGAAGATCACAACCCAGGCTTTTGGTAAAGTTAGTTATTCTTCATTCTCTTCTTTATGTTCGAGGACGAACATAGTTTTTAGTGGTGGATAATGTAATGACCCGGAAGGTCATTTTTAGAAATTTTGAACTATTGAATAATTGTGGTTATTTAATTGACGAATATTTATTAAATAATTAATTTATTTAGTTGATAATAATGGGTCAAGTCTGAAATTTATTTAAGATGTCATACCACTTGGCCCATATTAATTAAAACAAGTTAGTGGGGTTTATTTTAGGGGAAAAAAAAAAGAAAAAGAAAAGGAGAGAATAGCCGGAAGAACTTACCTGCGGCGGACATACAATTTGAAGAGGAATCATGGGAGCTTCAAGTAAGGAATTGTTATAATCATTACTTTTATAATACTTGAATAATTTTGTTTTGATTGGTTAATAGATACTAACACCAAAAGCAATTAAATATAAAAATTAGAAGATATGTTAGATGACAGTGTTGGATTCGTTTAAGAGCTAGGTACTATAGGATTTTGTGATAGTTACTTTAATATATATTTGTATTATAAGGATGTATGTATACTAAGGGAGTAGATACTTTATAATTTTAGGAAATACATGGCAGATTCGTTCTTTTTAGTTGTGATCTTTTTCTAATAAATAGTAGTACATTCCTTATTAAATGGGTTAAAGCTAGGATCTGGAAATCTCTATGCTTAATGTCCATATGTTTTCAAGGCAATGGTCCAGCAATTTTGCTCCTATAATTTGTTTACGTGTTATAAATTTGGGGTCTATGATATGAGTAATTTAGTTTCAATAAAGTATCAGTTATGTCCTTGTGGACATGGATTCAACTTTGGAGTGAGTTTTGGGATCTAGGCTAGAAGTATAGTAATATGGGTGTCTATGGACTTGTTTGCTTACGAATATTGTACATTTGAATAGATTGCGTTGATTTGGAAGTCCAATGAAAGGGGAAGGCTCAAGTCCCGGAGTGATTGTTCGATTATTTGAGGCAAGTGGATTTCTCAACCCTTGTTAAGTGTATAGAATTCGTGTATTTCCTTGTGGTATGTGTTGGGGAGTAATGGGACTTGGTGATGGGTTGACTTGTCCATATTGAATAATTTTAATGATGAAAAAAGGGTAATAAAAGGCAATGTGATTAATTATTGGTGTGTGGTGTGTTGAGAATGGTTTGAAAGGCTTATTGATTCATTGTTGGTGTTGTATCACGATTGTGTTGTTATGAAGTGTGCATTTTTATGAAAATGGTCATCTCCTCATTATTTATGTGAACATGTTATTTGCATTGGTTCTGAGACATGGTTGTGACAAGTGTTATGTGAATTGAGAAAGAATAAGAAATTAAAGAGGATGTACCATTTCGAGGAACGTGTCGCGCGCCGCGACGAATATTATGATTCGAGGGACGTGTCGCGCGCCGCGATGGATACTATGATTCGAGGGTCGTGTCGCACGCCGCGACGAATTTTATTATCGAGGGACGTGTCGCACGCCGCGATGAATTTCATTATCGAGGGACGTGTCGCACGCCGCGACGGATTTCATTATCGAGGGTCGTGTCGCACGCCGTGACGAATGCATGGACAGATATGTCCCCCATGGGTCCCGGACTGAGAGACAGCGGGTGTGTATCGTTAGGTCAGACATGCATCACTATACTTGACATTGCATTTCATTGCATTGTGCATCTTTATCATTTGTGAACTTATGAGTACTTTTCTGTGGAACTCGTGATTGGTGAACTTTATCTTGTGTGTTGCTGATCTGTAATTGTTGAAGTGATATGGTTGAACTATGTGCTATGTAAATTGTGAATTATTAGGTTGGGCTGGTTTTTATGCAGGTTGTAGTTGTGGAGGTTTGGTTGGGGTGTAAGGAGTACCCGTATTCCATACCCTTAGCTTGTGTTTAGAAGTTTGCTTGCTGAGTACCGTGTGGTTTGGTACTCACCCCTTGCTTCTACAATTTTTTGTAGGTTATGAGCCCGGATCTTCATGATACCCTCTCTTATTTTCTTGTCCGAGGCTTCCTATGGAGATTTGTGAGGTAGCTGATTGTCATCTCAGCAGACCTTCTTACTCCTTATTTATGATCTTGTTCTATTCTAGAAACAATGTCATTTGAGACTTGTGTTTTCTTTCAAATCCATTGTAATACATTAGAGGCTTGTGCACGTGACAACCAGATTTTGGGGGTTTTAATAAGTTGACTTTGTATTCCGCATTATTAGATGGTGTTAGTCTTTTTTTTTTCTGGTTTTTCTTCCGCATTTATTGTATTAGTTGGGTCTTAGGCTGACTTGTCTTGGTGGGATAAGACGAGTGCCATCACGTCCATTTTTGGGTCGTGACAATAACAATAATATACAAGTATAATGAATATGAAATATAAACAAATAATAAAGTAAAGCGATAATATAAGAAACGGCCTAAATTTGCCTAACGTCAATAATATATACAACAATGAATAAAAAATATAATTCGAATTTCATTCGAATAGCTTCCTTGGAAAGCAACTCCGGGTACCTGTAAAGACACTTAGTAAAAGTGTTAGTAACAAATAAATATAAATAAAAATAAATGAATCAAATAATAATTTAAAAATAACAATCCGTCTTATGAACATGGGAGGCCTCTAAAATCGATGGAGAGATTTTTTCATTGGCCAATTTTAACTAATAATCAAAGTAACTAATATTCAAAATTATCAAAAATATAAACAAAATCAACCACTGACTTCATGGTCAAACAAAAATGCTACAGAAATAACAAACTAAATTAAGCAATATTAAACCAAGAATAATAAACAAACACGACAACAAAACAAATGGACTAGACAAAATAAAAATACTAACAGTAGCTAAATAAAATTAAGGCAACTAATAGTTGGACTAGAAATCATATGAAAAAAATTGTCAAAGTATTATATTAGTTGCATCAGTGCGGTGGTAGGAGCTCGTGTTTCGGTCGGAAATGGAGAAAGGAAGGGAGAAGGCGTCTGGAGGTATAGGAAATGGGGCTTTGGTGGTGGACTCGCCGGATTACGGCGGAACGCCGGCGACAAGCTCATCGGAAAATTATGAACACTAAAAGAATTTATTAAACACTAAAAATTTGAAAAATTATCTCTAAAATCTTATCCACCACCACTAATTTAATGACCAAGCTATTGCTTAAATAGAAAATTGAAAATCACCAATAGTACAATACCATTATCTTAAAACCGTGGCCAAAACCACAGGTTAATAAAATATCTGTGTACAAAATCTTATCCATATTTGGATGTATTTTTAGATTGTGCAAAAATATCAAAATGAATATTAACAAATGTAACAAATGAAATGAATATTAAAAAAAATGTAACGAACGTAACCAATAGCACATAAAAAAAATAATTTAACAAAAAAAATAATGATTTAATTAAACTGAACAAATATTTGAATGTTTGTACCTAACTACCATTACTACAACAATCACGAATCATATCTTTAATCACCACATTAGATATTGACAATCAAGGACCAGTGAGATATTCCCAATTAAAAAAAAAAGTACCTTTGGCTAAGTGGGAAATTTCAAAAAGCTTTAATACATTATTGTCCTTTTTGACAATGGGAACTTTCATTTCCACTTGCCGAAATTTTTTACTATAAGATACAAATAATACTAGTTGTATGGGGATATTATTTTATTAATATTTTATTTTGATTGCATGGGACCTATGCTTTATTTTTCATTTTGGCATTGTTTCTTTTTCTTACTTTTCTCTTTCCCCCTTTTTCTCTTTTTATTGTTTTCTCCAAAATCTAATTTGAAACCAATTGAATTGATCCCTCAATTTGTATATAAATGAAAATAATTTATTTTTTTACTTATTTATTTTAATAGAAAATATTTTTTAAAATTATTATTTTTATCATGAAATAACTACATAAGATATTAATAATTACATTTTAAATTTCAAAATATCATTAATAAAACTAGTTTAGTAAAATGAATCTCTAATATAAATACAATTGAATATATATATAAAACAAAATGAAACACTTTTTATTAAATTACACATTAAATATTTAGAAGTTATAAACATAAAAGCATGGTTATGATTGTTATTATTAGGCGTTTGACTACGGAATTCATATATGTTTTTTATTGTATTGAAATATATGGAGTTAGAGTTGAAAATAAAGTTATGTTTTATTTTTGTAAAAAGAAATATTCAAAATAATGTTCATATTATACTTAAATACAATTTCAAAAGTGAAAAGTGAGTTGAAAAAACACATTATACCAACATGTTTTCCAAATTTAAAATATATCTTCAAAAAGAAAAGGTTGTGTTTTCAAATTTTGATGATCAAAAATCATTTTTTAAATATAGTAAAAAATTATTTTATAAATAATTTTTTATGTTTAAATTGGTCCTAAAATTAGAAGTTGAAAACACACTAAATATGAAGGCGAAAATTTTTGAAGTGCAATAAATGAAAAAATGGGAGGAAAAGAAATAAAAATAATTTTAGTTATCAATTTTCAGGACATAAGTGACCATTCAAAGAATTAACTTCAATTTTTTATGCTCATATCATTTAATTATATAATAATGAAAATTATAATTTGGAAAATATTTTCTGTTAAAACAAATTAGTAAAAAAATAATTATTATTTTCATCTGTATATACTAAGGGAGTAATTAAATTGATTTCAAAATAGAATTTTAAAAAAAACAAAAATCGAGAAAAATGAAGAAAGAGAAGAAGAGTGAGAAAGAGAAACAAAAGGGCAAGAAGAAAAATGAAGTGTGGGTCCATGGATCTGAATATAATATCAATATAATAAGGGAAAAATTTTAAAACAGCAATATTTTAGAATTTATAGGACACCTTGGCAACACTTTCAATATTTATTTAATATGTCATTATTTTAGTATGTTATAAGGTTGCCTTTTGTATTTATTTAATTTGAAAGAATACAAATCTTTAACACCAGAATAGAGAAAATCATGGGATAAAATATTTCAAAAAAGGTAAAAATCGCTTAAATCTCTAATATGTTACAATTGTTTATCCAACGAAGTGCCCTCTCTCTCTTATTCTTTCAAACGCCTTTCACCATTGTTCAGCATATTTCTAATATCCATTTTCAAACAAGTCAATTGAAATTGTAGTTGAGTTTTCGTGGATTTGCGTCACTTTTCATTGGATAAGCAAATTGAATTCCATCGATTTGTTTTCGTGGTATTTCAAATTGAATTTCATCAATTGTTTAAAAGGTCAAGATTATCGGAGAAGAACAAAAAAGGCCAAGTATTTTTTATGTGTTGATTACTATTTTTTTAAATGAAATTAGTCAGATCTGTGAAAATATTTGACCTTTTTGTATCTTTGTTTGTTTTTAATTCCAAAAAGAGTATGATTACGACATTTTAATATAAAGACACTTTTGTGGACGAAATGTATTTGTGTTTGGTTGTTTCTTCTTTAGTTTTGTATTTATATTTGAGTTTGTATCCATTAAAGAAATTGGTATGAATGAATAGTCGTGATAGTATTTTGTAGCTGGTTGTTTTGAATACTACAAAAGAAGATACAAAATCAGTTTTTCATGTTACAACTATGATGAATCCGTATATAATGAATACATAAATAAAGTATAGTTTAGTTATTTGGAATTGAAAGTGAATACTATTTAAAATATAAATACAAAGTCTGTTTTGATTTTGTATCCATTAAAGGAATTGGTATGAATGAATTGTCATGTTATTATTTTTTAGCTAGTTGTTTTGAATACGACAAAAAAAGATACAAAATCTGATGCAATTGTGATGAATACATAAATAATGTATAGTTTGATTATTTGGAATTGAGAGTGAATACGATTTAAAATATAAATGCAAAATCTGTTTTGATTTTGTATCCATTAAAGGAATTGGTATGAATGAATTGTCATGCTATTATTTTGTAGCTGATTGTTTTGAATACGACAAAAAAAGATACAAAATCTATTTTACTTATGCAATTATGATGAATACGTATATAATGAATACATAAATAAAAAATTCATGACTTTTAAAAAATGAATAAATAAATACAATTCATTTTTGGATACTAATTAAAATTGAAAACATCAAAGAAAATTTAAATGAAATACAAATATTAAACAACTACATAATGGGGCTAATATAATTCTTATTTTGAATACAACTAATAAAAGATACATAATAGAGCTAACTGAATACAATTTTCTTCATCACTAGCCATAAAAACTGTATACAATTTCTCAAAAATACAAATCTTGTGTTTTAACAGAAAGATACAAGATACACATTATCTTAGTCGACTATGAATACAGTAATGGGTTATATAGAAATATAATACAAAAGTTATTTATGTACATTGCCTACATTTTCGAGCAATCATTGGGTAATGCATAAATCAAACAAGGGTATATCACCAAAAATTTGAAGATTATTTAGGATACCACTTGTTATTCTCTTTGATTCGGACATTATAGAGAAAATCAGTTGCTTTCCCCAAATCTAAAACCTTTAAAGCCAAAACACCAAATTATATATAAAATAAACAATATATGATATATGAATGTTAATGTATATTTTTTCAATATGAAAACAAATCACAAAAAAAATCAACTTTCGCGAGAAATCAGAAAAAAATCAATAAATCAAAATCTGAAAAGATACTTTATCGCAATATATTTACCTATATCAATTGGCTAAAATCTTTCACGAATATCACAAATTACTTAAGAAATTTTTGAAGAAATATCGTAAACTAGAATAGGAGAAAATAATGGAGGAAAGGGTAGAGAGAGAGAGAGTGCTGCTGGAAACGAGAGAGAGTATATAGATTTGGGGTAAAATCTAGAGAGAGAATATTAGAATGTGGATTATTTTTTTACTTTTAATCGTGTAGTGTAGTGGAATGAAAATAAGTAAATGTGGGCATGATTTGAGAAATAAAACTATAAAAGGATAGTAAATTAATTACATTAGGATACATTATATTTGCTAAAATAATGACATTTTTAATAATTATTTTAAAGTATAGATGTTTTAGCTAATTATGTTAGGTATTAGGACTAGTTTGCTAATTTTCCCATATAATAATTCCTCATACCAACTAGTACAAGTTATATCTCATACGTAATAAAATTTCCCCCCCTTTGTCTAATCCTAATTCTCTTTTTTTAAGAACCACATGGTCATATTTCTTCTTTTCTAAACTTTAATCACATAAGTGATAAGTGGACCCTTTCAACACATTATTAGTTCTTACTTTTATGTCTATTGCTTCTCAGTGTATATGATCTCTATCTCCCATTTTCCAACTTGTATTCCAATATACAGCCTCCTCTTTTTTTCAATCATTTTCCAACTTGTATATCTATCATTTTCCAACTTGTATTCCAATATAACTTGTATATCTCCCATTTTCCAACTTGTATTCTTCTATACAGCCTCCTATTTTCCAACTTGTATTCCAATCAAGTCTCCTGAATATGGCTGATGCCTTTCTGTCATTTGCAGTTCAAAAATTGGGTGATTTCCTCATTCAAGAAGTTTCCCTGCGTAAAAATCTGAGGAAGGAAGTTGAGTGGCTGAGAAATGAGCTACTCTTCATACAGTCTTTCCTCAAAGATGCAGAGCAAAAGCAATGTGGAGATCATAGAGTTCAACAATGGGTGTTTGAGATCAACTCTATTGCTAATGACGCTGTTGCTATACTCGAGACTTACAGCTTCGAGGCTGATAAAGGTGCTAGTCGTCTCAAGGCTTGCGCTTGCATCTGTAGGAAGGAGAAGAAATTCTACAATGTCGCCAAGGAGATTCAATCAATCAAGAAACGAATCATAGATATCTCTCGCAAGCGAGAGACTTATGGTATTACAAATATCAATAACAATGCTAGAGAATGGCCAAGTAATCAGGTTACAACATTGAGGAGAACTACCTCCTATGTGGATGACCAGGATTACATTTTTGTTGGACTTCAGGATGTTGTAGAAAAATTGCTAGCTGAACTTCTCAAAGCAGAGCCCCGTAGAAGCATCATCTCCATTCATGGAATGGGTGGATTAGGTAAGACCACTCTTGCGAGAAACCTCTACAGAAGTCCTAACATAGCCTCTAGGTTCCCTACACGAGCTTGGATATGTGTTTCTCAAGAGTACAACACAATGGATCTTCTTAAGACTATCATAAAATCCATCCAAGGTTGCACCAAGGAAACTCTAGATTTGTTGGAAAGGATGACAGAAGGAGATCTAGAAATTTACCTTCGTGATCTATTGAAGGAAAGCAAATACCTTGTGGTTGTTGATGATGTATGGCAGAAAGAAGCATGGGAGAGTTTGAAAAGAGCATTCCCGGATAGCAAGAATGGCAGCAGAGTCATTATTACCACGCGCAAAGAGGATGTCGCTGAAAGAGCAGACGACAGAGGTTTTGTTCATAAACTTCGTTTCCGAAGCCAAGAAGAAAGTTGGGATCTCTTTCGTAGGAAACTACTTGATGTTCGAGCAATGGTTCCAGAAATGGAAAGTCTAGCTAAGGATATGGTGGAGAGGTGTAGAGGCTTACCTCTTGCAATTGTTGTATTGAGCGGACTACTTTCACATAAAAAGGGGCTAAACGAATGGCAAAAGGTGAAAGATCACCTTTGGAAGAACATTATTGAAGATAAATCTATTGAAATCTCCAACATACTATCATTAAGCTATAATGATTTGTCAACTGCGCTCAAGCAGTGTTTTCTCTACTTTGGTATTTTTCCAGAAGATCAAGTGCTCGAGGCTGATAACATAATACGGTTGTGGATGGCCGAGGGTTTCATACCCAGAGGAGAAGAAAGAATGGAGGATGTGGCTGAAGGCTTCTTGAATGAGCTGATAAGACGAAGCTTGGTTCAAGTGGCTAAAACATTTTGGGAAAAAGTTACTTCATGTAGGGTTCATGATTTACTTCATGATCTTGCCATACAAAAGGCATTGGAGGTAAACTTCTTTGACGTTTATGATCCAAGAAGCCACTCCATATCCTCTTTATGTATCAGACATGTCATTCATAGTGAAGGAGAAAGGTACCTCTCACTTGATCTTTCTAACTTAAAGTTGAGGTCAATTATGTTCTTCAATCCAGATTTTTGTTACATGAGTCTTATAAACTTCAGTAGTGTGTTCCAACATCTATATGTGTTGTACTTGGAGATGCGTGTTTACAATATGTCTACACTACTTGATGCCATAGGAAGTTTGTACCACCTCAAGTTCTTAAGATTGAGAGGTATCCATGATGTTCCCTCTTCCATTGGCAACCTCAAGAATCTACGGACACTTGTTGTCAATGAGGGCAGATACTTTTGCGAACTACCCTGCGAGACAGGTGACCTAATAAATCTAAGACATTTAGATGCTCTGTATACAAAACCTCTGAAACGTCTAAGCAAACTCACTAGTCTTCAAGTTCTTAAAGGCGTTGGTTGTGATCAGTGGAAAGATGTTGACCCTGTTGATTTACACAATCTTCGAGAATTAACCATGTGGGATATTACCGAATCTTACTCCCTGAACAACATTAGGAGCTTGAAAAACCTTAGCACTCTCAGATTGTATTGTAAACGTGTTGAACCATTCCCATCCCTTGAATTTGTTAATTGTTGTGAAAATCTCCAGAAATTGTGGTTAGATGGGAGAATAGAGAAACTGCCTCTGTTTCCAAATTCCATCACAATGATGGTTCTTTTGAAGTCAAAACTGAGAGAAGATCCGATGCCTATTTTGGGAATGTTGCCAAACCTAAGGAATCTCATATTAGAAGATGCTTATGAAGGAAAAGAAATAAGGTGCAGTGATAACAGCCTCAGTCAACTAGAGTTCCTTCGTCTTGCTGGTCTTTGGAATCTAGAAAGATGGGATTTAGGCACAAATGCAATGCCTCTCATTAAAGGTGTTTGTATCTATGATTGTCCAAAGCTGAAGGAGATTCCACAGAGAATGAAAGATGTTGAAGGGAAATTAAATGAGATAGATCTTCTCAAGCATATTTGAAGTTTTATTTGATAATAGCAAAGGTAATTCCCAATCTTACATAACTTTGTTCATTTTTATTTTATAAATAGCGTGTTAAATAATATTTGGGTGAAGAAACTGTCACTTGAAGACATTCACCTTCATCAAGTTGGGCTCTCACTTTACTCATACTAACCCCTTTATTAGTTTTTATTTAGACAACGATTAAAAATTTCTAATAAAATAGAAAATATTTTATTTCTTAATATTTTTCGAATTAAATTAGGATAAATATTTTCTAATTAAAAAAAATCATTATGAGAAAAAGAAAAAAATATATTTTCATAATATTGAACCAGCTTTTGTCTAGCTCAAGTCTCAATTGCTAAGGAAGGGGTGGGGGACTGACATATTCGTTTTTCCTTTTCCACTGGATCACATCTTTTCTGATTTTCATACTTGTCTACTCAGCTATTTTTTATTTAGAGTAAAGATCTCAGTGTAAAATCAGTATTTCGTTATGTGTTACCAATAGAAAGGGAGCTTTGACATAACTATAAAGTTACTTCCTTAAATGCAGGGTAAGGCTGTACATATTGGGAGCTTAGTTAGACTGGATCTAGTTCATGCCTCAGTAAAAACAATCTATGTCACTGTCTGGGCATCACCAAGAACAACCATGCTGGAGTGAGATTGCAGGTAATACTTCAATTCTCGCAGTATTTCTGATCAATGTATAGATTTGAGAGAAGTACAATGAAAGAAGAGCACAGAATTACTCTAATTGTTCAGTTATTTTTTCTCCTTATCTTCAGCCTCCGATTTCCATGGAGGGAGTTTCTGAGTTGATTTTTGACTTAAAATGAGCACGTTGGATTGAATATGATCAGTGGGTTGAAACAGTAGTGAGTACTGAATCTTCTTTCCTGTTTTCATTTCTCTTGTAATTAAACACTTGGGATTTTACTCTTTTTAAGTTACTGTTTGTTTAACTATATTACATAACTAGTAGTGAGTACAGAATCTTTTGGGAGTTAATATCCAGATGATTACTCAACTATGCACTCTTCTTTCAGAAAGTCACTCAACTTTGAATTTTAACTCAAAAGTCACTCAACTATTCACTCTTTTCTCAGAAAGTCACTCAACTTTTAATTTTAACTCAAAAGTCACTCAACTATCCACTCTTCTCTCACAAAGTCACTCAATCTACTTAATTGCTATTTTAATTAAAATTTATTAATATAAATTTTTTATATAAAAAGTCAAAATTTTAAAAAATAAAAAATACTATTTAAACCATTTAGTGACCCGCCACTTGACCCGACCCATTAAAAAAATACAACACAACCCATATTATATTATTTTATATGATATAGTGTTGTATTATATGTGACGTTCTACTTTAGTCTCTTTAATAGTCTCGAAGATAAATATATAAAATAAATTCCAATTTACAAAGATCAATATTTCTGATTTAATTACACTGTTGCAGTTTTGCATAAATAAATATGATTGATAAAATGTTTTGTTTGACATTTGCACAAGGATTTTACTTTTATAAAAATGATATTTTAACAAACTTGTACATTATCAACTTTAACTAATCATTTATAAATAAATTACTTATGTTAAAATGTTTTATAATTGGTGGGCTATTAGTTCACAAACTGCTTGTTGCTTGTTATATAACTAAGTAGAGTTTCTGAAATGATTTTTTCCTAATTTTTATGCAAGAATTAAGCATAGATTATTCTGTTTGTTTGAATTAATTCGTTAAAAAAAAAAAAAAAAATCATCTTGTTTTACTTTTGATCAAAATTCTTATTTCCGGTTAGTAAAATGCCATTTAATTTCTTTTATTGAGAAAATATGGAATTTTAAAAGGGCGTTGATATGACTTTTGGAAAATGTGAAATTTCCTTTTTGAGGAAAAAGTAATAGCAGAAACTATTTTTTTTTACATTAAACAATGAGGAATTTGCTTTTAGAGGAAAATCTAATAGAAGAAACTAAAGTTGTTTCAACAAAAAAAAATTATTATTGCCAGTCTTCGAAGCATATAGTGTCTCGAGCTTGTCCCACAAACTTCTAGCATGTGTCTTATTCACAATGTGATTTCTGACATTATTTTCAATCAATTGTCTAATATAGCCACAAACCTGTAAGAGCTCAAATTCCCAATCCTTATCATTCATAGATTCGAGTTTATTAGAAGCAAACACAGGTAGATGCATTTTCTTGACAAATAGAAGATCTTTCATCTTGCCTTTCCAAGTATGATAATTACTACCATTCAAACAAACCAACTTGCTCATATTTGACTCCATCATTCAAATAGATAATCACAACAACTCAATGATCTGATACCACTTTGTTGGGAAAAGCAAACACAAAATAAATGTGCACGACAGGGCAATTGCGGAGGAAAACCTAAGTCAAAACTTTTCCTTTCTATTTGAACCAAGAGAAGATATAATAATTCAAGAACAAACTGTTTGGGATAGCAAACAAATCAACCCAAAAGAAATATAGCAAGCAAAAACAAAATCAACATGAGACACCAAATTTAACGTGGAAAACCTTTTCGGTGTGAAGAGTAAAAACCTCAAGGCCAAAGCTCCACTATAATCAACAAGAGTTACAAAAGTGTTCTCCAAAATGGCCACCAACAAAGTGTCAAACAATGAGCAACACAACTACAAGACAGCACCAAAAACTAGAGAATAAAAAGGAGCAAAATCACCAAATCACAGCTACTGTTCACGAGCAAAATTCTGGAGCTACGGGACTCCAAATCACCCTCTTTCAGTTCCCAATAAAATCTTAGGTTGAAAGGAACAAGCTGTCCAAAAATCAGCTCAATCGGACAAGAAACGAAGAGGGAATCGCGATTTGAAATTGGCTGCTAGGGATTGTGCGAAAATCTGCACTCTCTCTCTTTTCTCTCTATATGGCTGCTTTCCAAACTCTTGTGATTCTTCAAAATAAGACCTAAAATAAAGTCTTACAAATGCACCATAATATTAAGCTTATGGGCAAAGTGGGTTATTCCAATTGGGCACAAATTTATCCACAAATGAAAGGAAGGGAAACCCAAAACCTTGGACTTTTATTTATCCACATAGGAAGGGAAAAAATGCCTAAAACCCAACACAGTAATCACGTTGAGCCATCATGTTTGAAAATCAAAAATCAAATGATCGAAACTAAATAACAAAAAAAAATCGTAAAATTGAATGCATCTTATAGAGTATCTAAAGCAAGGACGGACTAGTCTGTTCAGTTATATGTTCAGATGAATTCAATAGCTTTGGTCCAAACCTTATAAAATATATATAAACTGTTAATTTAAAACCCATCAATTCTATAATGATTAAAAACCCAAATCATAAACTTTAAATTCTACTTACACAAAAGTTCTTATTTATATCAATAATAACATTGCATGATTAGTACTATTAATCATCAATTGCTTTTAATGGATCTATCTTTGTATGAATATTCCTCCCTTTGCAAGAATTATACCAAGCATTAGGATTTATATCAAAGCAAATAAATAGTAGTGATCTTTTGCCGGCAACATATATATTTTATATAATAATAACATTACAATAAGCATGTTAGACCAAAATTATGGAATACTTAATTTTCATTGGTGGAGAAATCAATGGATGGATAAATCTATTTAAACAAAAGTCATTAATAATTAAACTCAATTTGTAACAAAAAGAGAAAGAAATAGAAAATACATATAGCTAGTTATGGGTTCAATTTTGAGAATTAGAGTGTTAAGTGTTAACCACACTCCTAATTATAGTTTTAATCATGGGGTACTTTAATTGTTTTGTGAAAAGTGAATTTCCAGAGTCTAAATTATTGGAACATACATGCAATGGTGAAATGTATGACAAAAATGGTCCATTTGCAGATAGTTTGTCTTATGTTCTTATAGAATTAAGTAATGAGACACCAAAACAAGGTTATGATTATTACTAACATCTCCTTATCCTAATGGTCATGCTACTTGTAGTGGTAGTTCAAATGTAGAATATTCAGATTGTGATACTTGTGTTAGGCTTGCAAGAGGATATTTGATGACTACTTGTGATGGTAGTATTGGAGGTCAAGTCGAATTTGTTGATTGTTCGATGAGGTACGAACAATACTCGTTCAGCTAATAGATTAGAGTCTAACACTTGCTGTCGCGATTCATTGAGATTCAGTCTTTGTTCAATAATCTTTTTTGTCTCATTCCATTCATTGTTCTTCTTTTGTGGCCATTGTTTTAGTCGTCTCAAGGCTTGCGCTGGCATATGTAGGAAGGAGAAGAAATTCTACAATGTCGCCAAGGAGATCCAATCACTCAAGCAACGAATCATGGATATCTCTCGCAAACGAGAGACTTATGGTATTACAAATATCAATAATAATGCAGGAGAAGGGCCAAGTAATTAGGTTTCCACTGATTACATTTTTGTTGGACTTCAGGATGTTGTACAAACATTGCTAGCTTAACTTCTCAAAGCAGAGCCTCATAGCAGCGTCGTCACCATTTATGGCATGGGTGGATTGGGCAAGACTACTCTTGCGAGAAACCTCTACATCAGTCCTAATATAGTCCTTAGCTTCTGTACACGCGCTTGGATATGTGTTTCTCAAGAGTGCAACACAATGGATCTTCTTAGGAATATCATAAAATCCATCCAAGGTCACACCAAAGAAACTCTAGATTTGTTGGAAAGGATGGCAGAAGGAGATCTAGAAATTTACCTTCGTGATGATTGCAGTGACCTCTCCTAATGAGTAGATCTCATTGATGATTGCAGTGAACCTAATATGCATATCTTGAATTGTTTCAGCTTTTGCCGTTCGAAACAACTTATATTGTTGGTTAAGATTGTCAATTTTTGATTTCTTTACTTGAGTTGTTCCTTCATGAGCAGTTTGCAATGTTTCCCAATTAGTTTTTGCATCTTGACATGAGGAAATTTGATTGTATTCATCAGGACTTATTCCACATATCAAAATCTTTTTAGCTTTAGCATTGTTTTGAATGACAAGTTTATCAGCTGCATACCACTCTTTTCTTTCCTTGGGGACCTTAGTGATTCCATCTGCTGCAGTTTTCATGGGTATAGTTGGTCCATCCAAGATAACTCCCCATAAATCAGAATTTTCTCCTATCAGGTGATCAATCATGCGATTCTTCCACCAACCATAGTATTTTCCATTGAACAGTGGTGGACGTGTCTGAGACGCTCCTTCTTGTGGTGTGGGTGGTGCAACCATCTATCCTTTTCAAGATGTAAGTCTTTTACTGATAAGGCCTACTCTGATACAAATTGAAAGAACCTTGCCCTATTGTACAAGAACCTAGTTCTTGTATATCTAGTCAATGTAAAGCTTGTAACACAATAACACACAATTATTTGTTTAAAACCTTCCTTTGTAGGGAAGGAAAAACTAAACCTCTGTTTTATTACACACTTCAATAATTGAAGAATTAACTCAAACAACTCAAACCCTTCAAGAACCCTAACCCAATTCTTGAACAACTCTCTCTAAACCCTTCAAAAATCCAAACCCAATTCTTGAACAACTCTCTCTTAACCCTTCAAGAACCCAAACCCAATTCTTGAACAACTCTCTCAAAAAGAATTCTTAACTCTAAAACTTCTTTTCTTCAACTCTTCTGAATACTCGAATTTATCTTTGTTTGTAGAATCTCTCTCTTGATTATAGATTGTGAAGGACGGGATCTTCTGTCTTGTAATCACCACCTTTTATAGACTAAGAATCCAAAGCAGAGTCATATATGGAAAGAATTAAGTTTAAATAATTTTTCTCTAGAAAACATATTAAAACATATTTCCTTGTCCAAGCAGAACTTGTTTTCCTTGTGTACTTGGAATTCTCCTTTTTCTAGTTTACTTTCCTTCTTGAACGTTGAATGTTGCACGCGTTCCCTTTTCCTTATTTGAATTGGATTATGTAGATTTGTCCCGCTTCTTTCTTAGTACCGTGATATGCAAACCCGTGAACCTGGTTCATGTTGTCATCATCAAAAGTAACCTTGAGGGTTTATCAAATCATCAATTACTCCCTTTTTGATGATGACAAATATACATTATTTGAAGACCTAACACCTGTTGAAACAGCATCATAGCAATAAAATAATATTTTCCCCCTTTTGGCATATTAAAAAAACAAATAAAATAACCAGGCAACAAGCAATCAATAACCCAGAGCCTATACTGGCAACACAGATGCAAGAAAACATAAAAGATCAAGATCTAAGGATATTAACCATCCAATCTACATAAAAGAGTGTCCAAAACAAACATAAAAAACTAGCATGCACCAAGTTTTAAGCTCAAAAGAGTTCCAAAAAATATCCAGAAGTACAAAACACAGCAAAATATGAAAGAGTTTAAAAACAAAGCAAGGTCTAAGGATTAGAAGAGGACGGGTTTTGGTAGTTATGGGATAGAGTCAACAACTGCAGTACACGATCCACACGAGTATTTCCTTCCATTTGTTGTTGAAGTAACTGGTCCTTCAATTCTAGTACTTTCCCCTGAGACTTAGCCAGCTTTGCCTTCAGATCCTCGTTTTCTCTGTGAAGTATATCATTCTGGGCACCAGTAGCACGAAAATCGTTCAACAAACTAGCAACAGGTCTTGCAGTACGTGAAGGAGTACCAATATCTTGTTCACCATCTTCAAGAAGTTGACATTCAGCAAGGGTGGACTTAGTAAACATATCATTCCTATTCAACACCCTACCATCCCTTAAAGGTATCCCAAAAGCTTTGAATACAACAGCGAGAAGGTTCCCATAAGCCAACTGATGAGGACGTTTTGGATCAACCACTCGAGCTATTTATTGTATCATGAGTGACGGCCAAGCAATTGTTCCTTGTTTTCCAAAGCATGGGCTACCCATATCCCTAAAGGATGCCTCGTGACGTCGTTCTCCTCTTGGCAGTATACCCTTATGAACTACTTCAAATAACAATTTGTGGAAGGGTGACATTTCTCCCTTCAACACCTTTCTTGGTTGAGTTCTGACCCTACCTTGTGTGTACTTAGATGTGAGTAAACAATTTTCATCCTTAGTCCACACATACTCAGCCAACCCAGCAGCAGGAATTAGAAAAAATTCACCAAGCCTAACTTTGTCAAACACTAGTTCTACCCATTTTACTGAAGAAGTGACAACATTACCATCTAACACATTTAAATTTGTATAGAATTCTTTTACTTCAGGTTCATACACTTCTAGCCTGGTATCCCAAAACAAATGCCCCCGACCCTGAAAGTTTAACAAATCAAAAACCCTTTTAATAGTATTCATATTTCGAATTTCAGGATGAAATGTTCTACCCCTCAACACAGCCTTAGTTGCAAAATATTGTTCCATTCCTATAGACCGAAACTTGATCTCATTTTTTGTCAATTTATGCGATGGGAGAGAGGAGTCAGAGTAAGCAGATTCTGCATGTTCCTCATCAGGATCAGAGTCAAGTAACACAGGGAACTTAGGAGAACAGACTGGTGACTTACCAGTATGACGGCGTTTCTTGTTCGCTTCACACGCCTCCTTAAGTTATGCCAGACTAGCACTTCGAGTAAAGGGAGGGCATAGAATAGTCTGCTTAACGGCAACATGTTTTCGAGGCTTTCGAGGACCTGTCTTCCTCGGTTGACTCACCGGAGTCTCATAAATGTTTTGAACTCGAGAAGACACTATGGGTGTGTGTGCAGAAGTGGGGGTGACATGATTAAGGTTAGGGTTTGATATTTCTGGAGATTGGGGTGGCTGTTGGTATGGATCGAGAGTCTGAAAAGAAGGAATAAGATGTTCTGGGGAGGGTGATGGAGTAAAGGGTTCGCGAGAAGCATATGGAGGTAAGGGTGATGGTAGTCTTATCGGAGATGGTGACTTGGGAAGAGGAGATGACGACCGAATCGGACATGGAGATTTGGGGAGTAAATCTTCCCCCTGTTATGGTACCTTGGGAGATTCGAGTATGAAGGAATCATTATTACAGGATTCCTCATCATCGGAGTAAGCAACAAGGGTTAAGGGGGCTGTCATGGTGATTTGATCGCTTTTTGGAGTGTTTTTTAGGCGAAAAGAGTTTTTGGAAAGGTTTAAGGAAGAAGAAAGAAGTAGCAATAGGGAATGATGGGTTCTGACAGGTGATGTGAAAGGGTGAGATGGTTGGGTTTTCGTAGGTGAGGGGTAAAAGTATCTTTATGATAATTTTCCCGCTAAAATAATTTATTTGGTATAGAAAATAGGTAATGATGGGATGGATCAGGTTCTCAAGCCTCTTTAAACTCTATATCACATAATGAAGTGTAATGTAGTATCTAGATATAATCAGGATTAGTGTGTACCTGTTATGATGAGGACCTAGTCCTTGTCAACATAGCTCTTCTATACCGTGTTTATAGGAAAATAAGGGTAATATCATTAGACCTGATCGTACATGTTGTCATGCTCATGTATATGCCTGTGAAATGAAGAAAGATGAGTTATGATTGACTGTTACAAGGATACTTTTATATTTTAATCTTGATACACCAAACCCAGAGCCAAACGATTTTTTTTGAAATTGCTCTCTTCTAAGTGCTTTGGTGAAAATGTCAGCGACCTGATCCTCAGTTTTGCAAAAGATCATCATGATGTGCCACTTTTCAACATTATCCTGGAGAAAGTGATGATGTACATCAATGTGTTTCGTTCGCTTGTGTTGCACCGGATTCTTGGCCATATTCATAGCACTTGTGTTGTCACACCTTATAGGTATGCATCTTATTTGTATACTGAAATCTTCGAGCTGCTGCTTGATCCAAAGGAGTTGCGCACAACATGAGGCGGCTGCAACATACTCTGCCTCCACGGTAGATAGAGCGATCGAGTTCTGTTTCTTTGTAGCCCAAGACACTAAGCATGGTCCCAAGAAGTGAGCCATTCCAAAAGTACTTTTTCTATGTACTAAACATCTTGCATAATCTGCATCTGCAAAACCTACCAACTCGAATGAATCTCCTGCTGGATACCAAAGCACCAGGTTCTGGGTCCCTTTAAGATATCTTTGAATTCTTTTAACTGCTTTTAGATGGGATTCCTTTGGACAAGATTGAAATCGTGCACATAAACCGACACTAAACACAATGTCAGGTCTGCTGGCAGTCAAATATAGAAGAGATCCTATCATTCCTCTATATTTAGTGTCATTTACTTGGGTACCAGGTTCATCCTTATCAAGCTTGGTTGTAGTTCCAATTGAAGTATCATTTGTTTTAGCATCATTCATCTCGAATTTCTTTAATAGTTCCTTAATGTATTTTTGTTGATGAATAGAAGTCCCTGAAGGTGATTGCTTGATTTGTAATCCAAGAAAGAAGTTAAGTTCTCCCATCATGCTCATCTCGAATTCACTACTCATCAGGTTGGTGAATTCCACTCCAAGTTGTGTGTCTATGCCTCCAAATATGATTGTTATACCCCATTTTAACCGAGGTCAAATTAGTGTACAACATATTAGTGATTTCTAAATTAATTAACTTAAGAATTCGCCACCTAACTATTACAAGGGTGAGTTAGGACACCTAAATTTTTTAAATTAACTTCATTTTAAAGTCTTTCTAACCAATTAAAGATTCTAAGGTAAGGATTCAATTAATCCTAAAGAGAAGGGTAAGGCATCCTTTAAGATCCGTATTAAAACGGTTAACCGGTCAAACTTAAGATTAATCTTAAAAAGAAATCTTATAAGATATGAAGTAACAATTTATATAAGTATAAAAAAAGATAGTATTTAAAATGCATAACATTTTAGGATTAGAAAGAGATTTTAATTTAAATCAACAAAAATTAAAATAAGGAGAAAACGCTAATTGGTTTGAAATGGACCTGCACATGCTTGAGTTTAAAAATAATTTTGATGACAATATGAAATCATCAACTAATGAACTAAACTTCATCTTGGAATCTAAAAGTATATCACCCTGCCAGGAATATGCTTCTTTTAAAAATCATTTTTATTGAGAAAAAATGCATTTAATCCTTAAGAAAATTTTATTAAAAATGGGAAAAAGGTTATGCTAAATTGCAAAAGTATTTGATAATCACATTATCTAAAAAATAATATTAGACCTCTATGTGACTTAATAACAAAACGTACTAAATGGACAACTCAAAAAATGAACGAGAAAATGATTACGGAAACATAAATAGTTCTCAAATATCTTGAAGGAAATAACGTCCCAATTACCCCTCTAAAGGTTCAAATATTATACGGTTAACTATCCTAAATGATAATAAAGTCACGAATAAGAAAAAAAAAAAAAGTTAGTTATTCAATCACAAACAAATATATAGCAAGACACTTCTCTCTTCATCCCTCTTGCTCTTTAAGAGGGAGAGAAATCAGTAAAGAAACGAACGAGAGTCCTCTTGTCCTCCAACTTCTTTTCAATTCCGATGTATTTCAAGGAGGCAAGAGAGGTAGTGGACTAAAAGAGTATGGTATGTCCGAGGTCTAGCGATGGAGTCGAGTCTCATTTGAGACTCCTCGTGATCCGAACATCATGCAAAACAGAGAAAAAAAAGAAGAGAAGAACATAGTTAGAAAATCATATTGGTCCACTAACAATACAAAATAAATAAATTACAGAACTAACTATATGACATATAAATATGGCATACATATATACTAACATTAGGAAGACGTAACTAACATTAGGAAAATGTAAGTTCAGTAAACAAAATATAATGGTTATTCAACTTTCATATTCTAGATGGAAAAGAATATCACTGGGAAACTCATGAAGAAAAACGTAATTTTAATACATTCGCTCAACTTATATGCAGATTTGGACAACACTCTTCTTAGTATGAAAGCAAACACAATTTAGTACCAAATATATAATACAAACTTCCTGAAATCAGTTCTTCTATAAGACTAAATAAAATTCATATGTCGAGTCGTCCCTTAAAAATTTTGCGAGTCATATACATGTCTATGTAACTAAAAGAGAGTCGTAAGTTAGAAATTCACGAATACCGCTACTAAAGTTCTTGCATATTACAATAGTTGATCTTCAAATGAATTCATGAAAAATTTAATTACTAATATGGAGAGATCTCTAATGTACAACTTCTCCCATAAAGATTTACATACAACTATAACTAAATGATTTTGAGACATAGTTTCTGAAGAAAAAAAAATTAACTCTCATAGCTACATTTCAGTATAACACAGAAGAAACGAAACATGAGTCATGGACAACCTACTACTCAAGATTCACAACATAAAAGAACCAACCAATATGAACAAACGTGCTGAACTACAAAAATCCTTAAAGACATGATCTCTAAACACAATATTCTAAAAGCAAAATAAACAAATTTGAATAAGATTTTCACCTTCCATGGGGTAGTGAACTGAAGCGTTTGAGGCTTCAAATCTAACCCCCTCGAATAAATATAACAGTAGAGATGGATAGAGATTAAAAGGACAATACGAAGTGTTTAAAGAGGTGTTTGACAATAGATTTAAATGAGCAGTATTTCTATGGCTTCCAACTTAACTTTTGCTGAAGAAATCGAAGGAGCATTTATAGCAGCGAAAAGACAAGATTAGAGCTCCATTTGGGCTGGCTTTTGAAGTCGTTTGAAATTTGAAACTTTAGTCAAAAGCTCTGAATCCGAACGTTGAGGGCCATGGAAACTACTGAACTCCATGTGACTTGATTTTAAAAAAATTCCCAAAAATGCTAAAACCTCATCAGAACTTTGAAGATCGACGTGTCTTGGAGTATGAGATGAGAAAGTTGGATAGGGACGCGTCTAAAATGTCCAGAGTTTGCACGAAAATGATGCCTTAAGCATCTGTAAAATGATGAAAATGTTTCAAAATTTTGCCTGAAGAGAAAAAGTAATAGCGGGGTTGAAAGTGAGAGGAAAAATAAGACCTAGTTTGTCTTAATAATTAATACAATTTATATATTATATGATGAACATTAATATATACGAAATAAAATATGGATATTATATCTTTATGTTAATATGAAATATATATATATATACAAAATATGAACTTATAATTAATTTAAAAAGTATGAAATTTAAAATAAGATGACGACAATTGTTTAAGAAAAAGTGGTGTAAAAAGTTATAATAGTAATTTCGATAATAAAATATGCAATTTTAACGATAATTATAGGAGTATGATTAAAGGTTAATAATAGTGAAATAGTAGTTAAAATAGGTTGATTATATTTATTATTAATATAGAAGCTCAAAAATATGAATTAGAAGAAATGAGGGTCAAAATTGGGTGTCAACAATGATATCATCTACATATACATGCACTATGAGTAGATCCTTACCTTATTTTCGAAGGAATAGTGTATTATCGATTTTTCCTCTTGAGTATCCATGGGTCAGAAGGAACGTTGATAATCTGTCATACCAAGCCCTTGGTGCCTACTTTAGTCCATACAGAGCTTTATCCAGTTTATAGACAAACTCAGGGTGGTCTAGACCTTCAAAACCTGGGGTTGTTTCATGTATACCTCCTCTTGAAGAAATCCATTGAGAAATGCATTTTTGACATCCATTTGATAAAGCTTGAATTCCATGTGAGCAGCAAAAGCTATTAACATCCTGATTGCTTCCATTCTTGCTACGGGAGCAAATGTTTCATCATAGTCTATGCCTTTTTCCTGATTGTACCCTTGTACTACTAGCCGGGCTTTGTTTCAAGTGACTTGACCTTGATCATCGTGCTTGTTCCTGAATACCCATCGCGTGCCTATCACTGTCCTGTCGCGAGGTCGAGGAACCAGGTTCCAGACTTTGCTTCGCTCAAACTGGACTAGCTTTTCTTGCATAGCAAGAATCCAATCTGGATCTAGAAGAGCTTCTTTAATATTCTTTGGCTCAATCAAAGATAGGTAAGCTGAGAATGCACACATGTTCCTTATCTTAGATCTTGTATGAATCCCTGAATCTAATGGAGTAAGAATATTTTGGACTGGGTGTGAGCATTGATGTTTCCAGTTTCCTGGTTGAATAGTAGGAGCATTGATTGATGACGTTAGGTCTGCTTCTGTAGAGGATCCTTGCTTTTCAGGGTCATCTATTTTCGGTGATTTTGGAGTTGTCGCTGCACCTGGTTCTCCTTCTTGATCTTCGTCAATTTTGATTCCCCCATCTTGCTGCGAGCTGTTTATACTTGTATCCTGCAACTCTTCTTCCGTGCTTTCTTTAGTGTGACTGATTCCTTCATCGAAGATAACATGCACACTTTCTTCTACCCGGTTTGTTCTTTTGTTGAGTACTTTGTAAGCCTTGCTTTGTGATGAGTATCCAAGAAAAATTCCTTCGTCACTCTTGGCATCGAATTTTCCCAAGGCGTCTTTCCCATTGTTTTGAACATAGCGGGTACATCCAAAAGCTCGAAGATGTGCCAGATTTGGTTTTCTGCCTTTTAACAGTTCATAGGGGGTTTTATTTAGTACTGACCTGATTATACACCTGTTGATAAGATAGCACGCCGTATTTACTACCTCGGCCCAGTAGGATTTGGCAGATTGCTTCCTATTAGCATAGTTCGTGCGATATCTTCTAGTGTTTTATTTTTACGTTCAACTACTCCATTCTATTGCGGTGTTCTTGGTGCCGAAAAATTGTGGTCAACTCCATGTGTAGCACAAAAGTCCAGAAACTTTGAGTTTTCAAACTCTAGTCAATGATCTGAGCGAATGCTGATGATTTCCCTGTTGAATTTCTTTTGAACCAGTTTCACGAATATTTCAAACATGTCATATGTTTCATCCTTTGATGCAAGAAATATGGTCCAGGTAAATCTGGTGTAGTCGTCAACTATTACAAAGATGTACCTTTTTCCCCCTCTGCTTAGTTCACGCATTGTACCGCATAGATCCATATGAAGCAGTTCCAGGGGTTTGGTTGTACTTACCATCATCTTCGGCTTAAAGGAGGATCTTATATGCTTTCCCTGAGCACACGCTCCACAGACTTGTTCATCATTGAGTTTCTTTAAAGGTAGTCCTTTTACCAGATCCTTTGAGATGAGCTTATTTACAGTTGAAACGCTAATGTGGCCCATCCTTTTGTGCCAGAGCAACGAATTGTCATCTACAGCAGCAAGGCATTTAAGTGAGTTCTTCTCACGGCTCATGATGTCAGTTTTGTATACATTATTATGCCTTTTTCCAGTAAGCACCAGTTTCCCAGAGGTTGCATTCACTACTCTACATTCATATGGTGTGAATACTACATTGTTTCCCTTATCGCACATTTGGGATACACTTAGCAAATTGTGTTGTAGTCCCTTAACATACTATACATTGTCTATTGCTTGAGCATAGATTGGGCCTACTTTTCCAATTCCTTGTATCTCTCCGGCTTTCCCGTTTCCAAAGGCTACGTTCCCACCTTTGAAATTGCTCAATGAGAGGAAGTTTTTAAAATCACCTGTCATATGTCTCGAGCATGCGCTGTCCAAGTACCATTGCTTCCTTTTCCCTCCCACTGGTTCCTGAAAAAAAATTCAAGGGTTAGCTTTGGGAGCCCAGATCCACTTAGGTCCCTGTTTGTTAGAAAATGGACGAATAAGATTTCTTTTAGCCCATCTAGGAAGAGACTTATGTGTTTTATTAGTAGCCTCTACCTTACTTGTTTTTCTAAGAAACTGCAGGTTATTCTTATGAGCTATTAACCTTTTATGACATGAGTAACTTTTATGCCCATTTAATCCGCAGTGACAACACAGGCAATCTATGTTAGGATTCTCAGCTTGAGAGGAGTTTTTATCGAATCTTATTCCATGCTTAGTAGGTGATTGACTCTTTTGAAGGTTATCGAGTATTATGGAGGACCTGGTCCAGCGCATATTATACTCTACTTCCCTTTTAGTTTTGTGAAGTTCTTTCTGAAATTCCTCATTCTTTTTAGTTATGGAAAGTAACTTACTAGTTAGTTCTCTTTATTTTTCCTGAAGACATTGATTTTGTTTTCAAGGTTTTCATTCTCCTCTCTTAATAATGCATAGTCTTCCATTATTTGTTCATTTTTGACACAGTGTAATTGGTATGCATCCAAAAGAGTGCACATTAATAATCTCAGTTCCTTTTTAGAGTAAGAGTTAAGATTTTCCTTGATTTGATGAAAACTTACCGTGCAGTTTTTGTCGTCTTCTTCATCTTCTTCATCTTCTTCAGAATCTAATCCAGCCATTAGAGCCTGAATTGTCTCTTCAGATTTATAGATACTTCTTTCCTCATCAGATTCACTTAAGGCGACTAGTGCAAGAAAGTCGTAGTTGTCTTTCTCAATTGCAAGTAATGACTAATTTTCAGAGTCTTCGTCATCTGATTCTCCTTCTGACATGTTCCCCATCACAGCAAATGCCTTTTTCAGTGAGATAACAGCTTCTTGTTTACTCATTCGTCTGTTCGTGAGAACGAATTTGTCAGTTTTTGATTCCTTCCCCTTTTCTGATTCGTTTCTTTTGCTTTCCAAAGCCCAGAGTGGACAGAACTTGATGAAGTGATCTGGACTTCCACACTTGTGGCAAACCTGATCCTTTGAGTTGTTTGCAGCTTTCTGAGAATTCCTTTTCTGAAAGGCTTGTCCCTTTTTCAGTATCCTAGAGAACCTTTTAGTCATTAGAGCAATGTTTTCATCCTCAAAGTCTTCTTGTGTTGTAGCTTTTAGCACCAGGTTCTTCTCTCTTCTATTTCCTCTGATTTCTTTCTCTTGATTTTTCTTGAGTTCATAGGTCATAAGATTTCCAATAAGTTCATCCATAGCTAGGGTGTCTATATCTCGTACTTCAGTAATGGCTTCTCCTTTGCTTTCCCAAGATTCTGGAAGAACACTGAGTAGTTTTCGAACTGCTTTTCAATTTGGAATGACCTCTCCTAATGAGTAGATCTCATTGATGATTGCAGTGAACCTGATATGCATATCTTGAATTGTTTCACCTTCTGCCATTCGAAACAACTCATATTGTATGTTAAGATTGTCAATTTTTGATTTCTTTACTTGAGTTGTTCCTTCATGAGTAGTTTGCAATGTTTCCCAAATAGTTTTTGCATCTTGACATGAGGAAATTTGATTGTATTCATCGGGACCTATTCCACATATCAAAATCTTTTTAGCTTTAGCATTGTTTTGAATGACAAGTTTATCCGCTGCATCCCATTCTTTTCTTTCCTTGGGGACCTTAGTGATTCCATCTACTGCAGTTTTCAAGGGTATAGTTGGTCCATCCAAGATAACTCCCCATAAATCAGGATTTTCTCCTATCAGGTGATCCATCATGCGATTCTTCCACCAACCATAGTATTTTCCATTGAACAGTGGTGGACGTGTCTGAGATGCTCTTTCTTGTGGTGTGGGTGGTGCAGCCATCTATTCTTTTCAAGATATAAGTCTTTTACTGAAAAGGCCTACTCTGATACCAATTGAAAGAACCTTCCCTATTGTACATGAACCTAGTTCTTGTATATCTAGTCAATGTAAAGCTTGTAACACAATAACACACAGTTATTTGTTTAAAACCTTCCTCTGTAGGGAAGGAAAAACTAAACCTCTGTTTTATTACACAATTCAATGATTACAATTCAATAATCGAAGAATTAACTCAAACAACTCTAACCCTTCAAGAACCCAAACCCAATTCTTGAACAACTCTCTCTAAACCCTTCAAAAATCCAAACCCAATTCTTGAACAACTCTCTCTTAACCCTTCAAGAACCCAAACCCAATTCTTGAACAAAAAGAATTCTTAACTCTAAAACTTCCTTTCTTCAACTCTCTTGAATACTCGAATTTATCTTTGTTTGTAGAATCTCTCTCTCGATTATAGATTGTGAAGGACGGGATCTTCTGTCTTGTAATCACCACCTTTTATAGACTTTAAGAATCCAAAGCAGAATCATATATGGAAAGAATTAAGTTTAAATAATTTTTCTCTAGAAAACATATTAAAACATATTTCCTTGTCCAAGCAGAACTTGCTTTCCTTGTGTACTTGGAATTCTCCTTTTTCTAGTTTACTTTCCTTCTTGAACGTTGAATGCTGCACGCGTTCCCTTTTCCTTATTTGAATAGGATTATGTAGATTCGTCTCGCTTCTTTCTTAGTATCGTGATATGTAAACCTGTAAACCTGTGAACCTGGTTCATGTTGTCATCATCAAAAGTAACCTTGAGGGTTTATCAAATCATCACTATAAAGGAACATAGATCATTATAGTTGTATTCAGTATCAAGTCGAGTTCATAGCTAGAGTTAGTTTTGTCGAGTTTGGTGAATGTTTACGTTATCTAGAGTTAGTTAATGTAGTGGGTAATAAAGTTATTACTTTGTTTCATCTTGTAATAGAGCTGCTACAAGGGTGAGAGATTAAGAGTTTAATTCCTAGGTTGCAAGAGCTTGTAATTAATCTGAATCTTGGCTCTTTGATTAGTGAAGTATGTTGTTGGAGAAACCCTATGAGTACCTTGAGCAAGGAAGTTCCCACATAAACATCCTTGCTCTTTACTTTAAGCATTACTTTCGGTATTGTTCTTAACTTTGTTGAGGGACCGGGTCCATTGACCTCTGGTGGACACATATATTAATGGTCCTTACTCTTTACCATTTGGTACAATCATATTTATAGATTTTTTTTACCCTATCGAGCATGTCTACTGTTCCTTTTCCTTAACTTTGTTCATTGTCCTTGCCTGTTAACTTAATAGTGAAGAACATAATACATATTTCTAGAACAAGCTTTAATACATATTTTTTTAAAAAAAATGCACCTTTCACTTAGCTTGCATCTTTATCCTTTTCGATAATGGTTGTCTAATCGTAAATTCTTTTTCCAAAAACCACATGGTCATGTTTCATTTTTAAAAAACATAAATGGACCCTTTTGAACCCACTATTTATGTCTGAGTGCATAAATATGTATATTTTACTAAAATTTTAGAATTTCACTCGTGTATAAAAAGTATATAAATTTAATATAAAACTATATAAATTTTGTATGAAGTTCATGCTGGTTACTAAAAATTTAATACAACTACAACAATATTATATACAATATTCATACAAAATTATTAAATACAACTACAAAAACATACAAAACGTAAAATATAATTTTCATATAACTCATCAATCAATTATCATACAACTTTAAAACAATTTCGATGCTTAAACAAAATTTGTTTACGAAAAATTAATTTTGGGAACTTGAACTTCAAATTCTGAAAAAATCTTTTGTGGAATAACCTCTATGGATGAATTCGAATCAATTTGTGGTGACATATTGAATATTTTATTTCTTCGTATTCAACTTCTTCAACTCCCCTAATTTTCCTTCGTGCATAATTTTTTGGATGACTTAAGCCTATAATACTTGGAAATATTCTCAACCGATAATGTCAGTGCTCAATTTTTGAAAAATATTGAAAATCACGAAAATTCTCATGAGGCGTGCCTATAATTTACTTCGACTCCATCATCAATATCATTAATTAGGTGGACCATTGAACAAGACATCTAATGTACTCCCTTGTTCCACGTTTAATTATCATGTTGCGATTTTTGAAAGTCAATTTGACTAATTTTTAAAATTAAATTAGATTACATTAATTCAATATTTTAAACAAAAAATTTAGATATTCAAAAACTATACGAAAAGTACTATAAATTGCAATTTTTGGCATATCAATATGACAAATAAATACATCGTAAAATGTTAATCAAAATTCTTATAGTTTGACTCTAAAAAAGGAAACTATGACAATTAAAAGTGGATGGAGATAGTATATTTCAAAAATGGAAGAGACTCAAATATGTTATTAAATTTTGTGAAAAAACTCATTTATGTTGTTTGTTGAAAGTTTGACTCATATTTGCCATTTTCGTTTGAGAAAATGTTCATTTATGCCACTATTTGTTAACTGAAATGGCACGGATGAGCCAAATTTTAAATAAATGTCATAAATGAGCCTTTTCTCAAAGTTCGATAGCATATTTGGGTCTTTTAACCTTGTACCTTTCTCTTAGGTTGCATCTTTGTCCTTTTTGATAATATGGCTTTCCAGCTTGTCTAATCGTAATTTTTTCTTTCAGAAACCACATGGTTCTAAGCTTTGATCCAGTAGCGGAGCTAGGAATTTCGTGATGGGTGTGCAAATTTTCTTCTCACCCATGTTAAGGATGTGCAAAATCAAATATACACTCATAATAACTAACATTTAACATTTATACACTACATAATTTTCTGGTGAAGGGTGTTCACCTGAACACCCTTCGCCTAAGGTGGCTCCATCCCTGCTTTAATCACATAGGTGATAAGTGAACCCTTTCTAAACATTATTTGAGGTTTTACTTTTATATCTACTGCTTCTATATCCCATTTTCTAACTTGTATTCCAATATACAGCCTCCTCTTTTTTTCAATCAAAACTAGTATTCCTGAAGATGGCTGATGCCATTCTGTCATTTGCAGTTCAAAAGTTGGGTGATTTCCTAAAACAGAAAGTTTCCCTGCGTAAAACTTTCCTCAAAGATGCAGGACTAAAGCAATGTGGAGATCATAGAGTTCAACAATGGGTGTTTGAAATCAATTCTATTGCTAATGATGCTGTTGCTATACTCGAAACTTACAGCTTCGAGGCTGGTAAACGTGCTATCCCCTCTCGGATACATCATTCCCCTTCCGGATACATCTCTATCGCCTCTCACCTCCAGAATACATCTCTATCCCTTCCAGAATACATCTCTCCCATTCAATAATGAATCATTCGCAATTTGTGATCAGGTATGTATGTATTCGAGATCCTATAATTTTAAGTGATTTTTATAATTTGAAAAAGAATACGAATATGATGTAATTAGCTTTCGATACTATGAGATTTATATAATTTTTACAAAAAAATATGAAAATTAATATGAAAAAGAGAAAATACCATTATAGCTCCAATTATACGATTTAGAATTGAGTGGTCAACCGTTAAGTGTGAAAATTAATTTTATAAGATGTCCACTATTAATAATTTATTACTATATATAGTGTTCTCTCTATTCCTTCGTCCAATAATACTTGTCCACTATATTATTTTGGGATGTCCAACAATATTTGTCCATTTTATGAAATCAATGGATAATTTTACACTTAGTTCCTAATTTACCCTTATCATTAATTATAGTCATCTCCCTATTACATTTTTCAATACATTATATTTATTATATTCAAAGGGTAATATAGTAAAATCATCCTTCTATTTATTGTTTTTTAAGGGGTGTGTCAAGTGAATAGTGGACAAGTACTGTTGGATAGAGGGAGTATTATTAAAATTGAATTTGTGAATTGTGAGGTAATACACACTTATTAAGAAAAACATTCAGAGACATAATTTAAATCATACTTTTCATTATATTTTTTTGTGAAATTAAAAATATAACTTTGTAAGTAGTGCAATTTATCTCATAGAAAATATCAAACTTCATTAAGGTCATGTTTGGAAAATTACCCTGGTAATTGGATTAGGTGTAAAATTAATATATTTTAAAAAGACAATATATATATATCTTAAATTAAATTTATATTAATTATAAAATTTCTTATTTGGCTAATACAAATTTTATATAAGAAATTTATCCGCATTTGTTAATTGTCAGTAGATTCAATGTCGTTATAGGTTTTACAAAGAGTGTTAATTGTCTCTAAGAAAACATATTTAACAACAATTATGCAATTAGTGTTAATTAATTATGGTCATGTGCTCATCGTGATTTCATGAATATTTACAAGACCAATCCTTTATATCATGCTTGAAGCGGCACCTATTCAATATCTGTATAGGTGAAATTAGCTACTATGTCCTGTTACTGTAGACATTTACTAATTTCATTAAAAACTAATTCAACCTCCGTGCAACAGTATGCACTATGGAGTTTGTCACTATACCCCTGTTATTTCAAACATTTAACAACTCCTTCACTTCTCACATAGCAGTATGTAGTACACTTGAATAAAGGCTCTAAAAAGAAGATTCGTGGTTTAGTAACACAAAGTAACTTTTTATTATCCATTGAACTTGTATTGTTAGAGTGTATACTAACTCAAAGTTGGTTTTCCATCACTTGTGTTTAGTTTAAGGATTTTGGCCTTATTCATTCACACATTTAATTATTATACCGCATCTTTTGAAACTAAATTTTACAAGATTAATATAAATCATAAATAAATCTTTCACATAGGCATATCACAAATATCATCTTTATCTCAATAGCTTAGAATGGTTGCATTTGTGGCCACAACATTTCAAAATCATATTTCTCAACCATTCCATTTCTTTTCAAGCATTTATATGCTAAATATATTCTTATTCCACTATGGAATTAAAGACAATTGTGGTGCAAAACTTATGGCACTTTCATACATGTTACACATCCAACATATAAGGATTTTATCATTATCATTAGAAGATTTACTATTTATAGACCAATGCACCAAGTCATCTATGTATGAATAGTCATGTCTATACAAAAGTTATCTTACAACAGATACTTCTTTTCATGAAAAGTCACAACATTTCAAGTGACACTACTTCAAGAAATTACATAATATTTTTATCAAGTTTTATAGCTTAATCACCATATTAGTAGTTTAATCAACTAATTATCACTAAAAATATCAACTTGTAAATATAATTACCATGTCAAATACATCAAAGATATATCTTGTGTGTGTTAAAGAAATAATTTATATCTTAAACTTCTTCAAATATTATTGACTATTAATCATGATCCAATCACCCCCACACTTTAATGTTTCAAATGTCCCTTTTATAACTTGTGTGGACATCTAATTAACATCTAAATCATCTTGTTATCAAATTTATAGCGTTCCAATACTATAACACATGAACATTTAATGAGAAGAACGCAATTGACCTAACAAAAATTATCATTTATCTTAATTTCAAATTATTCTAATAACTTTCAAGTATAGATATTATCCATCAAATAAAGAAATTCATATATTGATCTTCTAACTTGAAAAACAAAATTCACATGATCTTTATATAACACAATTATGCCATAATAATTTTCTTTGTCCCAAATAACAAATTTATAATAAGCATACCAAATATGTTATTTCTAAACTTATTTAAAAACATTTCAAGATCATCACAAATGAATTATTTATCCTAATATATATGAAAAATCATTTCTCAAAAATTTCAAAGGATCAAATTTCATAGATAAGTAATAAGAGAAGTTAAGAAAGCAGAACCTGATATATGTCATTTCCTTCGTGAATCATTATTGGCTCACTTTTGTCATATGACTTGTTGCCTTAGAATCATACTTTAAATCACTCGAATAATTTTTTTTCTCACTTTCCCACTTCCTCAAGAATTCAAGGTTCTTGTCTCTTTTATCTTCTTCAAACCCAATATTTCTTTAAAATTGTTAGAAAAAATAATAACAGAAAATATGATTAAAGAAGAAGATGGCCTTGAGGCGTGTAAACACTTTATTTAAAGAGATGTTGCCCATATACATATTGGGGTAAATACAAACAATTCTCTTCAAGGATACAATATATCCCTTTGTTTATACATGCAGATTTTTCTTAGGCTACTTCTAGAGAGTCTTCATATTTCTAGAACTTAAAGGATGACTTTTCAAAAGAGTCATGTTCTTTCATGAACAGATGTTTCTTTTCATAAGAGTCATATTCTTTCATGAACAAACGTGTCTTTTCATAACAGTCGTATTCTTTCACGAACAAATATGTCTATTCAATTTAAGACCTCTATATATTACAAAATATCCAACAACTTCTTTCTGTTTGGCAGTAGCAAGTGTGTGTTCAAGCAGCCGTTTCTTGAATTAATGACAAATTAAACATATAAATTATAATGAGAGACTCATAATTAATGTGTGTTTACATATTTGTCCATAAATATGATTATTTTGTAAGAACATTTATTTAATTTAATTTTTAATTGGGGAGCTTCCCATTTTTTAAAATATTATATTATAACTCCTCTTAATTAAAACTGATATAAGTCATCTGTGATACGTATAAAAGTCTACAATCGCAGACCCTCAAGTAAATATTTTACTTTCCCTGCAAATAGAAAGTTAGGTGCAAAAATTAATTTTACCATTAAAAAATTATTTAAAACTTTCACATACAGTTCACATGCATGCCTATATCCACAAGTCAGAACATAATTACAAAATAAAGAAGCAAAGCACGTTTTTTAAAGGCTTACATCTTCTTCGATTATTCTTTTTAATTTGTTTTATTACATTTTCTCATACTATTCTTAATAATCTTAAAAGAAAATGTAATAAATATGAATCAAATAAGGGAAAAGGCTCAAATATGCCATCAAACTTTCAGAAAATGTTTATGTATGTCATCCGTTAAAAGTTTGGCTTATCTATGCCATTGCTATTAAAGAAAAGGCTCATCCATGCCATTTTTTTTAACTCCGGTTTTAAAAAACAACTTTTACATCACAAACAACTTTTAACATTTTTCAATTGTAGTTTTTGGATCAAATGTACTCTTTTTGCTTATTCTTCCTTAACAACACCAATAACACGTAAAGAACATTAACAATTCTCAAATTTCAAACTTCTTTAATTCTTCACGAAACCACCTCAAATTTCAAGAATAGTTTCTCTCCGAGCTAGATATCAAAACTCAATATCTTTTGAGCGCTAATTCAACAAGACTCACTTGAAATTTTTTCAAAGTTTTAAAACTTCAACATTCTTTAATGGTAGAATTTTCTCCACAACTTCAAATCATTTGAAAATTTGAATATAGACTCAAAAAACACTAGGGAACAAAGATCTAATGTCAAAAACAACTACTAAAACACGAATCAAAGCAAATTTTTGAAATTTTGGGACTGATTTTCCTTTTTTGGAATATTTTTTTAATATGGGTAAATTTTTTAAACTCTACAAATGATTTTAGAATTTTGATTTTTTTTTTAAAAAAATTAATGATATAGCCGAAATTTGAGATGATTTCGCGAAGAATTAAAGATATTTAAAATTTGGAAGTTGTTTATGCTCTTGGTGTTCTTAAAGAAGAACAAACAAAAAGAGTACATTTGATCCAAAAACTTCAATTGAAAAATATTAAACCTTGTTTGGGGTGTAAAAAGCGGTTTTACTAAACCAGAGTTAAAAAAATGGCATGAATGAGTTTTTTCTTTAATAACAATGTCATAAATGAGCCAAATTTTCTTTTGGAGGGGTATGAGTCTTTAACTACGCTGATGCATATATTAAATCCTTTTGCATTACTAATACCTAGAAATCCATGGTATTAGTAATACACTGATCAATACACAATAGTGTGTATAACTAATGCAAGCATTAGGTATACATAGCATGAAAACGTGTACTAAACAAGAGTCCGGAGCCAAAATGGTAACTTTTTTCTTTCAAAATGCATAAAGGGCCATTGAAATAATTTTTAGACTAAAACGGACAACTCGTTGCTGGGGCAGCGAGATCCTTTCTCAAAGTTAACACCTTTAACAGTGCAATTGTAAAATCGCTGCACCTGCAGCGAATTCCGTTGATTTTTTTTAAAAAAAAAAAAAAAAAACTAGCTGCCCTTGCAGCGATATTCCTAAAAATTTTGATTTTTTTTTTAAAAAAAATCGCTGCAGGTTTCAAAAAAAAATTAAGATGTTTTTTTTAAGTGTGATGGAGATATGTAGTGCGTTCCCCTTCTTAGCAACACATTGACTATCTTTTACGAAAAAAACAAAGAATGGTCATCACAAGCCACACAAGTTTATCACTTCAAAAAATAACCTCAAATTTTCCTGCCACCAATAAAATAAAATAAAAATAGGTTACTTATAACATAATTAGGGCTGCTTATTGAACGGATCGGATGGATAATTATGCTTAACAGTTTGACTTATCGGATATCGAATTTTAAATATACTAACCCACTAGCTAACTAATAAGCTATTGGTTGGTTCGGTATTGGATTAGAAATTAACGGACGTTTATTGGGCGGTGCATTGGTTCCAACATTTTATGCTCCCTTCTTTCACTTTCACTCACAATTAGATAGATCTCCCATCAAACAAAATAATTTTTCTAAGCCTATTTAAGCTGGTAATTCAGTAATTGTAAATCACAGTGAGACACATATGAAAGTATAAATTTTGAGGGTGCAAACACATTAGTATTTACTTAATCAATATACTTACTGTAAAAATGTAATTATGATAATTCTTAACGGGTTAACGGTTTACCCAATAAGAAAATTGAGTAATCCGCCCCCGCACCGATAAATCGTTAACTATAAAATTTTAATTTGTTGACCAACCGTTAATCCGATAATCCAATACCAATAAGCTAATAAGCCAATTTTGCGATTGACTTATCGGTTACGGTTCGATTTGAGACAGTCCTAATAATAAGATGATTATTATTTAGAGAAAAAACAATATGATTTCGTATGGTGAACGAAAATATGTTTTCTCTCTAAATAATAATTTGATGAAATCATATTGTTTATTATATTGAATATGACTCACTTCTTAGATTAACTATGTTTTCTCTAATAAACATATGATTAGGGTAGAATAATAAACATATGTTTTCTCTAAATATAATAACGAAATTATTATTTAGAGAGAAAACAATATGACCCACTTCTTGGATTAACGGTTTATCTAAATTTTATATGTTTTTTTCTCTAAATAATAATCAATGTGTTGCTAAGAAAGGGGAACACTCTATATATAGCGATTTTTTAAAAGAAAGTTGAGTAATTTTTTTTTGAAAGAACAATTTTTTTAGGGAAATCGCTGCATGGGCAGCGAGTTTTAAAAAAAATAAAATTTTCTACGGAACTCACTGTAGGCACAACGATTTTGCAATTGCGCCGTTAACGGTGTTAACTTTGAGAAAGGATCTCGCTGCCCCAGCAACGAGTTGTCCGTTTTAGTCTAAAAAATATTTCAATGGCCCTTTATGTATTTTGGAAGAAAAAAGTTGTCCTTTTGGCTCCGGACTCTACTAAACAAGGAGTTACTAATACACAAATTTGTTTACATATATATATATATATATATAATATGTACATTTTAAATATTTAATGCAAGCATTAGGTATACATATAAATTAGGACGGAGGGAGCAGTAGTCACATTGAGCCATCATGTTTAAAAAAATAATAAAAAATGATCGAAACTAAATGACAAAAAAATATATCGTAAAATCGAGTGCACACTATAGAGTATCTAAAGCAAGGGCGAGGTTAAGATGAATTCAGTAGCTTTGGTCCAAACCTTATATGATATATATAAACTATTAATTTAAAACCCAACAATTCTATATGATTAGAAACTCAAATCATAAACTTTAAATTCTGCCTCCGCCGAAGTTCTTATTTATATCAATAATAACATTGCATGATCAGTATATTAATCATCAATTACTTTTAATAGATCTATCTTTGTATGAATATTCCCCTCTTTGCAAGAACTATACCAAGCATTAGGATTTATATCAAAGCAAAGAAATAGTGGTGATCTTTTGCCGGCAACATATATATTTTACATTTTATATAAAATATAACATTACAACAAGCATGTTAGACCAAAATTATGGAATACTAATTAATTTTCATTGGTGGAGAAATCAATGGATGGATAAATCTATTTAAACAAAAGTCATTAATAATTAAACTCAATTTGTAACAAAAAGAGAAAGAAATAGAAGACACATATAGCTAGCTATGAGTTCAATTTTGAGAATTAGAGTGTTAACCAATTCCTAATTATAATTTTAATCATGGGGTACTTTAATTGTTTTGTGAAAAGTGAATTTCCAGAGTCTAAATTATTGGACCATACATGCAATGGCGATATGTATGACAAAAATGGTCCATTTGCAGATAGTTTGTCTTATGTTCTTATAGAATTAAGTAATGAGACACCAAAACAAGGTTATGATTATTACATAACATCTCCTTATCCTAATGGTCATGCTACTTGTAGTTCAAATGTAGAATATTCAGATTGTGATACTTGTGTTAGGCTTGCAAGAGGATATTTGATGACTACTTGTGATGGTAGTATCGGAGGTCAAGTCGAATTTGTTGATTGCTCGATGAGGTACGAACAATACTAGTTCAGCTAATAGATTAGAGTCTAACCCTTGTTGTCATGATTCACTGAGATTCAGTCTTTGTTCAATAATCTTTTTTGTCTCATTCCATTCATTGTTCTTCTTTTGTGGCCATTGTTTTAGTGTTGTAATAATGGTGTTGTTGAGTTTGATGTCCATAATTTGATTTTGTAATGTTTATTTAAGTTGAAAAGTATTTTCAGTTTATATTTGAAGATCCATCTCTTGAATTATATTATAAAGAAATTACAATTTGCCTTCAACAAACACAAAGCACACAATAGTTTATCTTAGCTACCAAGTCCTATACATATAATAACTATGGAAAAAGGATATAGCGTCGTTATACAAGACATAAAGAAATAAAATAATATACTCCATGTACAATCATAGACCTTCTACAATGCTCCTTGAGCGTTGTTGATATGAGGATGTGATAGACAACGTTATTCTATATATATAGAAATCCTAACTATAACAGTATTAACATGAGAATAAACTTTACTAACAATTTTACTTAAACTTATGAATATTGAAAATACTGAGTACCTATAGGGAATCTAAAAACATATGTTTATTTGATATCATGCTTAGAGAAAAAGAAAAAACCAAAATTTCAAAAATTCATGCCTAAGGCATATAAAATGATGAGGAATCTTCAATATCATCTACATATAGTCAGGAAAAGAGCATGGAATCATCTTAGAGCTCTATATAGTCTTGATAAAGCTATTCAAGAATTAGAAAAGACATATTTAAATACAAGCCTAAGATCAACAAAGCTAATAGTAGCTATTCATGAAATCAAAATGATCAGAATTCAAGAATATTTCGATTACGCAAATACAAAAAGAATACTAAAAAATCATACTCTTTATACTGCATAAATATGCAAACAAATTCCGCATATATATATAAAATATGCGTTTACACATACATTTTAAATATTTAACCATAGTTCCTACAAATCTATGTGCAAAATACTCATTCTGTTCTTCTTTTTTTTGGGTGGGGTGGGTTGGGTTGTAAAAATGAGTACCTTCTCCGTCTCTCTTTATGTGGTATCCTTTCTTTTTTAGTCCATCCTAAAAAGAACCTTATCCTACTATAATAGGAAACAATTTAGCTTTTAAAAAAATTAATGTTTTTCTTTAATGAAATGATTTATAACCACACAAATATTCAAAAATTGTTTTAGACCAAAAGTTTTAAAGTCTTTCTATTATAAGATTATATTAATTTTTAAAAATAAAAGTTAATTATTTAAAATTTATATTAGACAAATAATGAAGGTTACAAATGATATTAAATTAGATATTTAAAAATATATTATCTTTTGAAAATATATTAATTAATAAACATATGTTATTAACGAATATATTATAAAAAAAATATTTGATTTATATCTTTCAAATTAGTATATTTCAATTGAATTAAAGATAAAAACTAAAAGTACAAGGTTTTTTTTTATGAACATCATGAAATGCATGGACAAAAAGATTAATATTATAAATAAAATATTAGAAAATATTAAAATATTTGACAAAAAGATAATTTATCAAGTCTGAATAAAAAATAAATAATTTGCTATATGAAATCTCAAGTCAATACTACAAAACAGAATGAAACTGAAAATATAACATAAGTTCTAATATAAAATATAAAACAAATTTTTAGAATAAAATTTAAATTAATAGAAATAAAAAATAAATTAAAAAATGTTATCAGCTTGTAATAATTATCAGTAATTCATAATCTCTTCCTAAAAAATGTAGAATGTAATTACCCTTGTCAATTGCACTCATTTATCTGCTGACCAAGTAATTACATGATTAATGAAACATGTTGGACAATATAATTACATCCAATTATACCAAATTTAATTAGCAAGAGGACTTTCCAAACATGGTGAACCATGGTTACATTCTTTACCATTTGCTTCAACTCCATCATCTCTATAATTAATTTGGTGAACCATTGTACAACACATATAGTTATTACTTTTAGACTTTTCTCCATGTATATTTTCCCACAAGTTGTGTAATGGTTGTTGAAGAAGTTTTAATAAGCACATATTTCAAGAATGTACCTTTCGCTTAGCTTGCATCTTTAATCACATTATTATTACATAACTATTTAAACAAAAGTCATTAATAATTAAACTCAAATTGTAACAAAAAGAGAAAGAAATAGAAGACACTATGAGTTCAATTTTGAGAATTAGAGTGTTAACCAATTCCTAATTATAATTTTAATCATGGGGTACTTTAATTGTTTTGTGAAAAGTGAATTTCCAGAGTCTAAATTATTGGACCATACATGCAATGGTGATATGTATGACAAAAATGGTCCATTTGCAACTAGTTTGTCTTATGTTCTTATAGAATTAAGTAATGAGACACCAAAACAAGGTTATGATTATTACATAACATCTCCTTATCCTAATGGTCATGCTACTTGTAGTTCAAATGTAGAATATTCAGATTGTGATACTTGTGTTAGGCTTGCAAGAGGATATTTGATGACTACTTGTGATGGTAGTATCGGAGGTCAAGTCGAATTTGTTGATTGCTCGATGAGTTACGAACAATACTAGTTCAGCTAATAGATTAGAGTCTAACCCTTGTTGTCGTGATTCATTGAGATTCAGTCTTTGTTCGATAATCTTTTTTGTCTCATTCCATTCATTGTTCTTCTTTTGTGGCCATTGTTTTAGTGTTGTAATAATGGTGTTGTTGAGTTTGATGTCCTTAATTTGATTTTGTAATGTTTATTTAAGTTGAAAAGTATTTTCAGTTTATATTTGAAGATCCATCTCTTGAATTATATTATAAAGAAATTACAATTTGCCTTCAACTAACACAAAGCACACAATACTTTATCTTAGCTACCAAGTCCTATGCATATAATAACTAAGGAAAAAGGATATAGCGTCGTTAATACAAGACATAAAGAAATAAAATAATATACTCCATGTACAATCATAGACCTTCTACAATGCTCCTTGAGCGTTGTTGATATGAGGATGTGATAGACAACGTTATTCTATATATATAGAAATCCTAACTATACTACTTTTTTCTTTCGCTTTTCTTGAACTTCTTGAATAGTTTGGCCTTCGCTAAAAATAACTCTCTTGATTGTGATTTCGCAAAGACAAATTTTTCTTTCTTCAGCCTTGTCCTAATATAGAGTTTGACAGATCCTTAAACGATTTCTACAAGGAAAGAATTTTCGTTTTCGTAGAAAACTAATCTTTTTCTTTATAGAACTTGTTTGCCTCCTTCCTTAACTGCCTAGGAAAACGTCTTCTTTTATTCTTTTCCTTATTTAATTAACTTATTTTGCTGTTTTGGACGCGTTTGCCTACTTCATCTTGGAATTAGTCAGTGATTGCCTCCCGTCTCTCTATTCTGATATATGTTTGTGAACCTGGTTCATGTTGTCATCATCAAAAGTTATTTGAGGGATTTTGTCTAACCCTCACTGTCAAATTAATATTATTCACTGCCTTGGCTTGTTCACAAAAGGCAATTATTTCTTGGTATTCAACTTTTAACTTCTTCAATTCTCCTAATTTTCTTTAGTGCAGCTTTTCTGCGGATGACTTAAGCCTATAAGTTTCTTTAGTTTGTTATATTCTCATATTTTTTTCCACAAGTTGTGTAATAATGGTGGAAGATGCTTTAATTTTTTTTGTCTTTTCTCAATATATATTTTTCCACAAGTTGTGCGATGATTGTTGAAGTTGCTTTAATTTTTTAAGACTTTTCTTTATATATGTTACGTTCCTTTCACTTAACTTTCTTCATTGTCCTTACCTGTTAACTTGATAGTGAAGAAGATGATACATATTTCTAGAAAGCATATTTTTTTTTAAAATGTACCTTTCACTTAGCTTGCAACTTTATCCTTTTTGATAATGGTTGTCTAATCGTAAATTCTTTTTTTTTTTAAAAACCACATGGTCATGTTTCTTTATTTCTAAACTTTAATCACATAAGTGGACCCTTTGAACACATTAATTATTTGTTCTTACTTTTATATCTATTGCTTCTGAGTGTATAAGATCTCTATCTCCCATTTTTCAACTTGTATTTCAATATATCTTTTTTTCAATCAAAAGTAGTATTCCTGAAGATGGCTGATGCCTTTGTGTCATTTGCAGTTCAAAAATTGGGTGATTTCCTCATACACCAAGTTTCCCTGCGTAAAAATCTGAGGAAGGAAATTGAGTGGCTGAGAAATGAGCTACTCTTCATACAATCTTTCCTCAAAGATGCAGAACTAAAGCAATGTGGAGATCATTAAACTCTGTTGCTAATGACGCTGTTGCTGTACTCGAGACTTACAGCTTCGAGGCTGATAAAGCTGATGACAATAGATTTGCTAGTCGTCTCAAGGCTTGCGCTTGCATCTGTAGGAAGGAGAAGAAATTCTACAATGTCGCCGAAGAGATCGAATCACTCAAGCAACGAATCAGGGATGTCTCTCGCAAACGAGAGACTTATGGTATTACAAATATCCATAATAATGCAGGAGAAGGGACAAGTAATCAGGTTACAACATTGAGGAGAACTACCTCATATGTGGATGACGAGGATTACATTTTTGTTGGACTTCAGGATGTTTTACAAAAATTGCTAGCTCAACTTCTCAAAGCAGAGCCTCGTAGAACCGTCCTCTCCATTTATGGCATGGGCGGATTGGGCAAGACTGCTCTTGCGAGAAACCTCTACAGAAGTCCTAACATAGCCTCTAGCTTCCCTACACGAGCTTGGATATGTGTTTCTCAAGAGTACAACACAATGGATCTTCTTAGGAATATCATAAAATCCATCCAAGGTCGCACCAAGGAAACTCTAGATTTGTTGGAAAGGATGACACAAGGAGATCTAGAAATTTATCTTCGTGATCTATTAAAAGAACGCAAATACCTTGTGGTGGTTGATGATGTATGGCAGAAAGAAGCATGGAAGAGTTTGAAAAGAGCATTCCCGGATAGCAATAATGGCAGCTGAGTTATTATTACCACGCGCAAAGTAGATGTCGCTGAAAGAGCAGACGACAGAGGTTTTGTCCATAAACTTCGTTTCCTAAGCCAAGAAGAAAGTTGGGATCTCTTTTGTAGGAAACTACTTGATGTTCGAGCAATGGTTCCAGCAATGGAAAGTATCGCTAAGGATATGGTGGAAAAGTGTAGAGGCTTACCTCTTGCAATTGTTGTATTGAGTGGACTACTTTCGCATAAAGGGGGTCTAGACGAATGGCAAAAGGTGAAAGACTGCCTTTGGAAGAGCATTGAAGATGACTCTATTGAAATCTCCTACATACTATCATTGAGCTACAGTGATTTGTCAACTGCGCTCAAGCAGTGTTTTCTCTACTTTGGTATTTTTCCAGAAGATAAAGAGATCGATGTTGATTACGTAATATGGTTGTGGATGGCAGAGGGTTTCATCATACCAAGAGGAGAAGAAAGAATGGAGGATGTCGCTGAAGGCTTCTTGAATGAGCTGATAAGACGAAGCTTGGTTCAAGTGGATGGAAATATTTGGGAAAAAGTTGCTTCATGTAGGGTTCATGATTTAGTTCGTGATCTTGTGATACAAAAGGCATCCGACGCAAACCTCTTTGACATTTATGATCCAAGAAAGCACTTCATATCCTCTTCATGTATCAGACATGCCATTCATAGTCAAGGAGAAAGGTACCTCTCACTTGATCTTTCTAATTTGAAGTTGAGGTCTATTATGTTCTTCGATCCAGATATTTGTAATGTGTTCCAACATATAGATGTGTTCCAACATATATATGTGTTGTACTTGGAAATTAATGAAGTTGGTGTTATACCTGATGCCATAGGGAGTTTGTACCACCTCAAGTTGTTAAGATTGACTGGGAGTATCCATAATCTTCCCTCCTCCATTGGCAACCTCAAGAATTTACAGACACTTTGTGTCGAAAGTGTATTCGAAGGTTTGTGCCAACTACCCCCGGAAACAGGTGACCTAATAAATCTAAGACATTTAGTTGCTCCGTATTCAAAACCTCTGGTACGTATAAGCAAATTCACAAGTCTTCAAGTTCTTCAAGAGATTTGTTGTGATCAGTGGAAAGGTGTTGACCCTGTTGATTTAGTCAATCTTCGAAAATTATTCATGGATGAAATTAAGAAATCTTACTCCCTAAACAACATTAGCAGGTTGAAAAACCTTAGCACTCTCATGTTGTGTTGTAGAGATGGTGAATCATTCCCATCCCTTGAATTTGTTAATAGTTGTGAAAAACTCCAGAAATTGGGGTTAGAAGGGAGATTAGAGAAACTGCCTCTGTTTCCAAATTCCATCACAATGATGATCCTTTCTAAATCAAAACTCACAGAAGATCCGATGCCTATTTTGGGAATGTTGCCAAACCTAAGGAATCTCGAAATAGTAGTTGAAGCTTATGAAGGAAAAGAAATAATGTGCAGTGATAACAGCTTCAGTCAATTGGAGTTCCTTGGTCTTGATAATCTTCCGAAGCTAGAAAGATGGCATTTAGGCACAAATGTCATGCCTCTCATTAAAGGTCTTTGTATCGATGATTGTCCAAAGCTGAAGGAGATTCCAGAGAGAATGAAAGACGTGAAGCGTAAGCGATAATAGGAAAGGTAATAATCCTACATAACTTTCTTCATTTTCTCTTTTATACATAAGTGTTGTTAATTTAATACTCTATTTGGGTTAAATAGCTGTCACTTGAAGACATTCACCTTCATCAAGTTAGGCCTATCGAAGCATTAATCAAGTTGGATCATTTCAACATTCTGTGTTTTTTTTTTTTTGTTGCTTTTTCAATGTTTAATTTTCTCTGTTTTTTGGCTTTTGCTTTTCTGTGTGTAGAAACATGTCCTTTTTTTGGATTTTGTGATGATTTAATTAACAGAAAAAGAGTTTAAAATGTTCTTAAATTATGTGAAAAGAACAAAAATGTATAATTTGGTCCAAAAATATCATTCTTTTCAATAGTTTGGTCTAAAAATACTCTAATTGTTATTTAATAGGTCAAAATTGTCTTCAGTAGTTTGACTTTGCATTGAGAATTTAACCATCCCAATATAATTCATGAAGAAGTTTTTATTTCAACTTTAAAATAAAAAAATAAAAAAGGAAGATAATATATACTAGCAGAGAACTACATGTCATTACTACAAAAAAAAAATTCAATTTCAAGTGATATTTGAATCTGAATTGTCTTACTTGTTATCAAAACATTATTTTTGTTTTTATCCATTACAAAAAAAAATACACATTTATATATTTATTACTAGTAATATCTTATTTCATATGTTTTTCTTGTTTGTTCATTATATTAAAAATAACATTTCTATTTTACTTGTTAATTTTAACAAATCAAGAGAAATTTATTATTTTCTTTCAATACTAACCTCAACATTAATTAACTGCACAAAATACTAATAATCGAATTTAGATTTTAAAAACATAATTAATAAGATTAATTTAATAAAATATATCTCTAATAAATATTTTCTTAAGGAGAGTGTCAAATTAATATGTTCCAAGTAAAAAAGAATGGAGAGAATAACTTTAAGCTTCTCATTTTACCCTTTAATGAAATGATTTATAGTCTCATATTTTTTAGCTTGTCTAATTAGATTTTAAATTTCAAAAATCTTTCTTTCTTAAATTTGATACCTAGTCAAATACTTTCATATAAATTAGGACGGAGGGAGCAGTAATCACATTGAGCCATCATGTTTAAAAAAATAATAAAAAATGATCGAAACTAAATGACAAAAAAACCCCGTAAAATCGAGTGCACACTATAGAGTATCTAAAGCAAGGGCGAGGTTAAGATGAATTCAGTAGCTTTGGTCCAAACCTTATATGATATATATAAACTATTAATCTAAAACCCAACAATTCTATATGATTAGAAACCAAATCATAAACTCTAATTTAAACCTTATATGATATATATTTCTTTTTTTAAAACATATTCTTTTCCTAATAATGATTTTTTCACTAGAAAATATTTATCCTACTTCAATTTATAAAAAAAAAAAATTTAAAAATATTTTATTAAAAAGCTTTTATCGTTATCTAAATGAAAATTAATGAAGGGATTATTATGAGGGCATATAATAAAAAAAGTTGAGAACTCGCCTAGTGTGCAACGAGAATAACAAAAAAAATAATTTCAAACTCGCTTAGTTTGGAGCGATTTTTGGAAAAAAATAGAGAGCAAATTGCTCATAAATCAGCGAGAAAATAAGATAAAATAAAAGAGAAAATTGATCATAAGTCAGCGAGATGATCAATTTTTTTTATGCCGTTAATGACAGTTATATCTCAAACATATTTCGCTCCTTCTCCCGTGAAGTGTCACTTTTGGTTAAACTAAAAATTGAGTGTGGCTCCTTCCCCTTTTGGTTAAAAAAAAGATCACCCTACTCAACTCCTTCCCCTTCTTCTTCGTAGCCACCCACCCTCTTTTACCTTCTTCAAAATACCCCACCTACCCACCCACCCCACCTCTCCTTCTTCAAGCCACCCTTCCCCTCAATACACCCACACACTTTTCCTCCTCCTTCAAACCCCCCCACTCCAATATCGTTTCTTCTTCTCCTATCATCCTCTCCTCTCATCCTTTTCTGTATCTTCATCCTTATTTTTATTTTTTTTTCAATTCTTTTTTCCAGCAGATCCTTCTTCTACTGGTGAATCCCTGTGTTCACTCCAATTTGCAGCAAGGGCTAACACATGAGAGATTGGGTTATCAAGACGTCAAACATGTATGCATTCATCAGATTCTCACTTAAGCATTGACTTATTTTTCAATCTATACCAAATTCACCATCGATTTGTATAGTTTGGAGAGAGAAGAATATTGTCTTAGGTACTCTATTTGTAATAGCAAGAGTGTTTTCCTTTGATTTTTTTAAATTTAAATATAATTTCTTTTGTGGATATGATGCGTCACTGATGTGGCGCGTATGTAGTGCACTTCCCAGTGTGAGACTGGTAGTGTACTATTAGGGTGAGATTTAATTCACTTAAAACATGTTAAGGGAGGTACTTAAATGCCCGTGTAGTTTAAATGTTAAAGTAAGTTGTGTTGTCAAGTTTAGGAGGCTTTTTTTTTTAAATGTATTTTCTCAATAAAAAATAAAAAAAGGAAGTTGATATATACTAGCAGGGAACTACATGTGATTACTACAAAAGATAAATTCAATTTCAAGTGATATTTGAATCTGAATTGCCTTACCTTGTTATCATAACATTATTTTTGTTTTTATCCATTAAAAAAAAAAGGGAAAATTTTCAAAATGTCAATATTTTGGTTTGTTATAAATATGACTTTTGTATTTATTTAATTTGAAAGAATACAAATCTTTAACAACAGAAAGGAGAAAATCATGGGAGAAAATATTTCAAAAAGGGTAAAAATCGCTTAAATCTCTAATCAGTTACAATTGAAAAAATACGAAGTGACATCTCTCTCTTTTTCTTTCAAAGGCCTTTCATCATTGTTTTGCATATTTTCAATATCCATACTTAATGGTATTCAAGTTGAGTTTGCAATACAAAGTGAGATTGAAATACAAATTAGTTGATGGTATGTCATTATGATGAATATGAGATGAAAGATAAGTACAAATTGGTTGAAATACAAATTGATATTGAAAATACAAAATCACCAAATAAAATACAAATTCTGTTTTACTAATACAATTAGGATAAATACATGTATAATGAATACGTAAATAAATTGTAGTTTGGTCATTTAAAACATGTATTATGACCAAACAGTGTATTTCAACGAGGTGTCTAAGGTAAACCAAAACTTCATAACATTAAAATGATAAACAAAAACTTTCATACTTTTTTTAATGATAAACCAAAACTTCATAACATTAGAAGGATGCCTTAGCAGAATAAACTGCTACAAAAACTAATGTATAGTTAAATAAAAGTATTTAGCAACAAAAAAGATTGACAATTCGAAAAATAAACAATGACTATTCTATTTCAATTGTTTCACTATCCTCACGATCTATATGAGTCCTGCTATGCCGCGGAGGTGCCTCACTATCACTTATAGCTCCGACATCATTCTTTTGTTGGCCATAATTTCAAAGAAATACACTGTATCTTGACCGTTGAAATAATGCATCGAAATTACCCGTTGGATTCCCTTATCCTTATGGCAGGTACTCGGCATAAGCAAGCTCATGCATGTATTTAATCAGGTTAGCTTCTGCATATGTTGAAATAAATGAATACAAATTTGTAATAATTACTAATACATAATTGCATTTTGAAAAAGAATACAATCAGAGAATATACAAATATACAAAAATAGAATACCTAATGGAGAAAGGATAGACAAACATGAGACATAATGTATATAATAGATTTCATAGGATGGATACAACTAAATTGGGATACTTAATGGATACATAATTACTGATATATAAATGTGTTTTGATAATGAATACAATCAGAGAACGTACCAATACAAGAAAAAAAAGAATACAAACTGAAAAAAAATATTAATACACAAAAAATACAGAATACAATATGATAAAAAATAGATACACAAAATACATAACACAATCATATTTGCAAAAACCTCTTGGGTGACTATAACAATAAAAAATAAATACAATTTCTAAATAAAATACAAATTTGTGTTAATAGAAACAATTAAGATACATATTATGAAAGTCGACTAAGAATACAATATGATAAAAAATAGATACACAAAATACATAACACAATCATATTTGCAAAAACCTCTTGGGTGACTATAACAAAAAAAAAAAATACAATTTCTAAATAAAATACAAATTTGTGTTAATAGAAACAATTAAGATACATATTATGAAAGTCGACTATGAATACAATTATAATTAGATACGAATACAGAACAAGATATCAAAATACAAATCTTGATTATGTAAATGCAACTTATAACTCAATCAAAAATAAACATGCAAACACAAAATTAACTACAAATACAGAACATTCAAAATATTTTCAAATAAATTTGTGAAAACATAATTTAATACCTCTTCATCGCTTTGAGGGTCGGAAAGTTCTTGTTCATCAGTTTGAACTTCAACTTGTTCATCATCATCTTCAGAATCCATAACTCTTCTTTTTTTTGGACGGCTCTCTTGGGTTATTTTAGCAGTAGATCATACATTTTCGAGCAATCCTTGGGTAATACATAAATCAAATGATGAAAATTTCCCAAAAATTTGAATATTATTTGGGATACCCTTTGTAATTCTCATTGAATCAGACATTATGGTGACAGTGAGATACTTTCTCCAAATCTAAAATCCTATAAGCAAAATTTAAAATTATTATATATGAATGTATAAAAAATCAAACAATATATGATGTAACAAAGCTAACGTAGATTACTACAATCTACTATATTTGGAATATGAAAATAAAATCACAAAAAAAATCAAATATTACCGTTTAAAAGATAAAAAAACCCGAACTACATAAAATAGGGAAATCTAAAATGATACTTAGTGACAATGTATTTACCTTTATCAATGGGTGAGAAATCTTTTGAATGAATTGATAGATTTCTTGAACAAATTGGAGGAAAATCGAAGAGTGATTTTCTTAGACAAAGAAAGGGGTTAACAATGGTGAAAAAAGGAAGAAAGAGAAAGGCGTAATTTCGGAAGAGAGAGAGAGATGAGTAATTTGGATAAAAATCTAGAAAGAGGGCAATTGAGTAATGGGGTTTTTTTTTTCACCGGATAGTGGGGTAAAAATTAGTCCAATGTGGTACTGATTTGAGAAATAAAAGGAAAGAAAATTAATTATATTATGATACATTTTATTTGATAAAATATTGACATTTTGACATTTTTAATAATTATTTTAAAGTGTTGATGTTTTTAATAATTAGGTTAGCGATTTTGACTAGTTTGCTAATTTTCCCAAAAAAGATTACACATTTATATATTTATTACTAGTAATAACTTAATTCATATGTTTTTCTTATTTGTTTATTATATTAAAAATAAAATTTCTTTTTTATTTGTTAATTTTAACAAATCAAGAGAAACTTATTATTTTCTTTCAATACTAACCTCAACATTAATTAGCTGCACAAAATACTAATAATCGAATTTAGATTTTAAAAACATAATTAATAAGATTAATTTAATAAAATATATCTCTAATAAATATTTTCTTAAGGAAAGTGTCAAATTAATATGTTCCAAGTAAAAAAGACCGGAGAGAATAACTTTAAGCTTCTCATTTTACCCTTTAATGAAATGATTTGTAGTCTCATATTTTTTAGCTTGTCTAATTGGATTTGAAGTTTCAAAAATCTTTCTTTTTTTCTTAAATTTGAAGCCAGTCAAATACTTTCATATAAATTAGGACGAAGGAAACAATAATCATGTTGAGCCATCATGTTTAAAAATCAAAAATCAAATGATCGAAACTAAATAACAAAAAAAAACCGTAAAATCGAGTGCACACCATAAAGTATCTGAAGCAAGGGCGGAGCTAGTCTTTTCAGTTATGGGTTTGGATGAATTCAGTAGCTTTGGTCCAAACCATATATAATATATATATAAACTATTAATTTTAAAACCCAACAATTATTTATGATTAGAAATCCAAATCATAAACTTCAAATTCTGGTTCCACCTCAAGTTCTTATTTATATCAATAATAATAACATTGCATGATCAATACTATTAATCATCAATTGCTTTTAATGGATCTATCTTTCTATGAATATATTCCTCCCTTTGCAAGAATTATACCAAGCATTAGGATTTATATCAAAGCAAAGAAATAGTGGTGATCTTTTGCCGGCAACATATATATTTTACATTTTATATAAAATATAACATTACAATAAGCATGTTAGACCAAAGTTATGGAATACTTAATTTTCATTGGTGGAGAAATCAATGGATGGATAAATCTATTTAAGATGGATAAATCTATTTAGACGTTACCTCTTGGGTCATATGTTAGACAGGTTGGGGCATGGGTTCAAAATGGTGAACGGGTCATTTTTTAAGATTTGGATTAATTTAAATTGATTTGGAGATTTTCGTGAACATAGGGGCACAAACGATGAAATTAGTTACGGCAGTGATAAGAATAACTTAATTTTAACGGTGGACGCTTAGTCAAACAATAAAATAAAGTGGATGGGTATTTTTGACCCTTTTCGCTATTATTTATATCTCATATCAAGAATTGTAAATAATAATGTGTATAATTAATTTCGAGATAACGTGTTTTCGACGGAACGAGCCCTAAGAGGGGTACTAGCACATTCGAGACCCTTGTAGGAGTAGCACTTTTGGTACCCCTAAAAATATTCATATCGACCTCTCATCACTCTGTTTTTCTCCCTTCTCTCTCTCTCTGTCAGCTTCTTCACTGTTTTTTTTTCAGCATAAAAAAATCAAATCAGCAATCGATAAAAGTGTCGTATTTGTTGCCACATCTTCACTCTGGATGGGCAGTGGATCAAGCTATTCTTTCTGAAGAAGAACGCCTTGTAATCATTCGATTTGGCCATGATTGGGATGATACTTGTATGCAGGTATCTTACAATTAACATATAATTGTCAATTTCTTGAATTTTTTTATATGAAATTTGTTGGGATTTTAGCTAAAAGAAGAATCTTGGAATGGGATATCGAGGTTTCATATAGTCGACTCAATTACTTATGGTATGAGCATTTTTTTTAACATACAATTGTGAATTTTTTCAAAATTTTTATATAAAATTTGTTGGGTTTTTAGCTAAAAGAAGAATCTTGGAACATATATAGAGGATTCATGTAGTCAACAACTTGTTTGGAATTAGATATAAGCATTTGAACATATAAATGGGCAATTACTGGAAATGGGTAATTAGTGAAAAGAAGAATCTTGCAGTTGTAGAGGATTCATGTAATAGACTCAAACTAGTTTTGAATTAGATAGAAGCTATTAAATTGTACTTGTGTAGTATCTTTTTCTTTAAATTATTTGGAAGGACAACTTTTGACTGACTTGTTTGTCCGTTTGAAACGCTACATCTGATGAATTCGTTGTTCCTGTTGGGTTAACTGATTACGGCCGACAAAGGTTATTGATTCAATATTTTCATTGGGTTGAATCACCTGATTGTGTCATTGTTGATGACAAATAGAGTGTTGGTAAAGTAGTTTTTATTTGCTTATTTATGCTGAATATAACTGCACTGAGCTTTGGAAGGCGTGGTCTGTTCAAAGTCCGGATAAAGGGTGAGGGCTGCAGTAGGTCAGATGATAGTTAATTATGCTGAATCCTTTATTATGTGGATATAGAGGACCCACACAACCGATCCCCAGTTAGTTTGTAGTCGAGTTGTAGTTAATTGATTGCTATATTAAGTTCTGCAGACTTAATATTGCCATATTTTGATGTGGAGTTGAAAGTGGTATGTATTAACAAAGGTGGATCCAAGATTTGATGTTGATGGATTCTAAACTCATGCCTTTTGGACTTGCTGAGTTCTATATTTATAATGTGTACATATTAAATAGATTTACCTGTACCTAAAACGTACATCCACCGTTGGTGTACTAGTATTGTTTTGGGTTCCTTTTGCGTTTATATATCTAAGTGATTCAAAATTGTGTTTGCCTGCAAAAAAGAAAAGAAGCTTTGCTGTTTGAGAGTTGTTGATTCTTGCTTATAGCTACCCTGCACTAGTAATAAAAGAAAAAAAAAAAGGCAGCTTGTAAACGCTTGTAATTCAACAGGTGGCGAATAAGTCTGGAATCTAAGTCCTGTGGAATTTTAGGCAGGTTTTACATATGTTTTCCATCTCCGAAATCAGATGTCTAATGAGATATTGTGTAATGGAAACTGAATGGTTTTGTGGTGAGCAGGTGATTTTTGTCTTTTGATGAGAATGGTGAACTGATGATTTTAGTTTGAAACTTTTTTCCTGTCAATCTATTAACTTTAGTATAGGTTCTTTGGAAGTTGATCTATAGGGTCTTGTTTGGTGAATTGGGTGATAAGGTATACTAATTACTTTTTTTTTAAGAACCACATGGTCATGTTTCTTCTTTTCTAAACTTTAATCACATAAATGATAAGTGGACCCTGTGAACACATTATTAGTTCTTACTTTTATGTCTATTGCTTCTCAGTGTATATGATCTCTATCTCCCATTTTCCAACTTGTATTCCAATATACAGCCTCCTCTTTTTTTCAATCATTTTCCAACTTGTATATCTATCATTTTCCAACTTGTATTCCAATATAACTTGTATATCTCCCATTTTCCAACTTGTATTCTTCTATACAGCCTCCTATTTTCCAACTTGTACTCCAATCAAGTCTCCTGAATATGGCTGATGCCTTTCTGTCATTTGCAGTTCAAAAATTGGGTGATTTCCTCATTCAGGAAGTTTCCCTGCGTAAAAATCTGAGGAAGGAAGTTGAGTGGCTGAGAAATGAGCTACTCTTCATACAGTCTTTCCTCAAAGATGCAGAACAAAAGCAATCTGGTGATCATAGAGTTCAACAATGGGTGTTTGAGATCAACTCTATTGCTAATGACGCTGTTGCTATACTCGAGACTTACAGCTTCGAGGCTGATAAAGGTGCTAGTCGTCTCAAGGCTTGCGTTTGCATCTGTAGGAAGGAGAAGAAATTCTACAATGTCGCCAAGGAGATTCAATCAATCAAGAAACGAATCATAAATATCTCTCGCAAGCGAGAGACTTATGGTATTACAAATATCAATAATAATGCTGGAGAAGGGCCAAGTAATCAGGTTACAACATTGAGGAGAACTACCTCCTATGTGGATGACCAGGATTACATTTTTGTTGGACTTCAGGATGTTGTAGAAAAATTGCTAGCTGAACTTCTCAAAGCAGAGCCTCGTAGAAGCATAGTCTCCATTCATGGAATGGGTGGATTAGGCAAGACCACTCTTGCGAGAAACCTCTACAGAAGTCCTAACATAGCCTCTAGCTTCCCTACACGAGCTTGGATATGTGTTTCTCAAGAGTTCAACACAATGGATCTTCTTAAGACTATCATAAAATCCATCCAAGGTTGCACCAAGGAAACTCTAGATTTGTTGGAAAGGATGACAGAAGGAGATCTAGAAATTTACCTTCGTGATCTATTGAAAGAACGCAAATACCTTGTGGTTGTTGATGATGTATGGCAGAAAGAAGCATGGGAGAGTTTGAAAAGAGCATTCCCGGATATCAAGAATGGCAGCAGAGTCATTATTACCTCGAAGAGGATGTCGCTGAAAGAGCAGACGACAGAGGTTTTGTTCATAAACTTCGTTTCCTAAGCCAAGAAGAAAGTTGGGATCTCTTTCGTAGGAAACTACTTGATGTTCGAACAATGGATCCAGAAATGGAAAGTCTAGCTAAGGATATGGTGGAGAAGTGTAGAGGCTTACCTCTTGCAATTGTTGTATTGAGCGGACTACTTTCGCATAAAATGGAGCTAAACGAATGGCAAAAGGTGAAAGATCACCTTTGGAAGAGTATTATTGAAGATAAATCTATTGAAATCTCCAACATACTATCATTAAGCTACAATGATTTGTCAACTGCGCTCAAGCAGTGTTTTCTCTACTTTGGTATTTTTCCAGAAGATCAAGTGCTCGAGGCTGATAACATTATACGGTTGTGGATGGCCGAGGGTTTCATACCCAGAGGAGAAGAAAGAATGGAGGATGTGGCTGAAGGCTTCTTGAATGAGCTGATAAGACGAAGCTTGTTTCAAGTGGCTAAAACATTTTGGGAAAAAGTTACTGGATGTAGGGTTCACGATTTACTTCATGATCTTGCCATACAAAAGGCATTGGAGGTAAACTTCTTTGACGTTTATGTTCCAAGAAGCCACTCCATATCCTCTTTATGTATCAGACATGTCATTCATAGTGAAGGAGAAAGGTACCTCTCACTTGATCTTTCCAACTTAAAGTTGAGGTCAATTATGTTCTTCAATCCAGATTTTTGTTACATGAGTCTTATAAACTTCAGTACTGTGTTCCAGCATCTTTATGTGTTGTACTTGGAGATGTGTGTTTACAATATGTCTACACTACTTGATGCCATAGGAAGTTTGTACCACCTCAAGTTGTTAAGATTGAGAGGTATCCATGATGTTCCCTCTTCCATTGGCAACCTCAAGAATCTACGGACACTTGTTGTCAATGAGGGCAAATACTTTTGCGAACTACCCTGCGAGACAGGTGACCTAATAAATCTAAGACATTTAGATGCTCTGTATACAAAACCTCTGAAACGTCTAAGTAAACTCACTAGTCTTCAAGTTCTTAAAGGCGTTGGTTGTGATCAGTGGAAAGATGTTGACCCTGTTGATTTAGACAATCTTTGAGAATTAACCATGTGGGATATTACCGAATCTTACTCCCTGAACAACATTAGGAGCTTGAAAAACCTTAGCACTCTCAGATTGTATTGTAAACGTGTTGAACCATTCCCATCCCTTGAATTTGTTAATTGTTGTGAAAATCTCCAGAAATTGTGGTTAGAAGGGAAAATAAAGAAACTTCTTCTGTTTGTTTCCAAATTCCATCACAATGATGCTTCTGAAAGACTCAAAACTGACAGAAGATTCGATGCCTATTTTGGGAAGGTTGCCAAACCTAAGGAATCTCCAATTATTAGTAGAAGCTTACGAAGGAAAAGAAATAAGGTGCAGTGATAACAACTTCAGTCAACTAGAGTTCCTTGGTCTTGATGGTCTTTGGAATCTAGAAAGATGGCATTTAGGCACAAATGCAATGCCTCTCATTAAAGGTGTTTGTATCGATCATTGTCCAAAGCTGAAGGAGATTCCACAGAGAATGAAAGATGTTGAAGAGAAATTAAATGAGATAGATCTTCCTAAGCATATTTGAAGTTTTATTTGATAATAGCAAATGTAACTTTGTTCATTTTTATTTTATAAATAGCGTGTTAAATAATATTTGGGTGAAGAAACTGTCACTTGAAGACATTCACCTTCATCAAGTTGGGTTCTCACTTTACTCATCCTAACCCCTTTATTAGTTTTTATTTAGACAACGATTAAAAATTTCTTATAAAATATTTTATTTCTTAATATTTTCCGAATTAAAGTAGGATAAATATTTTCTAATTTTAAAAAATCATTATGAGAAAAAGAAAAGAAAATATTTTCATAATATTGAACCAGCTTTTGTCTAGCTCAAGTCTCAATTGTTAAGGGAGGGGTGGGGGACTGACATATTCGTTTTTCCTTTTCCACTGGATCACATCTTTTCTGATTTTCATACTTGTCTACTCAGCTATTTTTTATCTAGAGTAAAGATCTCAGTGTAAAATCAGTATTTCGTTACGTGTTACCAATAGAAAGGGAGCTTTGACGTAACTATAAAGTTACTTTCTTAAATGCAGGGTAAGGCTGTACATATTGGGAGCTTAGTTAGACTGGATCTAGTTCATGCCTCAGTAAAAACAATCTGTGTCACTGTCTGGGCATCACCAAGAACAACCATGCTGGAGTGAGATTGCAGGTAATACTTCAATTCTCGCAGTATTTCTGATCAATGTATAGATTTGAGAGAAGTACAATGAAAGAAGAGCACAGAGTTTCTGAGTTGATTTTTGACTTAAAATGAGCAGGTTGGATTGAATATGATCAGTGGGTTTAAACAGTAGTGAGTACTGAATCTTCTGTCCTCTTTGTTTAACTATATTACATAACTAGTAGTGAGTACAGAATCTTCTGGCATAAACTGGAAAATTGTTGCAACTATAACAGATATAAGAAATCACATTAATTAAATTTTAACTCAACAACAAATTACAACAGAAAGGAAAAAAAAGATGAACAAAACGAGATAGAAATTAGGGATACATCAAAAATTAATGACGAATCTCCTCATAAGACAATCAGAGTGAAAAATGACTGAATCTTCGTGGATTGTGGCAACAAGAGTACGCTCTAGATTATAATTAGCTGAACGAGTATTGTTCGTACCTCATTGAGCAATCAACAAATTCGACTTGACCTCCAATGCTACCATCACAAGTACTCAACAAGAATGATTTTGCACTACTTAGACAAAGACCACAATCTGAAAATTCAATAATGGAGTTGCAAGTAGCATGGCCATAAGCTAAAGCATCATTAAGATAAGGAGATGTTATGTAGTAATCATAGCCTTGATTTGGTGTCACATTTTGTAATGCTTCAACAACATAAGCCAAACTTAGTGCAAATGGACCACTCTTATCATACACATTGCCATTGCAAATATGGTTAATCTCTTTGGTATTTGGTTCACTTCTCACAAAGTTACTAAACAAAAACATTCCAATTATAAGGAATGTGGTTAGAACTCTCATACTCAAAATTGAATCCATATGTATCTAGCCTCTCTATTATTGTATATCTTCCTATCTTCTATTTGTTTTGTGTTGCAAATTTGAGTTTTACATGTTTTTGTTTAAATAGACTTGGCCATCTATTGGTTTCTCCATCAATGCAAATTAAATATTCGGTATAACTTGTTTTTAGTTTTCACTAAATATTCATAGGAAACCATATTTTCGTTACAATTTTTTTTACTCTTGCATTTCTTTCAAACATATTCCGAAAAATATTTTCTTGAGCCAAGGATCTTTCGGAAACAACCTCTCTATCCGATAAAAATAGAGATAAGGTCTATGTATACCCTACTACTTGTGGAACTTTAATTTACTGAATATATATTATTGTTGTTGTATTATATTCCTAGGAAAACATACATGGAGTACATTGTTTTTTAACCAATGCATATGCCGGTAAGAAGTCTTGCTTTTGTACTGATCATCCATTTTTGGGATTGTCTTGCTTATATCTTCATTCCTGACTTAAACTTATATCCAAAGCTGAAGGAGATTACAGAGAAAATATATAAATTTTATATGAAATATGTATAAAACTATATCAATTTTGTATGAAGCTCATGTTGGTTATTGAAAATCTAATACAACTAGAACAATATTGTATATAATATTCATATCAAACTAAATACAATTACAATACCACCAAAGGATATGCTGCAGTGGATGCAGTTGCTCCTCCCAGGTTTTAAGTTCGAACCCTTGGTATGAAAAAGTTCTTGGTAGAGAGTGCTTCTCCTCAAATGGGCCCTATGCAGCGTTTCGGGATAGTCGAACTCCAGCGGATAGCGAACACCGAGTGGGAGACAAGGAAAAAATACAACTACAACAAAATACCAAACTTAAAAAACTATTTACGTATAACTCATCCGTCATTATATGATTATCATATGATTTTTGATACAGTTTGACTGTAATTTTGAATTCCAACGAACTATAATTAAAAATTCAGTCCAAAACTAATTCAAATTTTAACCAAATAATCTCAAATTTTATATTATTAGTCTCTTGGACGTTCCAGTTCTTTTGAGAAATCACTAATTCAAAATAAAATTCGTTTTCAGCAAATCAATTTTGAGATCTTGACCTTCAAGCTCTTACAAAATATTCATAGGAAACCATATTTTCAGTACAACTTTTTTGACTATTGCATTTCTTTCAAACACGCTCCAAAAAAATATTTTCTCGAGCCAAGAATCTTTCGGAAACAACCTATCTATCCGATAAAAATAGAGATAAGGTCTATGTACACCCCACTACTTGTGGAACTTTAATTTACTGAATGTATTATTGTTATTGTTAAATCGAATGATTCAATCAAATAAAATCAAGAGGTAGGACTCAAAATATTCATGCTAAAAAAGTTCTTTCCAAAATCGTGTGATCGAACGTTGCTTATTTGTTATAGAGTATGATAAATCGGATGGATCTTACATATTATTTTATATGATATAGTGTTGTATTATATGTGACGTTCTACTTTAGTCTCTTTAATAGTCGCGAAGATAAATATATAAAATAAATTCCAATTTACAAAGATCAATATTTCTGATTTAATTACACTTGCAGTTTTGCATAAATAAATATGATTGATAAAATGTTTTGTTTGACGTTTGCACAAGGATTTTACTTTTATAAAAATGATATTTTAAAAAACTTGTACATTATCAACTTTAACTGATCATTTATAAATAAATTACTTATGTTAAAAAGTTTTATAATTGGTGGGCTATTAGTTCACAAACTGCTTGTTGCTTGTTATATAACTAAGTAGAGTTTCTGAAATGATTTTTTCCTAATTTTTATGCAAGAATTAACCATAGATTATTCTGTTCGTTTGAATTAATTCGTTAAAAAAAAAAAAATTTAAAAATAAAATCATCTTGTTTTACTTTTGATCAAAATTCTTATTTCCGGTTAGTAAAATACCATTTAATTTCTTTTATTTAGAAAATATGGAATTTTAAAAGGGCGTTGATATGACTTTTGGAAAATGTGAAATTTCCTTTTTGAGGAAAAAGTAATAGCAGAAACTATTTTTTTTTACATTAAACAATGAGGAATTTGCTTTTAGAGGAAAATCTAATAGAAGAAACTAAAGTTGTTTCAACAAAAAAAAATTATTATTGCCAGTCTTCGAATGTCTCGAGCTTGTCCCACAAACTTCTAGCGTGTCTCATTCACAATGTGATTTCTGACATTATCTTCAACCAATTGTCTAATATAGCCACAAACCTGTAAGAGCTCAAATTCCCAATCCTTATCATTCATAGATTCAAGTTTATTAGAAGCAAACACAGGTAGATGCATTTTCTTGACAAATAGAAGATCTTTCATCTTGCCTTTCCAAGTATGATAATTACTACCATTCAAACAAACCAACTTACTCATATTTGACTCCATCATTCAAATAGATAATCAGAACAACTCAATGATCTGATACCACTTTGTTGGAAAAGGCAAGCACAAAATAAATGTGCACGACAGGGCAATTGCGGAAGAAAACCCAAGTCAAAACTTTTCCTTTCTATTTGAACCAAGAGAAGATAAAATAATTCAAGAACAAACTATTTGGGATAGCAAACAAGTCAACCCAAAAGAAATATAGCAAGCAAAAACAAAATCAACATGAGACACCAAATTTAACGTGGAAAACCTTTTCGGTGTGAAGAGTAAAAATCACAAGGCCAAAGCTCCACTATAATCAACAAGAGTTACAAAAGTGTTCTCCAAAATGGCCACCAACAAAGTGTCAAACAATGAGCAACACAACTACAAGACAGCACAAAAAACTAGAGAATAAAAAGGAGCAAAATCACCAAATCACAGCTACTGTTCATGAGCAAAATTCTAGAGCTACAGGACTCCAAATCACCCTCTCTCAGTTCCCAATAAAATCTTAAGTTGAAAGGAACAAGCTGTCCAAAAATCAGCTCAATCGGACAAGAAACGAAGCGGGAATCGCGATTTGAAATTGGCTGCTAGGGATTGTGCGAAATCTGCACTTTCTCTCTTTTTCTCTCTATATGGCTGCTTTCCAAACTCTTGTGATTCTTCAAAATAAGACATAAAATAAAGTCTTACAAATGCACCATAATATTGGGCTTATGGGCAAAGTGGGTTATTCCAATTGGGCACAAATTTATCCACAAATGAAAGGAAGGGAGACCCAAAACCTTGGACTTTTATTTATCCACATAGGAAGGGAAAAAATGCCTAAAACCCAAACACAGTAATCACGTTGAGCCATCATGTTTGAAAATCAAAAATCAAATGATCGAAACTAAATAACAAAAAAAATCATAAAATTGAATGCATATTATAGAGTATCTTAAGCAAGGACGGACTAGTCTGTTCAGTTATAGGTTTAGATGAATTCAATAGCTTTGGTCCAAACCTTATAAAATATATATAAACTGTTAATTTAAAACCCATCAATTCTATAATGATTAAAAACCCAAATCATAAACTTTAAATTCTACTTACGCCAAAGTTCTTATTTATATCAATAATAACATTGCATGATTAGTACTATTAATCATCAATTGCTTTTAATGGGTCTATCTTTGTATGAATATTCCTCCCTTTGCAAGAATTATACCAAGCATTAGGATTTATATCGAAGCAAAGAAATAGTAGTGATCTTTTGCCAGCAACATATATATTTTATATAATAATAACATTACAATAAGCATGTTAGACCAAAACTATGGAATACTTAATTTTCATTGGTGGAGAAATCAATGGATGGATAAATCTATTTAAACAAAAGTCATTGATAATTAAACCCAATTTGTAACAAAAAGAGAAAGAAATAGAAAATACATATAGCTAGTTATGGGTTCAATTTTGAGAATTAGATTGTTAAGTGTTAACCACACTCCTAATTATAGTTTTAATCATGGGGTACTTTAATTGTTTTGTGAAAAGTGAATTTCCAGAGTCTAAATTATTGGAACATACATGCAATGGTGAAATGTATGACAAAAATGGTCCATTTGCAGATAGTTTGTCTTATGTTCTTATAGAATTAAGTAATGAGACACCAAAACAAGGTTATGATTATTACTAACATCTCCTTATCCTAATGGTCATGCTACTTGTAGTTGTAGTTCAAATGTAGAATATTCAGATTGTGATACTTGTGTTAGGCTTGCAAGAGGATATTTGATGACTACTTGTGATGGTAGTATTGGAGGTCAAGTCGAATTTGTTGATTGTTCGATGAGGTACGAACAATACTCGTTCAGCTAATAGATTAGAGTCTAACACTTGCTGTCGTGATTCATTGAGATTCAGTCTTTGTTCAATAATCTTTTTTGTCTCATTCCATTCATTGTTCTTCTTTTGTGGCCATCGTGTTAGTCGTCTCAAGGCTTGCGCTGGCATATGTAGGAAGGAGAAGAAATTCTACAATGTCGCCAAGGAGATCCAATCACTCAAGCAACGAATCATGGATATCTCTCGCAAACGAGAGACTTATGGTATTACAAATATCAATAATAATGCAGGAGAAGGGCCAAGTAATCAGGTTTCCACTGATTACATTTTTGTTGAACTTCAGGATGTTGTACAAACATTGCTAGCTGAACTTCTCAAAGCAGAGCCTCATAGCAGCGTCGTCTCCATTTATGGCATGGGCGGATTGGGCAAGACTACTCTTGCGAGAAACTTCTACATCAGTCCTAATATATTCCATAGCTTCCGTACACGTGCTTGGATATGTGTTTCGCAAGAGTGCAACACAATGGATCTTCTTAGGGATATCATAAAATCCATCCAAGGTCACATCAAGGAAACTCTAGATTTGTTGGAAAGGATGATAGAAGGAGATCTAGAAATTTACCTTCGTGATGATTGCAGTGACCTTTCCTAATGAGTAGATCTCATTGATGATTGCAGTGAACCTAATATGCATATCTTGAATTGTTTAAGCTTCTTCCATTAGAAACAACTTATATTGTCGGTTAAGATTGTCAATTTTTTATTTCTTTACTTGAGTTGTTCCTTTATGAGCAGTTTGCAATGTTTCCCAATTAGTTTTTGCATCTTGACATGAGGAAATTCGATTGTATTCATCAGGACTTATTTCACATATCAAAATCTTTTTAGCTTTAGCATTGTTTTGAATGGCAAGTTTATCAGCTGCATACCATTCTTTTCTTTCCTTGGGGACCTTAGTGATTCCATTTGTTGCAGTTTTCATGGGTATAGTTGGTCCATCCAAGATAACTCCCCATAAATCAGGATTTTCTCCTATCAGGTGATCAATCATGCTATTCTTCCACCAACCATAGTATTTTCCATTGAATAGTGGTGGACGTGTCTGAGACGCTCCGTCTTGTGGTGTGGGTGGTGCAACCATTTATCATTTTCAAGATGTAAGTCTTTTACTGAAAAGGCCTACTCTGATACCAATTGAAAGAACCTTGCCCTATTGTACAAGAACCTAGTTCTTGTATATCTAGTCAATGTAAAGCTTGTAACACAATAACACACAGTTATTTGTTTAAAACCTTCCTTTGTAGGGAAGGAAAAACTAAACCTCTGTTTTATTACACAATTCAATAATCGAAGAATTAACTCAAACAACTCTAACCCTTCAAGAACCCAAACCCAATTCTTGAACAACTCTCTCTAAACCCTTCAAAAATCCAAACCCAATTCTTGAACAACTCTCTCTTAACCCTTCAAGAACCCAAACCCAATTCTTGAACAACTCTCTCAAAAAGAATTCTTAACTCTAAAACTTCTTTTCTTCAACTCTCTTGAATACTCGAATTTATCTTTGTTTGTAGAATCTCTCTCTTGATTATAGATTGTGAAGGACGGGATCTTCTGTCTTGTAATCACCACCTTTTATAGACTAAGAATCCAAAGCAGAGTCATATATGGAAAGAATTAAGTTTAAATAATTTTTCTGTAGAAAACATATTAAAACATATTTCCTTGTCCAAGCAGAACTTGTTTTCCTTGTGTACTTGGAATTCTCCTTTTTCTAGTTTACTTTCCTTCTTGAACGTTGAATGCTGCACGCGTTCCCTTTTCCTTATTTGAATTGGATTATGTAGATTCGTCCCGCTTCTTTCTTACTATCGTGATATGTAAACCTGTAAACCTGTGAACCTAGTTCATGTTGTCATCATCAAAAGTAACCTTGAGGGTTTATCAAATCATCATTATAAAGGAACATAGATCATTACAGTTGTATTCAGTATCAAGTCGAGTTCATAGCTAGAGTTAGTTTTGTCGAGTTTGGTGGATGTTTACGTTATCTAGAGTTAGTTAATGTAGTGGGTAATAAAGTTATTACTTTGTTTCATCTTGTAATAGAGCTGCTACAAGGGTGAGAGATTGAGAGTTTAATTCCTAGGTTGCAAGAGCTTGTAATTAATCTGAATCTTGGCTCTTTGATTAGTGAAGTACGTTGTTGGAGAAACCCTATGAGTACCTTGAGCAAGGAAGTTCCCACATAAACATCCTTGCTCTTTACTTTAAGCATTACTTTCGGTATTGTTCTTAACTCTGTCGAGGGACCTGGTCCATTGACCTCTGATGGACACATATCTTAATGGTCCTTACTCTTTACCATTTGCTACAATCATATTTATAGATTTTTTTTACCCTATCGAGCAGGTCTATTGTTCCTTTTTTCCTTAACTTTGTTCTTTGTCCTTGCATGTTAGCTTAATAGTGAAGAAGATAATAAATATTTTTTTTAAAAAAATGTACCTATCACTTAGCTGGCATATTTATCCTTTTTGATAATGGTTGTCTAATCGTAAATTCTTTGTCCAAAAACCACATGGTCATGTTTCGTTTTTAAAAACATAAATGGACCCTTTGAACACACTATTTATGTCATGCATGCATAAATATGTATATTTTACTCAAAGTTTAGAATTTCACTCGTGTATAAAAAGTATATAAATTTTGTATGAAGTTCATGCTGGTTACTAAAAATTTAATACAACTACAACAATATTATATACAATATTCATACAAAATTATTAAATACAACTACAAAAACATACAAAACGTAAAATATAATTTTCATATAACTCATCAATCAATTATCATACAACTTTAAAATAATTTCGATGCTTAAACAAAATTTGTTTACGACAAATTAATTTTGAGAACTTGAACTTCAAGTTCTGAAAAAATCTTTTGTGGAATAACCTCCATGGATGAATTCGAATTAATTTGTGGTGACATATTGAATAATTTTTTGGATGACTTAAGCCTATAATACTTGGAAATATGCTCAAACGATAATGTCAGTGCTCAATTTTTGAAAAATATTGAAAATCACGGAAATTCTCATGAGGCGTGCCTATAATTTACTTCGACTCCATCATCAATATCATTAATTAGGTGGACCATTTTACAAGACATATAGTGTACTCCCTCGTTCCACTTTTAATTGTCATGTTGCGCTTTTCGAAAGTCAATTTGACTAATTTTTAAAATTAAATTAGATTACATTAATTCGATATTTTAAACAAAAAATTTAGATATTCAAAAACTATACGAAAAGTACTATAAATTGCAATTTTTGGCATATCAATATGACAAATAAATACATCGTAAAATGTTAGTCAAAATTCTTATAGTTTGACTCTAAAAAAGGAAACTATGACAATTAAAAGTGGACGGAGATAGTATATTTCAAAAATGGAAAAGACTCAAATATGTTATTAAATTTTGTGAAAAAACTCATTTATGTCGTTTGTTGAAAGTTTGACTCATATATGCCATTTTCGTTTGAGAAAATGTTCATTTATGCCACTATTTGTTAACTGAAATGGCACGGATGAGCCAAATTTTAAATAAATGTCATAAATGAGCCTTTTCTCAAAGTTCGATAGCATATTTGGGTCTTTTAACCTTGTACCTTTCTCTTAGGTTGCATCTTTGTCCTTTTTGATAATATGGCTTTCCAGCTTGTCTAATCGTAATTTTTTCTTTCAGAAACCACATGGTCATGTTTCGTTTTTTCTAAACTTTAATCCAGTAGCGGAGCTAGGAATTTCGAAATGGGTGTGCAAACTTTCTTTTCACCCATGTTAAGGGTGTGAAAAATCAAATATACACTCATAATAACTAACATTTAACATTTATACACTATATAATTTTCTGGCGAAGGGTGTTCACCAGAACACCCTTCGCCTAAGGTGGCTCCGCCCCTGCTTTAATCAAATAGGTGATAAGTGAACCCTTTCTAAACATTATTTGAGGTTTTACTTTTATATCTACTGCTTCTATATCCCATTTTCTAACTTGTATTCCAATATACAGCCTCCTCTTTTTTTCAATCAAAACTAGTATTCCTGAAGATGGCTGATGCCATTCTGTCATTTGCAGTTCAAAAGCTATGTGGAGATCATAGAGTTCAACAATGGGTGTTTGAAATCAATTCTATTGCTAATGATGCTGTTACTATACTTGAAACTTACAGCTTCGAGGCTGGTAAACGTGCTATCCCCTCTCGGATACATCATTCCCCTTCCGGATACATCTCTATCGCCTCTCACCTCCAGAATATATCTTTATCCCCTCTGGAATACATCTCTCCCATTCAATAATGAATCATTCGCAATTTGTGATCAGCTATGTATGTATTCGAGATCCTATAATTTTAAGGGATTTTTATAATTTGAAAAAGAATACGAATATGATGTAATTAGCTTTCGATACTATGAGATTTATATAATTTTTACAAAAAAATATGACAATTAATATGAAACAGAGAAAATAGGATTATAGCTCCAATTATACGATTTAGAATTGAGTGGTCAACCGTTAAGTGTGAAAACTAATTTTATAAGCTGTCCGCTACTAATAATTTATTACTATATATAGTACTCTCTCTATTCCTTCGTCCAACAATACTTGTCCACTATATTATTTTGGGACGTCCAACAATATTTGTCTATTTTATGAAATCAATGGATAATTTTACACTTAGTTCCTAATTTACCCTTATCATTAATTATAGTCATCTCCCTATTACATTTTTCAATACATTATATTTATTATATTCAAAAGGTAATATAGTAAAATCATCCTTCTATTTATTGTTTTTTAAGGGGTGTGTCAAGTGAATAGTGGACAAGTATTGTTAGATAGAGGGAGTATTATTAAAATTGAATTTGTGAATTGTGAGGTAATACACACTTATTAAGAAAAACATTTAGAGACATAATTTAAATCATACTTTTCATTATATTTTTTTGTGAAATTAAAAATATAACTTTGCAAGTAGTGCAATTTATCTCATAGAAAATATCAAACTTCATTAAGGACATATTTGGAAAATTACCTTGGTAATTGGATTAGGTGTAAAATTAATATATTTTAAAAAGACTATATATATATATATATATATATATATATATATATATATCTTAAATTAAATTTATATTATTTATAAAATTTCTTATTTGGCTAATACAAATTTTATATAAGAAATTTATCGGCATTTGTTAATTGTCATTAGATTCAATGTCGTTATAGGTTTTACAAAGAGTGTTAATTGTCTCTAAGAAAACATATTTAACAACAATTATGCAATTAGTGTTAATTAATTATGGTCATGTGCTCATCGTGATTTCATGAATATTTACAAGACCAATCCTTTATATCATGCTTGAAGCGGCACCTATTCAATATACGTATAGGTGAAATTAGTTACTATGTCCTGTTACTGTAGACATTTACTAATTTCATTAAAAACTAATTCAACCTCCGTGCAACAGTCTGCACTATGGAGTTTGTCACTATGCCCCTGTTATTTCAAACATTTAACAACTCCTTCACTTCTCACATAACAGTATGCAGTACACTTGAATAAAGGCTCTAAAAAGAAGATTCGTGCTTTAGCAACACAAAGTAACTTTTTATTACCCATTGAACTTGTATTGTTAGAGTGTATACTAACTCAAAGTTGGTTTTCCATCACTTGTGTTTAGTTTAAGGATTTTGGCCTTATTCATTCACACATTTAATTATTATACTGCATCTTTTGAAACTAAATTTTACAAGATTAACATAAATCATAAATAAATCTTTCACGTAGGCATATCACAAATATCATCTTTATCTCAATAGCTTAGAATGGTTGCATTTGTGGCCACAACATTTCAAAATCATATTTCTCAACCATTCCATTTCTTTTCAAGCATTTATATGCTAAATATATTCTTATTCCACTATGGAATTAAAGACAATTGTGGTGCAAAACTTATGGCACTTTCATACATGTTACACATCCAACGTATAAGGATTTTATCATTATCATTATCATTAGAAAATTTACTATTTATAGACCAATGCACCAATTCATCTATGTATGAATAGTCATGTCTATACAAAAGTTATCTTACAACAGATACTTCTTTTCATGAAAAGTCACAACATTTCAAGTGACACTACTTCAAGAAATTACATAATATTTTTATCAAGGTTTATAGTTTAATCATCATATTAGTAGTTTATTCAACTAATTATCGCTAAAAATATCAACTTGTAAATATAATTACCATGTCAAATACATCAAAGATATATCTTGTGTGTGTTAAAGAAAAAATTTATATCTTAAACTTCTTCAAATATTATTGACTATTAATCATAATCCAATCACCCCCACACTTTAATGTTTCAAATGTCCCTTTTATAACTTGTGTGGACATCTAATTAACATCTAAATCATCTTGTTGTCAAATTTATAGCGTTCCAATACTATAAAACATGAACATTTAATAAGAAGAACGCAATTGACCTAACAAAAATTATCATTTATCTTAATTTCAAATTATTCTAATAACTTTCAAGTATAGATATTATCCATCAAATAAAGAAATTCATATATATCATTTTATAACTTGAAAAACAAAATTCACATGATCTTTATATAACACAATTATGCCATAATAATTTTCTTTGTCCCAAATAACAAATTTATAATAAGCATACCAAATATGTTATTCCTAAACTTATTTAAAAACATTTCAAGATCATCACAAGTGAATTATTTATCCTAATATTTATGAAAAATCATTTCTCAAAAATTTCAAAGGATCAAATTTCATAGATAAGTAATAAGAGAAGTAAAGAAAGCAAAACCTGATATATGTCATTTCCTTCGTGAATCATTATTGGCTCATTTTTGTCATATGACTTGCTGCCTTAGAATCATACTTTAAATCACTCGAATAATTTTTTTTCTCACTGTCCCACTTCCTCAAGAATTCAAGGTTCTTGTCTCTTTTATCTTCTTCAAACCTAATATCTCTTTAAAATTGTCCTTACCTGTTAACTTTCTTAACTTTCTTCATTGTCCTTACCTGTTAACTTGATAGTGAAGAAGATAATACATATTTCTAGAAAGCATTAATGCATATTTTTTTTAAAATGTACCTTTCACTTAGCTTGCAACTTTATCCTTTTTGATAATGCTTGTCTAATCGTAAATTCTTTTTTTTTTTAAAAACCACATCGTCATGTTTCTTTATTTCTAAACTTTAATCACATAAGTGGACCCTTTGAACACATTAATTATTTATTCTTACTTTTATGTCTATTGCTTCTGAGTGTATAAGATCTTTATCTCCCATTTTTCAACTTGTATTTCAATATATCTTTTTTTCAATCAAAAGTAGTATTCCTGAAGATGGCTGATGCCTTTGTGTCATTTGCAGTTCAAAAATTGGGTGATTTCCTCATACACCAAGTTTCCCTGCGTAAAAATCTGAGGAAGGAAATTGAGTGGCTGAGAAATGAGCTACTCTTCATACAGTCTTTCCTCAAAGATGCAGAACAAAAGCAATGTGGAGATCATAGAGTTCAACAATGGGTGTTTGAGATCAACTCTATTGCTAATGACGCTGTTGCTATACTCGAGACTTACAGCTTCGAGGCTGATAAAGGTGCTAGTCGTCTCAAGGCTTGCGTTTGCTTCTGTAGGAAGGAGAAGAAATTCTACAATGTCACCGAAGAGATTGAATCACTCAAGCAACGAATCATGGATGTCTCTCGCAAACGAGAGACTTATGGTATTACAAATATCCATAATAATGCAGGAGAAGGGTCAAGTAATCAGGTTACAACATTGAGGAGAACTACCTCATATGTAGATGAGGATCACATTTTTGTTGGACTTCAGGATGTTGTACAAAAATTGCTAGATGAACTTCTCAAAGCAGAGCCTCGTAGAACCGTCCTCTCCATTTATGGCATGGGCGGATTGGGCAAGACTACTCTTGCGAGAAACCTCTACAACAGTCCTGATATACTCAATAGCTTCCCTACACGCGCTTGGATATGTGTTTCTCAAGAGTACAACACAATGGATCTTCTTAGGAATATCATAAAATCCATCCAAGGTCGCACCAAGGAAACTCTAGATTTGTTGGAAAGGATGACACAAGGAGATCTAGAAATTTATCTTCGTGATCTATTAAAAGAACGCAAATACCTTGTGGTGGTTGATGATGTATGGCAGAAAGAAGCATGGAAGAGTTTGAAAAGAGCATTCCCGGATAGCAATAATGGCAGCTGAGTTATTATTACCACGCGCAAAGTAGATGTCGCTGAAAGAGCAGACGACAGAGGTTTTGTCCATAAACTTCGTTTCCTAAGCCAAGAAGAAAGTTGGGATCTCTTTTGTAGGAAACTACTTGATGTTCGAGCAATGGTTCCAGCAATGGAAAGTATCGCTAAGGATATGGTGGAAAAGTGTAGAGGCTTACCTCTTGCAATTGTTGTATTGAGTGGACTACTTTCGCATAAAGGGGGTCTAGACGAATGGCAAAAGGTGAAAGACTGCCTTTGGAAGAGCATTGAAGATGACTCTATTGAAATCTCCTACATACTATCATTGAGCTACAGTGATTTGTCAACTGCGCTCAAGCAGTGTTTTCTCTACTTTGGTATTTTTCCAGAAGATAAAGAGATCGATGTTGATTACGTAATATGGTTGTGGATGGCAGAGGGTTTCATCATACCAAGAGGAGAAGAAAGAATGGAGGATGTCGCTGAAGGCTTCTTGAATGAGCTGATAAGACGAAGCTTGGTTCAAGTGGATGGAAATATTTGGGAAAAAGTTGCTTCATGTAGGGTTCATGATTTAGTTCGTGATCTTGTGATACAAAAGGCATCCGACGCAAACCTCTTTGACATTTATGATCCAAGAAAGCACTTCATATCCTCTTCATGTATCAGACATGCCATTCATAGTCAAGGAGAAAGGTACCTCTCACTTGATCTTTCTAATTTGAAGTTGAGGTCTATTATGTTCTTCGATCCAGATATTTGTAATGTGTTCCAACATATAGATGTGTTCCAACATATATATGTGTTGTACTTGGAAATTAATGAAGTTGGTGTTATACCTGATGCCATAGGGAGTTTGTACCACCTCAAGTTGTTAAGATTGACTGGGAGTATCCATAATCTTCCCTCCTCCATTGGCAACCTCAAGAATTTACAGACACTTTGTGTCGAAAGTGTATTCGAAGGTTTGTGCCAACTACCCCCGGAAACAGGTGACCTAATAAATCTAAGACATTTAGTTGCTCCGTATTCAAAACCTCTGGTACGTATAAGCAAATTCACAAGTCTTCAAGTTCTTCAAGAGATTTGTTGTGATCAGTGGAAAGGTGTTGACCCTGTTGATTTAGTCAATCTTCGAAAATTATTCATGGATGAAATTAAGAAATCTTACTCCCTAAACAACATTAGCAGGTTGAAAAACCTTAGCACTCTCATGTTGTGTTGTAGAGATGGTGAATCATTCCCATCCCTTGAATTTGTTAATAGTTGTGAAAAACTCCAGAAATTGGGGTTAGAAGGGAGATTAGAGAAACTGCCTCTGTTTCCAAATTCCATCACAATGATGATCCTTTCTAAATCAAAACTCACAGAAGATCCGATGCCTATTTTGGGAATGTTGCCAAACCTAAGGAATCTCGAAATAGTAGTTGAAGCTTATGAAGGAAAAGAAATAATGTGCAGTGATAACAGCTTCAGTCAATTGGAGTTCCTTGGTCTTGATAATCTTCCGAAGCTAGAAAGATGGCATTTAGGCACAAATGTCATGCCTCTCATTAAAGGTCTTTGTATCGATGATTGTCCAAAGCTGAAGGAGATTCCAGAGAGAATGAAAGACGTGAAGCGTAAGCGATAATAGGAAAGGTAATAATCCTACATAACTTTCTTCATTTTCTCTTTTATACATAAGTGTTGTTAATTTAATACTCTATTTGGGTTAAATAGCTGTCACTTGAAGACATTCACCTTCATCAAGTTAGGCCTATCGAAGCATTAATCAAGTTGGATCATTTCAACATTCTGTGTTTTTTTTTTTTTGTTGCTTTTTCAATGTTTAATTTTCTCTGTTTTTTGGCTTTTGCTTTTCTGTGTGTAGAAACATGTCCTTTTTTTGGATTTTGTGATGATTTAATTAACAGAAAAAGAGTTTAAAATGTTCTTAAATTATGTGAAAAGAACAAAAATGTATAATTTGGTCCAAAAATATCATTCTTTTCAATAGTTTGGTCTAAAAATACTCTAATTGTTATTTAATAGGTCAAAATTGTCTTCAGTAGTTTGACTTTGCATTGAGAATTTAACCATCCCAATATAATTCATGAAGAAGTTTTTATTTCAACTTTAAAATAAAAAAATAAAAAAGGAAGATAATATATACTAGCAGAGAACTACATGTCATTACTACAAAAAAAAAATTCAATTTCAAGTGATATTTGAATCTGAATTGTCTTACTTGTTATCAAAACATTATTTTTGTTTTTATCCATTACAAAAAAAAATACACATTTATATATTTATTACTAGTAATATCTTATTTCATATGTTTTTCTTGTTTGTTCATTATATTAAAAATAACATTTCTATTTTACTTGTTAATTTTAACAAATCAAGAGAAATTTATTATTTTCTTTCAATACTAACCTCAACATTAATTAACTGCACAAAATACTAATAATCGAATTTAGATTTTAAAAACATAATTAATATGATTAATTTAATAAAATATATCTCTAATAAATATTTTCTTAAGGAGAGTGTCAAATTAATATGTTCCAAGTAAAAAAGAATGGAGAGAATAACTTTAAGGTTCTCATTTTACCCTTTAATGAAATGATAAATAGTCTCATATTTTTTAGCTTGCCTAATTGGATTTGAAATTTCAAAAATCTTTCTTTTTTTCTTAAATTTGAAGCCAGTCAAATACTTTCATATAAATTAGGACGAAGGGAACAATAATCATGTTGAGCCATCATGTTGGAAAATCAAAAATCAAATGATCGAAACTAAATAACAAAAAAAAAACCGTAAAATCGAGTGCACACCATAGAGTATCTGAAGCAAGGGCGGAGCTATTCTTTTCATTTATGGGTTCGGATGAATTCAGTAGCTTTGATCCAAACCATATATAATATATATATAAACTATTAATTTTAAAACCCAACAATTATATATGATTAGAAATCCAAATCATAAACTTCAAATTCTGGCTCCACCTCTAGTTCTTATTTATATCAATAATAATAACATTGCATGATCAATACTATTAATCATCAATTGCTTTTAATGGATCTATCTTTCTTTGAATATATTCTTCCCTTTGCAAGAATTATACCAAGCAGTAGGATTTATATCAAAGCAAAGAAATAGTGGTGATCTTTTGCCGGCAACATATATATTTTACATTTTATATAAAATATAACATTACAATAAGCATGTTAGACCAAAGTTATGGAATACTTAATTTTCATTGGTGGAGAAATCAATGGATGGATAAATCTATTTAGACGTTACCTCTTGGGTCATATGTTAGACAGGTCGGGCATGGGTTTAAAATGGTGAATGGGTCATTTTTTAAGATTTGGATTAATTTAAATTGATTTGGAGATTTTCGTGAACATAGGGGCACAAACAATGAAATTAGTAACGGCAGTGATAAAAATAACTTAATTTTAACGGTGAACGCTTAGTCAAACAATAAAATAAAGTGGATGGGTATTTTTGACCCTTTTCGCTATTATTTATATCTCAAATCAAGAATTGTAAATAATAATGTGTATAATTAATTTCATAAAATAAAGTGGATGGGTATTTTTGACCCTTTTCGCTATTATTTATATCTCATATCAAGAATTGTAAATAATAATGTGTATAATTAATTTCGAGATAACGTGTTTTCGACGGAACGAGCCCTAAGAGGGGTACTAGCACATTCGAGACCCTTGTAGGAGTAGCACTTTTGGTACCCCTAAAAATATTCATATCGACCTCTCATCACTCTGTTTTTCTCCCTTCTCTCTCTCTCTCTGTCAGCTTCTTCACTGTTTTTTTTTCAGCATAAAAAAATCAAATCAGCAATCGATAAAAGTGTCGTATTTGTTGCCACATCTTCACTCTGGATGGGCAGTGGATCAAGCTATTCTTTCTGAAGAAGAACGCCTTGTAATCATTCGATTTGGCGATGATTGGGATGATTCTTGGTACCTTACAATTAACATATAATTGTCAATTTCTTGAATTTTTTTATATGAAATTTGTTGGGATTTTAGCTAAAAGAAGAATCTTGGAATGGGATATCGAGGATTCATATAGTCGACTCAACTACTTATGGTATGAGCATTTTTTTTAACATACAATTGTCAATTTTTTCAAAATTTTTATGTGAAATTTGTTGGGTTTTTAGCTAAAAGAAGAATCTTGGAACATATATAGAGGATTCATATAGTCAACAACTTGTTTGGAATTAGATATAAGCATTTGAACATATAAATGGGCAATTACTGGAAATGGGTAATTAGTGAAAAGAAGAATCTTGCAGTTGTAGAGGATTCATGTAATAGACTCAAACTAGTTTTGAATTAGATAGAAGCTATTAAATTGTACTTGTGTAGTATCTTTTTCTTTAAATTATTTGGAAGGACAGCTTTTGACTGACTTGTTTGTCCGTTTGAAACGCTACATCTGATGAATTCGTTGTTCCTGTTGGGTTAACTGATTACGGCCGACAAAGGTTATTGATTCAATATTTTCATTGGGTTGAATCACCTGATTGTGTCATTGTTGATGACAAATAGAGTGTTGGTATAGTAGTTTTTATTTGCTTATTTATGCTGAATATAACTGCACTGAGCTTTGGAAGGCATGGTCTGTTCAAAGTCCGGATAAAGGGTGAGGGCTGCAGTAGGTCAGATGATAGTTAATTATGCTGAATCCTTTATTATGTGGATATAGAGGACCCACACAACCGATCCCCAGTTAGTTTGTAGTCGAGTTGTAGTTAATTGATTGCTATATTAAGTTCTGCAGACTTAATATTGCCATATTTTGATGTGGAGTTGAAAGTGGTATGTATTAACAAAGGTGGATCCAAGATTTGATGTTGATGGATTCTAAACTCATGCCTCTTGGACTTGCTGAGTTCTATATTTATAATGTGTACATATTAAATAGATTTACCTGTACCTAAAACGTACATCCGCCGTTGGTGTACTAGTATTGTTTTGGGTTCCTTTTGCGTTTATATATCTAAGTGATTCAAAATTGTGTTTGCCTGCAAAAAAAGAAAAGATGCTTTGCTGTTTGAGAGTTGTTGATTCTTGCTTATAGCTACCCTGCACTAGTAATAAAAGAAAAAAAAAAGGCAGCTTGTAAAGGCTTGTAATTCAACCGGTGGCGAATAAGTCTGGAATCTAAGTCCTGCGGAATTTGAGGCAGATTTTACATATGTTTTCCATCTCCGAAATCAGATGTCTAATGAGATATTGTGTAATGGAAACTGAATGGTTTTGTGGTGAACAGGTGATTTTTGTCTTTTGATGAGAATGGTGAACTGATGATTTTAGTTTGAAACTTTTTTCCTGTCAATCTATTAACTTTAGTATAGGTTCTTTGGAAGTTGTCAATCTATTAACTTTAGTATAGGTTCTTTGGAAGTTGATCTATAGGGTCTTGTTTGGTGAATTGGGTGATAAGGTATACTCATTAAGTTTGGGTATTGGATTATGGAACGACATAGTCGAGGATAGTGAAAGTGCTAGAAGCTGCTATTGAGGCTTAAGATCATGGACTGGCTTGATCAAAATCTTGTTGTTGCTCAGAGTAACAACAACAACAACATACCCAATGTAATCCCACAAGTGCAGGTCTGAGGAGGTTGGTGTGTATGCAACCCTACCGCTAACCTTATGAAGGTGAAGAGGTTGTTTCCTTTAGACCTTCGGCTTAAGTAAAACAAATACAGTAGCGAAGAAGCCATGGTGAAAAAAAATTGAGAAAAGAATAAGTAGAAACAACAGAAATGTGGAATCAAGCAGACAGACGCTCTAGTATGATCATATAGGACTAGAATTAGCAACATAACATCTCACTCATCCACCTAAAAATGGTAATATGCTAATATTTTCTTACATGTTTTATTTTGACAATGTATCCTACACTACATCTTCCAACAATGTTTGCCTAACATAATTCATTCTAAAAACAAGTGAAAATAGCAATGAAGTGAGCCACATATCTCACTACTATAATTTTCCGGATCATCCTGTGTGGATAGATTCTGAAATCATTGCTTTGAACTGATTTCGCATTTTTTAAAGAAGAGTGAGTGGTTCATTGGCTACATTTTTCTTGAAGTACATTTCCTCTTCCCTGCACATAACACCATTAACACAGATTTTAGTTGTAAGACCGTGGTCCTGGTATGACTAACCTTTACCTCAAAGCCAATATGTCTGTTACTCTTTGGTAAGCTGTTTGATGTGGGCTGGTAATTTGTTCACAATTACAGGTTGGTGATATAATCCTTCTTCCTCTATTTCTTTGTGGGAGGAGGCGTAACAAGTGTGTCGTTGATAATTTTGCGTATCAAATGCTGCAGACCTCGTATATGTTCAAGTCATGGCACACCTCTATGCTTTTCTGCCTTTTCTTAGGTGTCTAAGACTCTTTGCCTTGTAAATCTGTAGTTTTAATTGCGTATTTTTTCTGGACTCCAGATGGACGAGGTGCTGTCTTCAGTTGCAGAGACAATCAAGAACTTTGCTGTGATTTACCTAGTTGAAATCACCGAGGTCCCTGATTTTAACACAATGTATGAGCTTTATGATCCATCCACCATCATGTTCTTCTTCAGGAACAAGCACATTATGATTGATCTTGGCACCGGGAACAACAACAAGATCAACTGGGCGCTTCATCGACATTGTTGAGACTGTGTATCGCGGTTCCAGAAAGGGCCGCGGTCTAGTCATTGCACCAAAAGATTACTACCAAGTACAGATACTAAGTTACTTGGTTACTGGAATATGTTTTACTTAATGATAAAGCTAGAAGAACTGATAGAACAATGTCCAATTAAACTGTAAAAAACTGATCAAGTATGATTATGATGAGCTTCTCGGATAAATCTTGATTGAGAGAAAATAAAAATATAAAGCTGACTCATGATGGCCTACCTTTTTCTTAGGTTAAAATCATGGTTTGAAATTAAGTTGATTTTAAAGTTTGAAATTTTATTTGGATATGTAATTTTGCTTTTTTAAAGTTATTTTCTCTCATTGACATTAAAATTTCGCAATTTGTGGAAACTGTATAATCTTTTCAGCTTTTATATCATTTTACCAAATGATAAAATTATAAATTATAAATAAGGTATTGGACTCTCCTAAGGTGTCGAATTGATAAACTATATATCTCTATGCAATTGATACAATAATCCTTTTTTATGTATGATATCAACAATTGATATATAATCCTTTCACGTGTTATGAACCATTGATATTGAAATTGGAATTTTGTGTAAATTTCATAAACAAATGTTGATATACTTTGATTTTAATAGTTTTGACAAATTTAAATGCAATAGTGCATGCTAAAACTTGAAACATAAAAGTTACCGATTAAGGGTTATGATGGAATGATAAGTATTTTTTTCATCCTTAATCAGCGATCTCGAATTCGAATCCCCGGAACAAAGAAGCACGTTGGGCTCCAATGTTTGATATAAACAGCAAAGTCCACTTTTATCATTTCTCTTCTATTCATAACCAAACCTATGAGCCTATAAAGCTCTCCAATTTTACCAATCACACTTTCTTGTTCCAAGAAATTTGGACAATGGAGTAACACTCCCATTACACACTTAAATACTCACCACTCTTCCCCAAAAACACATCAATGGCTGCTCTGTGTAGAATCAGAAGACCCCATTTGCTTTTCTCCAATTCACTCAAACAACTCCTCAACATATGGACTCACAACATTCTAGTTCAAGCCCCTCTTACAAAACACAATCTTTCTCCATTTTCTTCAACGCCCACTTCCCCAAAACCTTCAAATTCCCTTCCCCCAATTTCTTCAGACGATTCAAGAATCGCTGATAGACTTGTTCACATATTTACTAAGCCTCTTGATTCATCAAAAAGCCAAGAACTTGATGAGTTGGGTTCAAAGATTACTATTTTTATTGTTGAACTTGTTCTTAGAAAGCTTAGAAATTGGAGAATAGCTCATTTGTTTTTTAATTGGGCTTCGAATTTAAAAGGGTATCGTCATAATTGTCATACTTTTAACTTGATGGCAGAGTGCTTATCAGGTGCTCGACAGATTGACTCAATGAGAGTGTTGATTAATGATATAGTTAGATCTCAGTGTTATTTTACGCCGCGTGGTTTGGGTTTCTTTATAAGGTGTTTGGGTAATCAAGGGTTGGTTAAGGAGGCTAATGAGTTGTTTGATCAGATGAAAAAATCGGGTCTTTGTGTTCCGAATTGTTTTACTTACAATTGTTTGTTAGATGCTATATCTAAGGGTGGTGATGTTGGTTTAATTGAGTTGAGATTGAAGGAGATGTGTAGCTATGGGTGGGAGCTTGATAAATATGCTTACACACCAGTTTTGCAGTGTTACTGTAATGCGGGGAATTTTGAAAATGCGTTGGTTGTGTTTAATGAGATGCACGTAAAGGGATTGGTCGATGCACATGTTTTGTCGATCCTGTTGGTTTCTTTTAGTAAGTGGGGTAAGGTGGATAAGGCATTTGCGTTGGTTGAGAGGATAGAAGATCTTAACATTAGCTTAAATGAGAAGACATGTTTTGTTTTGATTCATGGTTTTGTGAGGGAAGGTAAAACAGATAAAGCATTGCAACTGTTGGATAAAATGAAGAAATTGGGTTTTGTGCTGGACATTTCTGTTTATGGCGTGCTAATAGAAGAGCTGTCTAGGAATAAGGAGATTGAGAAAGCTATGCAGCTGTACGAGGATATGAATGTTTCAGGAGTCCATCCTGATATTAAAATACTTAGTGACCTTATGTCTTGTGTGCGTGATGAAAGAGACATGATCAGGATAGTTGAGGGGAGGTATGAGAGTCTGGATCTGAAAGCTAGGATGTTGTTGTATAATTCTGTGCTGAAAGGACTTATTAACAATGGTTCAACTGATAAAGCATATCGTCTACTTTCTGCATCAACAGGTCTTGACTCTGATGGTGAGTTTAATGAGGACAATCTTTTCCCCGTGAAGAAACTTGCTTGTCCTAATATCATTTCTTTTGAAATAGTTATTGATGGTTTGTGTCATGCGGATAGGTTGGAAATGGCTCTCAGCCTGTTTAGAGATATGGACCATATTGGTTGTAAACGCAGTGTGCTACTTTACAATAATTTAATTGATTCCTTGAGCAGGGCCAGTAGACTCAATGAATGTTATGAGCTTTTGGATGAGATGAAACAGTCAGAATTTCAGCCGACACATTACACATACAACTCAATTTTTGGATGCTTATGTAGGCAAGGGGATGATGCAGGGGCCCTTGCTATGGTGAGGGAGATGCGTGTGCATGGCCATCAACCTTGGATAAAATATTACACACTGCTCATGAAGAAACTTTGCAAAGATGGTCAAGCAGTCAAAGCATCTAACTTTCTTGCTGACATGGTTCAAGAAGGATTTCTCCCTGATGTAGTTGGTTATTCGGCAGTCATAGACGGCCTTGTTAAGATTAAACAGTTGGATGAAGCACTGAATCTTTTCAGAGGGATCTGTGCTCGGGGTTATTGCCCTGATGTGGTTGCTTATAACATTATGATAAATGGGCTTTGTAAGGCCAAAAGAGTACTTGAATCCCAGAATCTTCTTGATGAAATGATGGACAAGGGGCTTATTCCATCAGTTGTTACCTACAACTCACTGATTGATGGGTGGTGCAAAAATGGTGATGTAGATCGGGCAATTGCATATCTCACTAGGATGAATGAAAAAGAACGGGAGCCCAATGTTATCACTTACACCACTTTAATAGATGGGTTATGCAATGCTGGCAAACCAAGTGATGCTATTAGGCTTTTGGTCAAAATGGAGGCAAATGGGTGCTGTCCGAATAGAATAACTTTTATGGCTCTCATTAGTGGTCTGTGCAAGTGTCGAAAGCCAGATGATGCTTTGATTTATCTACAGGAAATGGAGAGGAAGGATATGAAACCCGATCCATCGATCTACATAGTGCTAATAGATGCTTTTATAAAAAATATGAATCCTAATGAAGCTTGTGACCTACTACAAAAGGTGGTCCATGATGAGTCTCTTCAAGATTTAAATAGTAAGATTCGTCCTATTCTCAAAGAGGCAATACGTTCCCTGTCAGCAGATCCAAGGACTTCCTCACATGTAAAAATCCTGTTGGAGGAGGGTCACCTTACAGCACTCTGTAATGTCTGTGAAATTGGATGACATGATAAGATATATTAGATGTCTTGACCTCATCTGTTTGCATCTATGGTTACTTAGGATTAAGAGCAAAAGAAAAGCATCAAGTGTCAAGTTCTATGCTTTGCCGGTTTGGTGTACTGAGTACTTACTAGTGTCTGCTCACTTAGCTAATTAATAAGCAAAAAATGGCCAAATATGTCAAGGAATTCCGTCCTCAATTTCCGTGACTGCAACAATCGTATTCAATCAAGATACATACATCAATAGGGGTCAAAATCAAATGTATAGAGTGAGCTTACGCCTACACGGTCATTGCAATGGCAATGAAAGTTTGGCGTATGCTGTGAATCAATTTGTTAGCCTATTTCAGTCACGACCTGCAAAAGGAGAAGATAAAAAAGAGTAAGATCACTTTGCAAAACTCATTAACGGTATACAAGAATGTGCTTCCTTATTTCAAATGTGTACATATTTACTTTGCTTCATAGTAGTTCCTTCTAGCAAAATGCACTTACGAGATAGTAGTGAGTTTACTGGGCTCTTCTAAGCCCCCCTCACGTATGGTTAGGAAGATTCGCTGCAATCTGAGTAGTACAATGTATCATAGCACCAATAGGTGGCTCTCCGCCCTATACTGCTCAAAACGAACTGTGTGATCTGGATCTTATAGAGAAAAATCTTTCATCTGCAAGGCACTGCTATCATCTCCACTACCAATTCCTACATTGATATCACATAACAATTGTTCTTGCTCTTCACAATCTCTACCTAGCTTCATTTGCCACAAAACAAAATCTAGAATCGTGTAGATTTGATCCGATTCAGGGTGTGCTGTATCATGTGCTATGAATCTATGAAGAGCCCCAAAGATCTCCACAACACTGAAACCAGGCAATTTCTTCACTCCCCGAGTATCCATAGCTTCTCTCAAGGCTTTTGCTTCATCCCAACGCTTTTTAAGCGCATATACATTTGATAACCCAACATATCTACCATCATGAAATGGCTCCAAGTCGATAAGCTTTTTCCCTACTATTTCAGCAAGATCCAACCTTCCATGGTTGATGCAGCCACTAAGTAGTGCACCTAACATGGAAGCAGTCGGTTCTATAGGCATTTCACATAGAAACCTGTAGGCTTCTGTTAAACGACCTGCACGTGCTAGTACATCCATCATGCAGGCATAATGCTCACACTTTGCTGTCATGCCATCTTTACCAAGAGAATCAAAGAAACACCAAGCCTCCTTAACTAATCCTCCATGAGCACAAGCGCATAAAAGACACAAGTACGTAATCTCATCTGGTCTCACCTCTAAAACCCGCATTTCCTTGTACAACTCCAGAGACTCAGTAACCAGCCCATGTGTTGCCAAACCTCCAATCATGGCATTCCAAATCAAGACATCGGTTTTTCTCCCTAAAGCCTGACGAAAAACAACCAATGCCTCCTCTACTGCACCACACTTAGCATACATATCAACAAGCGACGTCCTCAACACTAAAGTCATAGGCAACTTGTTCTCAACCACATACTCATGCATTACCCTCCCTTGCTCAAGCGCACCCAAGTGAGCACAAGCACTCAAAACACTCACCATGGTCACCTCATTCGCTTTTGGCCCTTCCACTCTCATTTTCTCAAACATCACCAATGCCTCAGCATATTCCCCATCCTTAACATACCCATCAATCAAAGAGCTCCACGACACAACATCCCTCTCAATCATCGAATCAAACACCTCCCTCATCAAAACAACATCCCCACATTTCCCATACCCATCCAACATCGAATTCCACGACACCACATTCCTCACAGGCATTTCATCAAACACCTTCCTCGCACACAAAACATCACCACAAGAACCATACATATGAATCAAAGAATTCGAAACATACAAATCAACATCAAACCCATTTTTCAAAACCCCACCATGAACACTCCTACCAATTCTAACCTCACACAACTTAGCTAAACACTTAACAACAAAAGGGTACGTAAAATGGTTCGGAAAAACCTCATTTTGCAACATTTCAACAAATAAAGACAAAGATTTACATGGGTTTTTGCTGTTAGAATAACCCCTTATAAGAGCATTGTACTCAAAGATTGTTGGGTTTTTAGTTTGTAGAAAAACCCGATGAGCATAGCCTATATTGGAGGTATCAGATAATGCTGTGAAACAGAGGATTCTTGAATTGAATTGTGTTTCTTTGGAAATGCCACAAGTTATTAACAAGGCATGGAGTTTCTTGAACTCTGAAATTGATTTGCATTTTTCAAGAAAGGTGATGAATTTTTGTGTTAGAGTGGCAGGATTTGAAGACACTGTAACATTCAACATCTCCAGCTACCTCACTCTTACCATCCCAATTTAGAAGGTTACCTTAGAAAGTAAAAAATGGAGAAATAGTATTTCACTAGTGTTGATTTGAATATTTGATCCTGCTGGATAAAAAAAAATGGAAAATGGTCAAAAATAGGTTGAATTATGCGAAATTGAATAAAAATATGTTCGTTTAATAATTTAATTTTAAAATATCACAATCGCTAAGAATTTGATCCAAGAATGTCTTTATGCTAATAGTTTGGTTCAAAAATATCTCAATTATTCAATGGATCAAAAATGCATTGTTCCTAATAAATATTTTTTTTAAAAAAAAAACAACACAACGGATGAAATTTCATATATTTCTATAGAGAAGTATTGAAAACACCCTTAAATTATGAGCGAATTATTAGTTTTATCTCTGAGTTATTGAAAGTCTTAAAAACACTTATTTACTTGACTAACTGAACTTATATACACTTCTGATTTTGCAATATGAGTGAAATACACCCTAAAATTCTCGTCAAATTTAAGGGTGTTTTCAATAATTCTCTTGACTTTTTATAAAGAGTCTTATGCTCCTACAAGAGTTTGAAACCACTTATTATATCATGTGACATATCGATAGTGTATTTAAGCTTAATTAATCAAATAAAAATGTATTTTTAAAGCTGAAATTAATAATCTGCGTCAAGTTCAAAGATACTTTCAATAGGATTTCTAGTCTTTAGATACACAACAATTACCTATATTTTGTATATCTACTATAAAAATGTATTTATATAATCTTTTTACTATAAAAAAGGGACAAAACCACTACATTAGGTAATTTTCCCTATAAATAAAAAAATCACTTTGTTTTACCAAAAAAATAAAATAAAATTGTTGCTATCTTAAGATTTCCCTATCTAGTTTCCTTATCTTCATCATAAGTCAAGTCAAGGCCACTTTAAAACCCAAAAAATTTAGAAGAAAACCCATTGCAACACCAATTCAAGAATACTCAAAGAGAGAGTCACAGAGAGAGAAGAGGAAGAGTTGGTAACAATGGCTGCTGTAAATGGTGTAGGACTTTCATGGCCATCAAAATTGACCAAAACTCAAACACCCAAATGGGGTTTTTCTCCATCTCACCGTCGATGCAACCCATCTTCTTCTTCTGCTGCTGCAACCATTAGAATGACAGCCTCAGTTGATGAAAAGAAGAAAACTTTCACACTTGAGAAGTCTGAAGAAGCTTTCAGCAAAGCCAAGGTAACCAAAATTCAGTCTTTTTTTTTGGCTCTGTGTTCTTCATACAATTCAATTTGGTAATGTTATTCATCACTCATTAGACAAAAAGATGTAAGGTTCAAAAATCCATAAACTTAAAATCCTGGATCCACCTCATCTTCTAGATAAGGTGGTGATAAGATTCAAGATTATGGATTGGGTTCTTTGAAGGTATTATTGTTCTGTGTTTATTCTTTGATTTGAACTGTATTGGGTCAAGATTTGATTTTTCATGCTAATATTGTTGGTAAAAATGGAGGGGAGCTGTTGTGTTACCAGGAGGTCATGGGTTCGAGCTGTTGGAACAACCTTTTGCAGAAATGCAGGGTAAGGCTGTGTACAATAGACCCTTGTGGTACGCCCTTTCCACCCCAAGCATAGTGGGAGCTTAAAATTGCTAGCTTTAAGATATTTGGGTTGGGTGAAGAGAAGAAGAAGGAGATGTTGATTTGATAAAGTTGGTGTTAGGTGTGCAAACAAAGTCTTAGGTCAAAAGAAAGTGAAAGACTTTGTAGTGATATTGTTAATGGTGTGAGGCTTTTTTTGGAGAAAACCGTGTGGGCTTGGTCTTAGTCCAAAGTGGACAATACCACACCATGTCAAAAGTATGTTTGGGTTGTTTTAGCCTAACAAGCGGTGCACCTGCAAAATCAGTATCTACTGATGATGTAAAACTAATGTTGTCTGATCTGACATACAGTCTAGTTGTCCTCCCATATAAGTTAGTATAGCTTAACTGTGATCTATTTGTGTCTCCATGAGAACCTTGAGTATGTTTTAGGTGTGTATTGTGCTGAAAAGGCTCAATTGATAACATTGTTTAATTTCAAGAAAATTGTAGGTGGTTTGACTACAAAGAGGAAATATATTGGAATCTGATAATGTAGCAAAATTTCTGCAGCAAAATATGTTTCTTTGCTTTAGTTGGTTTCGTTTCCCTTTATATATTCTTTTGTTTCTTGTGTATCTTCTGACGTGACTTACTGAGATCGGAACCTATAAGGGAAAAATGCTAAAACCTATCACATTTTCTAGATGGGGGAAAGGTTAGAAAAATGGCGCTTGAGGGAAGGACAAATTGTACAACATTTTGTCCTTAGTTGAAAAGGGACTCACACTTCGAACCTGAAAATACAGTTAAACTAATTTTTCAGTTATGTGGTGTAAGCCTTCAATCTACGAAGGTACACTTGATTCATGCTATTCGTCTTGTGCTGTGCTCAAATCTCTATACATTAGTCTCTTGCAGCATAATATTCCCAAAAGCAAAGGAGGAGGAAAGATTCAATCAATTTTACCGATCCTTAGTCCTTACGAGTTCTTTCATTGATTTCATCTCATGTTTTACTGTTGGTAGGAGTTGATGCCAGGAGGTGTAAATTCCCCTGTCCGTGCTTTCAAGTCAGTTGGTGGACAACCTATCATTATTGACTCTGTGAAGGGGTCTCGTATGCAGGACATAGATGGTAATGAGTACATTGACTATGTCGGATCATGGGGACCAGCTATTATTGGTCATGCAGATGATGAGGTTTAGTTCTCTGCTCTCAACTCTATGTTAAGCTTGAAATTTCATTAGCCACTGTGCATTTATTTCGCCTGGCTTATTAGTAATAAGTTATTACTGCATCTACATGCTTTGTATTACTCCATCTTAAAGCTGCTTATTTCTTTGCTCTCATTACAGGTTCGGAAAGTTTTGTATTTTGGAAGAACCGTTGAATTATTTTGGCCTTAGATGACTATTTATGACTACGAAGAACATATGGTTTAAGTTTTTTCTTTTACTGGGATGTGAACCTGAGACCTCATGGTTCTTAACCCATTTATTGACCACTAGGCCACACCCTTGGGTGCTTCTTTTGTTCTTTTTCTTAAATAGAAATTGGTATTTGATGTCCATCTTGTAGACGGTTCCCATGATAAAGTGTATATATCAGTATTATTAAAAGTTGACTGATGGGCATTTTTTAACTGGGAACGATTTGGTTGGAGGTTGAGTGAACTGTGTTGCTTATTGGATGGATAAAGTGAAAACTCAAGTAGAACATGTCTACATAGTAGACCTAGGTGGGAATGTCCAAATGTTTCATCCACTTGTTTCTCCTTCTTTCTGAGGAAGAAGAAGAACCAATATGTCAACTGGATTCTCTAGAGCTCAGCTTTAAGAGCTGTTGCGCAAGAGACCTCAAAATCTTCTATGCCCCTCTGTCTTATTACGCTGTACAATAGGAAACATAGTTGATTGAAAGTGTTAGTACTGCAGGTGGGGAGGGTCCTTGTTGGCCTGAAAGGTTTAGGGACGAACACAAGAGAGGGAAAGTTATTAATGCTTTTTCCATTGTTTTTGAGGCAATAATCTTGGTATGACCTTTCCCTGCAGGTGCTAGCAGCATTGGCTGAAACAATGAAGAAAGGAACGAGTTTCGGTGCTCCATGCCTCCTTGAAAATACACTGGCAGAGATGGTTATTTCAGCTGTTCCAAGCATAGAAATGGTTCGATTTGTCAACTCTGGTACAGAAGCATGTATGGGAGTACTACGGCTGGCTCGTGCTTTCACTTGCCGTCCTAAGATCATCAAATTCGAGGGTTGTTACCATGGTCATGCTGATCCATTTCTTGTTAAAGCTGGCAGTGGCGTTGCCACCCTCGGTCTCCCCGACTCCCCGGGAGTTCCGAAGGCAGCTACTATCGATACTCTGACCGCACCTTACAATGATATTTCTGCTGTTGAGAGCCTCTTTGAGGAGCACAAAGGAGAAATTGCCGCTATAATTCTTGAGCCTGTAGTTGGAAATGCTGGCTTCATCCCCCCCAAGCTTGAATTTCTTGCTGCCATTCGCAAGATCACCAAAGAGAATGATGCACTTCTTATTTTTGACGAAGTTATGACTGGATTCAGATTGGCATATGGCGGTGCTCAAGAGTATTTCGGAATAACTCCAGATTTGACAACACTCGGGAAGATTATTGGTGGTGGCTTGCCAGTAGGTGCATACGGAGGAAGTAGAGATATTATGGAGATGGTAGCACCTGCAGGACCAATGTATCAAGCTGGCACCCTAAGTGGAAACCCATTGGCCATGACTGCTGGAATTCACACGCTTAAGCGGTTACAGGGACAGGGAACATACGAACACTTGGACAAGATCACAGGCGAACTTACACAAGGAATCTTGGATGCTGGAAAGAAGACCGGTCATGCAATGTGTGGCGGGTCCATAAGGGGGATGTTTGGCTTCTTCTTCGCGGATGGTCCCGTCTATAACTTTTCGGATGCAAAGAAGAGTGATACAGAAAAATTTGGCAGATTCTATAGGGGGATGCTGGAGGAAGGTGTTTATTTTGCACCATCACAGTTTGAGGCTGGGTTTACTAGCTTAGCACACACTCCAGAGGATATTCAAAGGACTGTAGCTGCAGTTGAAAAAGTTTTGAAGCAAATTTAACCACTAGACTTCTTTTTGTATGCTAGATGGAGAGATTTTCCTTTTAAGTTTTTGTTGTGTTGAATAAAAGGTGATTTGTAATGACAAGTTTTGTAGCATATTGTTTATTCAGAAACATTCTGTACCATTTTACCTCCTTTATTTAAAGCATTTTTTGGTCACTTGAGTACATCTGTACTACATATTGAGGAGTCTTAGAGCAACAGTCAAATTGTCTCCGTGTGATGTAAGTACCGCGTTCAATCTGTGGAAAACTGGAAATAATCACTAATACTTGCATTAGAATAAACCGTCTACATCACATGGGGTGCGGTCCTTTCTTGCCTTTCATATGATATATCAAGATAAATGTACCATGAAATATATTTTAACCTCTGTACACTTGAAGGAAATATATACCTACTGCATATATTACTTACCCTTTCAAATATATATATATATATCAACTGCATATACTACATATACACATGCAGGCCCATTTTCTTCTAGTTTGTTTATATATTTATATAGAATCAAAGCAATCAACCAGAGAAAAGTACATCAGAAAATGAACAATTCACAATTCAGGTAACATTTAACAAGAAATATATTGAGTTTTAAGCAGATTGTGATTGGTATGAACGACGCCTAAGTTGCGACTCTGGAGTAGGCTGCTGCAAGAAGATTTTCGTTGGATCATTGGGATCGACATAACTGCAAAATCGACAAACACAAAAAGAATTCAGTAAAACCAGTTGGCATATTGAGGGGGGAAGGATCTTTAACAATTTTTGTTGTAAAAAAGTGAAAGCAATGTTGACATACGCATGTCTGATCATCTCATCAACTGGAGTTTGTGCAGCTTGGAGAGGGTCTGCCCGTGGCTCTGCCCCAGACTGTTGCTGAGCTCGTCTCACTGAGGCGATTAAATTGAAAAATAATGGCACGAAAGTCCCACAACCACCATCCTTGAACAAAATCTTGAATGAATGTGTGGAGTACAAGGCCCTGTTTTCATTATCTGGAACAACCTGAACATAGCCAGAATCGGTTATCTAATGTTGCGCGCACATAATCCAGTGTTTTCAAAAGCAAAAAGCACAAAAGGTCTCTGAGGTTCGTTGGGGCTATAAGCGGAGATAAAGTGTGGGCTTTAAAGAAAAGCACTAATGGAGAAAATAACAAATATGTATTTTCTGGAACAACCTGAACATAGCCAGAATTGGTTATCTAATGTTGCGCGCACATAATTCAGTGTTTTCAAAAGTGAAAAGTGCAAAAAGTCTCTAAGGTTCATTGGGGCTATAAGCGGAGGTAAAGTGTGGGCTTTAAAGAAAAGCACTAATGGAGAAAATAACAAATATGTATGTGTAGTCCTAGACTAATAATTATAATTATGAATAACAAATATAAGGAGAGAAATTTAATATTTAGTGTCATTGTCAGGTGTTGGAGCCTTGATGACGGCACTAATGCGCCAGCTAAGCGATGCAAAGCACTCAACATACTTTGCGCCTCGCTTCACCCTTAAGTGTGCTTAAAACACACCTTAGACAACATTGTTTATATCCGAAAATAGTAATTCAACTTACCGGATCTACAAGTCCAGAGATGTTGTTGCAGTGGAATACGGGTTGGTTAAATTTTTCATCAGAAACAAAAAGCTGCAGAATGAAAATAAACTTAGTCAAAGCAAATGTAGCTTACATTTCTCAATTTTGTTACTTCTTGCTCAGCAAAGTCACCAACTAATACCAGACTATTTCTCTGAATGAAGATGTAAACAGATAAACATGAATTCATGTCATGCATCTTAACACATATTGGAATAATATATGCTATAACATGCTTCCTAGCAGATGCATCTAGCAATGCCATGCTTAATTACGAATCAGATATAAATCGTGTTGTGATGCCGTGGAATTAACATGTCAAAGCTTTAGAAACAAACAGTAGAGTTTCATAGGAGAAGGATCGTATTTGACCAAAGTAATATATATGCTCTAATACGCTCCATTCTGAATTGCACATAGTAAAATACGACGACTTTCTAAAGGGTATTTCAAATTGAAGAGAGAACAACAAAAATACAGGATTCAGAAGCATATCATAAGCAAAATTTTGTTCAGCCTGAAAAGAACAATAGAAATATCATTATACTTGTAATCGCAATTCTGAATTGCACATTATGCATATGTTGGTCTAGTTACAGAAGATTTTTAAGGAATGTCATAAAAATTGCACCTTTTAAACTTTTGCTGGAATTACCAGAGGAGTTGGAGATCAACATGTTATCCCTTTACTTCGATTAAACAAATATTTCCCCTTTACTTTAGTTTTGATAATAACTTGTTAATATTCTAGTAAGCGTAACAAAAGAGAGTTTTCGCAACTTTCTTCTCTGATCCACAGAAAAACTATATCAGTCATGAGTGAATAGAGTTGGTTAAAAAAATGACTCGGACACGGAGCTGGAATCCAATAGATGACCCTGTTAGCATGTGGTGTTTACAAAATCAGAGGACGGTAAAAGACGCACAAGTGTTACATACCAAGGGCATGTCAAAAGCAATGAAATCCACAGGCATCTTTGCAACAAAGACCATCCGAATATTCGACAAGTAGATTGTCCCTCCTATTCTTGTTTTTCCTACACTGAGAACAAACAGTCTCATTAACACAGCCTCATGAACTAATAAAACTTAAAGAAAAAACAGTGAAGGCGATGCAAGAACTATGTGTTGAAAACAGGGATAAAGGAACTCATAAAATAAAGCAAATACATTTAACCATATTTTCTAAAACAAGTTAATTCCGTAATTGACATTTCACATTGATTTTATCATCCTCATCCTCCAACTAACCTCATCTTCATCCCCATCTCCACCTAGGATCGGAGCTAAGATTTTCATTAAGAGGTTCAAAATATGAAAAGGTAAACATACAAAAAAGTCGAAAAGGTTCAACATTTACTATATATACATCAAAAAATAATTCTAACCATATATAAACAGTGAAATTTTCTATCGAAAGGGGACCCGTATTAGCTCCGCCCCTGCTGCCACCTTCACTTCTCATAGTATTTATGTAAATTATACCTAAATCCTTTTAGAATAACGTTTTTTTAGCTTATACACCAAACACAAGAAAATAAGTTTCCTAAAAACATTTTCCTTTACACCTAGCACAACCTATATCTAAGCCTCAATTCCAAGGTAAAATATCCATTTCGAGATAGAGATAACTTATTTTTGATTTAAAAGAAAGGTAACACAGGGTGAATCTAGAGGGTAGGCAGGGGTTCACAAATTACATGAATTTTGGATATTGAGGGGCTCAAATTTCATCTCGAGGTTTCAAGTTCAAATACCAAGCACACTTTTTCAGATCAGAAAACAGAAAATAAAATCCTCAATTATTTGATAACAAACAAAGAAGAAAAACTTACCCAGGGATTTTGTCGACCTCAAACTCTACACCTTGTCTAGACAGGACGAACAATTCATTGAGGAAAGGAATTGGCATTCCATTAGCAAATAATTGAGGATTCACTGCCATTTGTATTTTCTGTTTTCTGATCGGAAAACGGGACAAAGCACAAATTCCTTATGAAATTTTCTGGTTTTTCGTCTCAAAATAAGGGTAGGGTTTATTTTAAAGTCGGTCAAAATAAATAAATATAACATTGTTGTGAAGTCGGTGGATGCCCATGTGAAATTGGACCCACCATTTGTATCCAAGAAACCAAAAAAAAAAAAAAAAATTCACCTTTTGACTTTGGCTATAAATAACCATTTTACGTTATTCAGGAAATAATACATACAATATATTCTCCTGGAGGAGGCTCCTCTCTCTTTGTTTAATTTAAGAAATCTCTCTATTGTTCTTCCTTTTTAATTTAGCTTTATTACGTTATTCATTTTATAGCACGTTATCAGCACGAGACTCCGTTAACTTAAGCTACTCTAGATAGGTAAAAAAGGTAAGGATTTTATTTTTCTAAAAATGTCTAATATTTTTAAACTTGAATTTATTGTCTTGGATATATCGGGCAAAGACTACATGTCATGGACACTAGACGCTGAAATTCACCTAGATGCGATAGGTCTAGTAGACGCCATAAAAAATAATAACCACGCATCTAGTCAAGATCGTGCCAAAGCTATGATATTTCTCCGCCACCATCTTGACGAGATTAAAAATGCAATATCTCACCATTAAAGACCCCCTTATACTATGGAATAATTTGAAAGATAGATATGACCATATGAAGTTGGTCATTCTTCCACAGGCACGTCATGATTGGTTCAATTTGAGGTTACTAGACTTTAAGAGTATAACTGAATATAATTCTTCCATGTATAGAATTATATCACAGTTAAATTTATGTGGAGAAGATGTCGATAAACATGCTAAGCTTGAGAAAACATACTCCACATTCCCTCCCGCGAATATGCTCCAGCAGCAGCAATATCGTGAAATGGGCTTTAAAAAATATTCTGAATTACTTTCACATCTCCTTATTTTTTAACAGCATAACGACCTATTAATGAAAAATCATGAAAGTCAACCCGTTGGTTCTACGCCACCCCCTCAAGTGAATCAGGCAAATTATCACCAACAAGAAAGAGGTCGTGGCCCCAATCGTGGTTTTGACCGTGGTCGTAAAAGAAATTATAATCATAATGGTCGTTTTGCACCAAAAAATGACCAGCGATATAAAAAGAAGGATGAAAAACAGGAAGCTGTGCAAAAGAAAAATTCAAAAAGTGTATGTCATAGATGTGGAGGAATAGGGCAGTGGTCACGTACCTGTCGATCAACAAAGCGTATGATTCAGCTCTACCAGGAATCCTTGAAAAAAGGTAATAATAATGCAGAAGCAAACTTTATCTTTGAAGATAATGTTGAGCCCCTGGATGTAGCTGATTTTTTTGAACTCCCTGAAGGAAAAATGATCAGCGATGAGCCGACTATTATCTAGTCCTTTTCTGTTTGTCTGTACTAGTTGGTATTTTTATGTTTTTTCTAATCCCTGTAAATAAATAAAGTTTGTATAATAGTCATGTTTAATAGTAATGTTTACTTTGTTTATATCTTCTTTTTAAAGAAAATAGGATATGCCTCAAATTTTGTTTGGATCAATAATCAATCATGCGGTTATTTATGTAATTGACAGTGGAATAACGCATGCGACATTTAAAGATAAGAAATACTTTTCTTACTTGCTTCAAAGAAAAGCAAATGTTACTACAATTTCTGATAATTCGGATTTGATTAAAGGCTCCGGAAGAGCTACTGTATTTCCGCCTAAAGGGACAAAACTGGCTATAGAAGATGCATTATTCTCTTCTAAATCCCCAAGAAACTTTTAAAATTTTAAAGATATTTGCCGAAATGGATATCATATTGAGACGCTAAATGAAATGAATATTGAATAACTTGGTATAACCAAAAATGTCTCATGACAGAAATATGTTTTGGAAAAATTACCATATCTTCTGGCCTATATTATGCAGAAATCAGTGCAATTGAAGCACATTCGATCGTAAACCAAAAGTTTACTGATTTAAATGCTTTTATGTTATGGCATGACCGAATAGATCATCCCGGATCAATAATGATGAGACAAATTCTTGAAAATTCAACTGGGCATCCCTTAAAGAACCTGAAGATTCTTACAAATGATGAATTTTCATGTGCTACTTGTTATCAAGGAAAGTTAATTGTCAAACCATCATCACTGAAGGTTGGCATCGAATCCCCTGACTTTTTAGAACGTATACATGGGGATATATGTGGACCTATTCATCCACCTAGTGGATTGTTTAGATATTTTATGGTCCTCATAAATGCATCTTCAAGATAGTCTTATGTGTGCCTTTTATCATCTCGCAACCTGGCATTTGCAAAGTTATTAGCACAAATAATAAGACTAAGGGCACAATTCCCAGATTATCCTATTAAGGCTATTCGCCTCGATAATGCTGGAGAATTTACATCCTAAGCTTTTGATGATTATTGCTTATCAGTGGGGATAAGAATTGAACATCTTGTTGCTCATGTTCATACTCAAAATGGCCTTGCAGAGTCATTTATTAAGCGCCTACAATTGATAGCAAGACCATTACTTATGAAAACGAAATTGCCTACTACCGTATGAGGTCATGCTATTTTACATGCAGCAACACTCGTTTATCTTAAACCAACTAACTATAATAAATACTCTCCGTCACAATTAGTATTTGGTCATGAGCCGAACATAGCTCATCTACGAATCTTTGGTTGTGTTGTATACATGCCTGTAGCACCACCACAATGTACTAAGATGGGCCCTCAACGAAGGCTAGGCATATATGTTGGGTTTGACTCACTCTCCATAATTCGCTACCTTGAACCATTAACAGGAGATTTATTCACTGCTCGATTTGCAGATTGTCGGTTTGATGAAACAACTTTTCCGCAATTAGGGGGAGAGAAAAAGGAACCCAAAAGGAAAATTGCGTGGAAAGTTTCATCACTATCTCATTTTGATCCACGTGCCCCTATATGTGAACTGGAGGTCCAGAAGATCATCCATTTACAGAAAATAGCAAATCAAATGCCAGATGCATTTATTGATTTAAAACTGATAACTAAGTCACATATCCCTGTAGTAAATATGTCTATCCGGATTGATGTCCCAAAAGGACCATCTATTGGTATCATGGCTTCTGAATCCCAAACACGCCTGAAGCGTGGTAGACCATTGGGTTCAAAGGATAAAAATCCTAGAAAAAGAAGCGCGAAAAATGATAAAGATGACACTATAAAAGAGTCTCATGAAGAAGTTCAAGATCTGATTAATCCTGATATTCCTAAAGAAATCAGTGAACCCGAAACTCAAGTGAATGAAGAACTTTCAATAAGTTCCATTGGTAATGGGATAAATTTAGATTGATCGAAAATTATGGTGGATAATGTTTTTGCACATAATATTGCACTTAATCTTATGCAAGACAGTGAGGATCTTGAACCTGAATCTATCGAAGAATGTCGATGAAGGTGTGATTGGCCAAAATGGCAAGAGGCAGTTCAATCGGAATTAAACTCACTTGCTAAACGTGAGGTTTTTGGACTTGTAGTCCAAACTCCTGATGGTGTAAAATCGATTGGCTATAAATGGGTTTTTGTGTGAAAGCGAAATGAGAGAAATGAAATTGTAAGATACAAGGCATGCCTTGTTGCACAAGGATTCTCTCAGAGACCCGGCGTTGACTATGAAGAAACATATTCACCGGTTATGGATGCAATAACTTTTCGATATCTCATCGATTTAGCTGTACATGAAAACCTTGAAATACATCTGATGGACGTTGTTACAGCTTATCTTTATGGTTCACTTAATAATGAAATTTATATGAAAATTCCAAAAGGATTCAAATGCCTGAATCATGTAATAATTCTAAGTCTCGAGAGATGTTCTCAATCTGACTACAAAGATCATTGTATGGTCTAAAACAATCAGGACGTATGTGGTATAATTGCCTTAGTGAGTACTTGATAAACGAAGGTTATATAAATGATGTCATTTGTCCCTGTATTTTTATTAAGAAAAAAGCATTAGAATTTGTTATACTTGCCATTTATGTTGATGACATAAATCTCGTTGGAACCCCCGAAGAGGTCCAAAAGGCAATTGAATATTTAAAGAAAGAATTTGAGATGAAAGATCTTGGAAAGACAAAGCTTTGTCTTGGTCTGCAAATTGAACATTTAGCAAACGGGGTCTTCATCCATCAATATGCCTATACTGGTAAATTTTTGAAATGATTTTACATGGACAAAGCACATCTATTAAGTACTCCAATGGTTGTTCGATCACTTAAAGTGAGTAAAGATCCGTTCCGACCCCAAGAAGAGAATGAGGAACCTCTTGGTCCTGAAGTACCATATCTCAGTGCAATTGGTGCACTTATGTATCTTGCTAATGCTACGAGACCTGACATAGCATTTTCTGTTAATTTGTTACTGTGATATAGTTCTTCCGCTACACGAAGACATTGGAACGGAGTTAAACATATATTGCGATATCTAAAGGGGACCAGTGATATGGGTTTGTTTTATACTAACAAGGATAGTGCAGATTTTGTTGGTTGTGCAAATGCAGGTTATTTATCTGACCCACATAAAGCTCGATCTCAAACAGGCTATCTGCTTACATGCGGAGGTACTGCTATATCATGGCGATCTACGAAGCAGTCTATTATCGCTACTTCTTCAAATCATGCTGAGATAATAGCTATTCATGAAGCAAGTAGAGAATGTGGATGGTTGAGATCAATGACACAGTTCATCAAAGAAATATGCGGCCTGAAGTGTGATGTCAAGGTACCCACAGTCCTCTTTGAAGACAATGTTGCATGCATAGCTCAATTAAGAGGAGGCTTCATAAAAGGAGATAGAAAGAAGCACATTTCACCAAAATTATTCTTCACGCATGATCTCCAGAAGAATGGTGATATTGATGTACAACAAATCCGTTCAAGTGATAATCCAGCAGATTTATTCACCAAATCCTTACTAGCTTAAACTCTTGAAAAGATGGTACACAAAATTGGAATGCAAAGGCTGAACACTCTAAATTGTGGTCTTCATCAGGGGGAGTAGAATACGCATTGTATTCTTTTTCCTTAGTCTAGGTTTTGTCCCATTGGGTTTTCCTAGCAAGATTTTTAATGAGGCAGCAAGCAATGCGTATTAGGAATAACCATGTATATTTTTGTTTCTTCAACTTTTCTTTTACATGAACATCCAAGGGGGAGTGTTGTGAAAGCGGTGGATGCCCATATGAAATGGGATCCACCATTTGTATCCAAAAAAACAAAAACAAATTTTTTTTTCACCTTTTGACTTTGGCTATAAATAGCCATTTTACGTTATTCAGGAAATAATACATACAATATATCTCTCTCTCTCTCTTTGTTTAATTTAAGTACTCTCTCTATTGTTCTTCCTTTTTAATTTAGTTTTATTATGCTATTCATTTTAGGGAAAAGGGTCTGATATACCCCTTAACTTTGTCATTTAGAGCTGATATACCTCTCGCTATGAAAGTGGCTCATATATACCCTTACTGTTATACAAATGGCTCACATATACTCTTTTCCTCTAACGGAAGTGAAAAATTTAATTTTAATTAAATTTTTAAAAAAAAATAGAATCCATATGGGGTATATTTGATCCTCCTCACATGTATCTTTTTTTACTTTTTTTTTTCGAAACAACTAATTTAAATTTATTATTTTGATGGTAAAAAAAAACCAAATTACAATATAGCCGAAAAAGCCACAAAAAAATTAGTTTTAATTTTTTTTTTATATACTAAAGAATGAAAGAAAAAATAAAATAAGAATAAGAAACTCAAATAATGATAATCAATGAAGTCAAAAAATAATTTATATATGAAAAAGATTAAAATATACCTTGAACTTTGCTAGAAGGACCCTACATGATTTTTAACAAAAATTAAAATTCAAAAATATAAATTTAAAATTAATTTTCTCACTTCCGTTAGATGAAGGGTATATGTGAGTCCTTTTGTAACGGTAGGGGTATATGTGAACCATTTTTATAACAGTAAGGGTATATATGAGCCACTTTCATAACGAGAGACATATCAACTCTAAATGACAAAGTAGAGGAGTATATCAAACCCTTTTCCCTTCATTTTATAACAAACATAAGTTATTTCAATTTATTGTAAATTACTAAAGCGACACTTAATAGAGCCGAAATTCTATGGGATATTACATCTTTTACTTTACACAAATAGAGTAAGATTTGTGAATATAAAATCCTTTCTAAATATTACTTGTGAAATTACACTAGACATGATATTGTTTTTGATATTCGCATCTATCTCAAGGAATACATGGCATGTATCCTTAGGTTACATATTTATCACTAAATTATATATTTTGGTTCATATAATAAGATGTTTTTAGTTCGGACATGTAACGTTAAGAAACTCACTCATCTGTGAGAACCCAACAACCTCTTATAATCTGCCCCTTTTTTTTGATGTGGTCGCCTACATCATGTTAACTGTCATAACATAATGTAGACGGCCATAACAATTGCCTGTTTGGCCAAGCTTTTGGTGAACAAAAAGGCTTTTTTCAGAAGAAAAAAGAGAGACAAAAACTGATGTTGGAGAATCAAATCTAATTACAATGATAACTAAAGAGACATAACTTGAAGTCACGTAGAAGAAACATTTAGATACCAATCAATCAAGTGAACCTAACAAGCTTGTAATAGTGACATCTATACAAATGTTGGAAGTATTTTAACATACTATTATGAACCTAAGAAGTCAAGTTTATTTTTAAAATAATTAGGGAAGTTACGGATATATACCATTCGGCCAACTAGTTTACTAACTGAAATAAATGTAGCATATACAATATAAGTATATATGTTGTGTATAAGTACATATAGTATATGATATTTAGTAATGTATACACGACTTATACATTTTGTTCATATTTTATAAACTAGTTAACCGAAGTGTTTAGGGTCGTAATTATCCCTAAGAAAGGGATATACTCCTCAGATAATTCCTCCTGTGTGGCTGAGGAAAAATTATGTTATAAGAAGCCAATGAACTATTGTAGCGAGGCAAAACTGAATAAGAAATGAAGCCGGTGCACATAGGGTCCGTGGAAGGGCCGCACCTAAAGCAAGCATCAGTGGTTGATTCCACCAGAACTCAAACAATGACTTAGGACTTAAGTGGAGATAACTTTACTACTGCTCGGAGGCTTTCCCTTCTGAGGCAGAAATGAATAACAAGTAAGCATTCAAGTACAACATCAAGTGTTTAAAATTATACAGAAAGTTGTTAGGAGACAAAAAGGCAGTCTTCTCACAAGAGAGTTGAGAAATAAAAGCTTCCATTGTTTCTTGAAAAAACTCTCACAAAGTTGTTAGTTCTTGAGCATGTTTTATGTTGTTCCCTGGAAATCTCTCTTTCAAATAAGCAACTATTTCTGAGACAAATCGACATAATCATGGAGAGCTTTAAGACTTCAGATTCAACAATGTTTGATATTTATGAGCTTCTACCAGATAGGTAGTCTTGCACCACTTGCTACTCTGGATGGTTACCTTAGATGAAACTAATGCAGAAACAAAATCAACCAGCTCATGGAGAACATATTTGCTGGTCAGCTTGTTATAATAGTAGCAAACAGGAAATTTTAGTTTAAATCTAACAAAGATTCAGCAACTCAAAAAATAAGCGAAGTACGAAAAGACCAGTAGAGTCACTCTTTTTAAAAAGTGTATCTTTGTTGGTAAAGATAAATGCAGGTAACAAAGCAAGAAACACTACCCTGTATTTGAGAACCAATCTACATTAAAACATTTTGGGGGGTGGGGGGAGGGGGGCTGGGCTACAAATCTCCAAGAGATACATAAACCTCCTAACAGGATAGCCAGCAAGGCGTGCCTAGCACGTTATCAGCTTGAAACAAGACTAAGCAGATGTCACAAAATCGTTTTGTTTTCTCACTTTCTAAGGCCAGATAACTGATAAGTTATATATATGCTTTATGTTCTAAACTTATAAGATTAAAAAAGAATCACAAGTAAAGCTCAGAGAATTTAACCACGTCTTACCTAATCTGATGCAAAATGAAAGCTGCAGAGCAGGATCCTCCCAGATTCTGCAGTGTAATTCCTTCCTCCTCCAAGTTGGAGCAGCACATAATAGAATACGGCATCATGTCATCCATAAATGTCTGAGATACTATAACATTTTTAACAACTACAGTTTAATCTTCCGAGTACTAGTGAGGAGCTAATATAGCATGAAGATCATTAACGTTAAAAAAAATCATCAAATACTCTTTCTGTTGAAACTTGAGCTGTTCCATTTTGAATCTCTGGCACACATCGCACATTTACACATAGAATAGACATCAAGCTGTAGCAAAATTATCTGGTCCATAACCAATCTAAGAAAGCTTCAGTTTAGACATTTAGAGTTCTATCCTCCTTATACGTTCGGTTCCACAGCATTTCACATGATCAATCAAGATCCCACCAAAGTTACATTCATCAGTCTATTGATTCCACTTCACACTGTCCCATGCATTAGTTGATCCGTCTACTGATGAATCCAGTAATGCAATATATTTCATTTTATCCAGTATGGTGTCAACTCAATCACTGAGATGTCGTAAACATCTAATTATAGCACCCAGTCAAGATAGTAACATAATGTAAGTTAAGTAATAAAGTCCATAGCACTCTTTCGAGTAGGAAAGTTTAAGCTCACAACTGATATAGTTTCAACAAATTACAGAATTGAATTCAATGGAAACCTCCATGGTTTCCTTACAAAACATTCATGTGGAACTACAGGTTTTCATAGTCCACACTGATCCCCTATTATCTCTTGTTACAAAGTGATCAAAGCAGCTTATTATGAGGTCTCCAAACAACAGAAGAAACCCCACCAAATTCATCACAAGCAACAACTTCCCCTGATGCTTGTGTTTCATGTTATCGTCCCACAGCTTACAACACCGAAACTTGGTGAATGTAAACTCTGACAAATGAGATAAAAGCAAACAAACCTAATCCTAGCAATAATTCATGAACTTGAACAAACCCCTAGTTCATTTCTCACTCACTAGAACCTAACAACAAATTTCTCATCTAACACAACAAGAACAAACAAGAACATTAAGACACATTTATACGATATATTAACAACAACAACAACAATAATGATAATAATACTATTCATATCTTCAACGCCCGTCGTCGGCTCTTCTCCCGGAAGAAGGCTGTGGAGGACCTGATAGAGAAGCTAGCAAATTGAGATGCCCTTGAGTCATAGGTAAATAATTCCCAACTCTAGCCGCTGAAGCCTCTCCCATCTGCTGCTGAAAGAATCTAGAACTCTGCGAACTTAATGCCGCCGCAGCCGCAGCTGCTGCGGCTGCCGACGTTGGCACCATCATTTCTGGCGGCGGCCCCGCCGCCGCAAAGCTCCAAATTTGACCAAAATCAGGCCTAGCTGGAACAGCCCAAAACCCTGCTGTGGGTCCCACAGCAGTAGCAGCTCCGGCAGCCACAGCCACATCATCCTTATTCCCATTTTCAAGGTTTTCGTCATCTGACCGGAGGCGTTTCCCGAGGATGAACGGCGCCGGTGAAATCATTTGTGATGATTTCTGATCAAGTGGAGCCGAGAGTGATGAAACAAGAGATGCAGTTGAGTTCCGTACGGATACAGATACAGTAGAGAAGCTAGCAGGAATAGTACCAGTACCAGTTGCAGCTATAATTGAAGGCTCAGCTTGACGAAGCAGCCATTCGATAGTTTGTCCATCGGATTTGTGACCCAATTCACGAGTAAGCTGAAAAACTCTTGCGGCACATACAATTGGCATCCTTATACGTCTTCCTCTACCATCAACCTTGCTATGCCGGTCTTTTACCGGCGGTTTTTTCACTATTAAAGCACCATTTGTACCAACCCCAGAAGGCGGCTGCTGTTGTTGTTGCCTCTGAGGATCAATTATAGCTCCGTTTCCTTCTGCAGCCGTCGACATTAGAAGCACAAAACACTAGTAAAAATGGTGGTGGTGGAAGATTGCTGGAATTTATAGACAAACAGAGCTGAATTGAGCAAAACCCAACAATGAAGAAGCAACAAATATTTGAAAATCAAGTCCAAATAGAGTAGTGATGGAGAACTAATGTAGGATTTATGAGCAAAAAAGCTGAATTGAGCAAACCCCAACAAAGAAAAAACAACAAATATTTAAAAATACTTGACAAATCAAGAAAGTAGCTTCAGTTGAAGTTTCAACTAATAGAAAAAAACTCTTTAATGTGGGATTTATGGGAGAAAAACAGAGCTGAATTAAGCAAAACCCAAACAAAGAAAAAACAACAAATATGTAAAAATACTTGAGAAATCAAGAAAGTTGCTTCAGTTGAAGTTTCAAGTAACAGAAAAAGCTCTTTAATGTGAGATTTATGGGAGAAAAAACAGAGCTGAATTAAGTAAAAAAAGCCCCAACGAAGAAAAAACAACAAATATGTAAAACTACTTAACAAATCAAGATTCACCACACTCTTGTAAGTAGCACAGAGAATTGGAGAAATTTCTACTAGAGTTGAAATAAGCAAAATCTCAACAAAGTAAAAAACAAGTAGTATGTAAAAACAGTAGAGATACAACAATGGAGGAAGCTAGGTAGAATTAAGGGGGAAGAAGACTAATGATTGAGAAGCAGGAACTGGTGGAGACAGGAAGAAGGGCACATGGGTGGTGGGGACATTAGTACTACTCTCTTACATATATTCACAGCTCATCCCTGCTAGCAATCCAGTACAGTACCCACTACTCCCTTTCACGCGCTCACTCATGTCTCTTCACATCACACAAAAAAATTTCACTCTCTTTCAATTTTCACACTTTGTTTGGATGGTTGTAAATGTTTGGTCATCTACTATTGTAATATATTGTTTTGTATTCGATAAATACGATATTTGGATAGATGGTATCGTTTCACGTCATTAGGTATATAATACCATATGAAAAATCTCCAATTTTGGAAATACATATCTAGATATACACTTTAACTTGATCTTAACTGATAACTAAATATTTCAATTTATTTTCGATGTGTCTCATGAACACGGGACGATAATGTAACATAAATTTGGAGGTGTATATATGAATGATCGTTCTGTAAGTTGGAGAGTTGAAACTGGCATAGTAGAGGTGAGTTGAAGTGTCTAGATAAACATACTGATAGTTGAAGATTTGCTCGTTAACTGAGATCAAGTTTAAGTGTTTATTTATATATTGTGCCAAATTGTATTTGTACAAGTCATCCTTAATTTTTATTAAGAAAAGTTACTAAATGTACTGTATTCTACTCCCTTAATACTCTTTATAGTGATATTTTTAAATAGTTATAAAATAGTGAAATTATATAATTATATAGCATATGTTCACTTATACACGTATATGTGTGTATCTAAAAAATTTAGTTGTCACTCGTTCGCCATTGTCGGAGTTTCACCACTGAAAAATCAAAATTATTATCTTTGAAGGATTCAACAAAAAACTTTTCTAAAATTTACAATACTTTCGAAAAATTTCGATATATCAAGTTCACAAAATCAACTTTCTTTCTTATTTCTAGTGAGTCTGTACATGTAAAATACTTAACGTACATACCATATACATTTTAGATATTGAATTCCTCATGCATACAACATATACATATTTTTTTACATATACTTGATATATATTTCATACTTAGTTAATCTATTCCATATATAAAGCTAGTCAATATTGTGTACATAAAGTTTAAAAATACATATATTGAATTAAGTTAGTTATACATACACTTATAATTAATCATAAATATATCTAAGAAAAAAACATCAAAAGCACTATGAAATTGTTTAAATAAGTCGAGTTCATACTCCAATCAATCAAGCAATCTACCCCCCATCTCACACCCCACCCCCACCTCACATCGCTTGATTAGTTGGACTGTTAATAAGATTTATCCAGATAACTTCATAGTACATTTGATTATTTTATATATATATATAATTACTTTAAAAATATACTCATACATACACAATTGATCGATCACACACAAATATATAATGACAATCAAATTATATTCATACAATATCAATTAAAATTAAATTTTGTATTCATATGAATTCAAACGTATTGACTACGTTTAGAAAGAAAAAATATTGTTAATTGTTTTGAAAAAGAAGGAGAAAGAAACTTAGGTATATAAAATTCCCCATTTTATCATAGTGTATCTTTTGGGAAAAATAGGGAGAATTTAAGCTTTAAAGGTTGTCAGAGTGGGTCATATTAATCCGTACTGTGGACCAAAAAGTCTCTATAGAGGGAAATTTAATTTGAAGCCAATTTTTTTATACATATTTTTCCTATTTTTATTTAAAGTTAAAATTGGTCCCCTACATTTCACTATTTAATTATTATTGTTGTTAGGTCATTGGTGGGTCCCACAATTTGTTTAAAGGTATGGCCCACAAAGTTATGTACATTTTTAATCAATAATTGGGTTTGTTGAGGCTTGGGTTTTAAATGACTTGACTAGTCTGGCAATTGTAATTTTTTATACTTTTTTAAAAAATAAAATATAACCAAAATGGTCAATAAAATGTTGCATGTGTTCCAACAAGGTGGTTAATGTTTTACCAAAAGTAAATAAGCTTTGAACACTTCTAGCCTATTATTATAAAGAGGAAAAAGAAAGATGTGGTGAAGGATTTTAATTCAAAATTTACATGAGATTTCAAATTATGATGTTTACATCAAATTCATAAATACAAACGGTATCTTTCATTTATATATTATCATGTAATCATTGTTAAGTAATATGCATTCTTATATCAACTTAAAGTTAAGATTAAATTATTTAATTTGATGTGAACAGAAAATATGAGCAAAAAAGAAAGAGACTTTGAAATATATGTAATAGATTATTTTACAGCGGATTTTTCATTCACTAGATATAGAAGATTAATAAAATTTTATAATATGTTGTCGAATAAATTCTAATTTCAAGATCTCAAATTTGCACGATTCAAGCTTTCAGCGAGCATTTCTTGATATTATGCTTTGAAGAGGATTGAATTCCCACACTCTTTTTTGCTTACGTAAAGATAAGATGGTTTTAGTCACGTGTAGAGGAGGTGCGCCGACGCCTCAGTTAGGAGACAGGGGCGTAGCTACAGTCAACAAAGGTTGTGCACGTGAACACCCTTTGTCAAAAAATTATCCAGTATATGTAGGTCAAATTTATTAAATGTCTATATATACTTCAGTTTTCACAACCTTGACATGGTTAGAGCCTTTGGCTCAGTGGCAAAGAGTGTGCCGCGTGCGAGTGACTGAGAGGTTAAAGGATTGATTCTTGCTCTTAACTTCATTTATTTATTAGTCAAATCTCAAGAGTTTTTTTGTTGGTCTTGTACTAACTTCCTTCTCTTCTTTAGAAATTAGAACAATTAGATATTATTTCCTTCATCACATTATATAATTATTTATGTAGTTATAATTTATTTCATTATAAAGAAAAGATTGATTTAAAATTAAATAAAAATATAATTTTAAAGTTAAATTATTTCTAATCATAGACTTTTGGGACATACTAAAAAAGAAAGTATGTCTCATAAATTAAGACAAAAAAATATTTATTAATAACTAAATTCAATTGAAACTTTCATATTAGATATTTATTTGTATTAACTATAAAACAATATTTCAAACAAGTTTCTATCTAAAAAATTAGAAGAAAAGATTACATATAATTATCCATATATCATTGTATTTTCTCTTCATCCCAAGTTTTGGCCTGGTTTTTTTTCTAATTTTTTATTTTATTTTTTATAACAGGTTAATTTTTTTTCATGATTTTATAGGTGAATCAAGAGAACTAACTGGATTTGACACTTTTGATTAGGATTTTCACATATTCTTTATCGAAGCACAACAAATTTAACATTCATTAAATTAAGTAGCAAAATCAATGATAAAAATAATTTAGGTTTAAGTAAAAATCGATAAATTAGTGTTATGTTTTCTTGAATGTGTGATATGTGTTTAATAAAAATCTTGACTCAGACATTATAAAATCATCATTATTTCAATCTATACAATTCACCATTTGTTTTTGTAACTACAAGCAATCCAACCTGAAGATAAAAAGATATATGAATTGTATTTGGTTGAAAACAAATTATGACGCCGTTCATGATCGATGGTAAAGTCGTTATCTTAAGCAAGATAGATGTGAATCCATTCACTAAAAAATTTTGTTGGTTGCTTCTTTAAATTTTGCACACCCTCCAGAAAATGTCTGGCTCCGCCTCTGTTAGGAGATGTGAGAGGCTGGTTGTATGAGGTATGCAGAAAAGTAGAGGTAGACTGAAAAAGTATTGGAGAGAGGTGACTAGACAGGATATGACATAATTTCATATTACCGAGAACATGACTTAAATAGGAAGGAGTGGAAGTCACGTATTAGAATAGAAGGTTAGTAGGGATAGAGTGTTGTTTTGCTTAGGCTTGTTAGTGCATGTTGTAGTACTAGTCGTACCCTTGTTGTAGTTCTTGTTATATGTTGTTTATTGTATCTCGATTATCACACTAGTTTGTTGTTGTTATTGTTTCTTTCTTGTAGACTCTACACTACTCTTTTATTAATTGTTATGTGTTTCTTCATTGTTTTCTTCTTCTATTACTTGGGTTTGATGAGTCGAGAGTCTTTCGGAAACATCTTTCTACCTCCATGAGGTAGTGATAAGGTTTACGTATAGTATATCCTCCCCAAACCCCACTTAATGAGATTTCACTGAATATGTTGTGTTATTATAAAAGATAAAACAAAATAGGTCAAAAACTCACATATTTTTTCAAAAAATATTTTCCCTCATACTGAACACACCCAAAATGCTAAAATAATTTTAGCTCATTAAACATATGATTGGTTATAACACTGCGAACACACCCAAAGTGCTAAAATAATTTCATTCCATTTTTTTAACATATAATTGGTTATAACACATATGATATTGGATTAAGAAATTTCATGGTTGTTAGATTGTCAACATCACAAATTTCAAATGGATAAGGCTCGTTAAAAGGGAACTATTATTATGGATATTAAGTCATAATACACCAATAATTATTTTTTTAAAATTGTATTCCCTCTACCTCTATGTGCCTAATTGTTTTTGACTACTTCAATAACCATCAATAAATAAAATATTAAATCAATTGCTATATTCAATGTTTTTTTTTAAAAATAAAAATTATCAAGCGCTTAATATTTTACAATAGAATGGAAACAACTACTACTAAGGATTTGTTTGATCATAAAAATTATTTATTTATTTTAAAATTGTTTTTCACTTTATTTAAATTAATGTTTAGACAGAAGAATTTCAAATTCAACTTGAAATTCTATCTTAAATTTGAAAAATAACTTATAATTTATTTTCAAGTTATATTTAAATACATTCATACATAAATGGTATTTGAAATATTCTTTATAAAAAAATATAACCAAATAACTATATAAATTTTAAATAAATTAATTTTTTTTGAAATATATGACCAAAGGCCTACTAAATCATAACACCAAAACACTTTAGTAGATTATTAATTAGATAATAATATGCATGAAAAAGACGTGAGAAAATAACAACATCCCTTACGTATGAAAGTAGGTTTCAAAATAGTTTTCTTAAATATAGTTTTAACCAATAAAAGTTCAAAATTACTCAAAAGTATATTTTAAAATCAAATTAATTTCCTTTATAGTCCTTCAATAATTGAGAAGATTCCATTATAGTTGTTTTAAATTTTTTCTTTCCTATATAATCATTCAAGTATTTAAAACATCCTACTATTACTTTTTAAACTTTTCTTTCCTATAAGATCATTCAATTATAGCTTTATGTTTTATAAAACTTCTTTCCCTCCCTAGATTTATTAATTGACATGCCATGTCATATGGTAATTTCTTATTTTTTCATGCCATGTAGAGTAAAGGCTACATGATATGTCAATTAAGAAATTTTATGAGAAAATGAGGTTTTTGCTAGACATAAAATATAGTTGAATGACCTTATAGAAAAGAAAATCAAAAATGACTTCAGTCGAATTTGCTCAAGACTTAAATAATTATATTGAGAGAAAAATTCAAAAACGACTATAGTGAAATCTTTACAATACTTAAATGATCGACGAATTAACTCATTTTAAATCTATCATAAATATAAGTGTAAAGATGGATTTTGAGCCTGAGTCCTGATTCAACCCTAAAAGGTAGCTTATGAGGAGAGGATTGTCTAAGTCTATATAAGGAGACCAACTTTCCCTTTTTCGATGTGAAACTTTTTAGCACTATCCCGCACGCGACAATATAATATGGGGGTCCAATATCAATAAACAAAGAGCTGAGATATGCCTAACTCTAATATCATGTGTAAAGATAGATCTTGGACCTAAGTTAATTTCAAAAGTTAACTTATGAGAAAAGGATTGTCCAAATCTATATGTGGAGGCCAACTTCCTATCCATTTTCTGATGTAGACTTCTTAACCATAAGAAATCATTTTTCTTTAAAAATAAGAATAAAAAATATAGTGGATTCATGGATATGATATAAAATTTTATTAATTGTTTTGGAGCCCAAATGTCAGAGAACTCAATTCATTTATTTTTGGTCCCAACTTGCAACGTTAAATAAAGCAATTTCCCTATAAAGAGAGAAAAATGATTTAAAGTATTAAATTATTGTTGCTCCAATTGTATTATCTGTTCCCCAATTTAGAGACAATGCAATTACAAAGTCATTCGATCGTTTTCTTAAAATAAATAAAGAAAAAAAAACATTTTTAGAGGGAGACTAATAATTAATAAGCCTCTATTTTTAGTTATTTGATTTTTATCTTTTTAGAAAATAAATAAATGTTTCATATGCAATTGTATTCAATGTCAAAACTCAACTCTCTTTTTTCTCATAAATTTTGAAGTTAAACTTTAAAATTTTAAATTTGAGCTTTAAAGTTGTAATTTTCGAAATTTAAAATAGTATTTATGCATGTATTTTATTTTAAAAAATTGAAATTTTATGAATAAAAGTTTTAAGAACCCAGATTTGAAACAATTTTTGAAAACTTATTTCAGTGAATCAAATCGAGATCGTTGAGCAGGTTGGTGATGCATTGAATGGTCGAGTTCATCACTAATTGAGCTTCCAAACTTTGGTTTTCTTTAGGTATCTGTTACATTTGGCGATGTGTCGATTTGACATTTTTATCGTCAAACTGAAATGAACTTGAGGATTAAGAATTGTAACCTTTGGCGATGCTCTTCCCACTAGTCATTGGTTGAAACACGTTTAGGCGATTGCCTAGAATTGAAATGCCACGATTAAAAGGGAGAAAGAGAGCATTCAAAAAATAATTGAAGATCAATTTAAAATTATGATCAACTTTTATGGTAAAACAAATATTTAAAATTAACGATTTTTACATTTTATTAAATCACTAAAGGCCTCAATTCTTATAGTTATCCCATCTTCTATATATAAATATAAGAACAAGAAACATGATATAATCTTATCTCACCTTATATATAAAAAACAATAATCTCACAATTTTAGGATAAATATTAGTTAAAATAATCTCAAAATTAACTTATATCTCAAATTTAATACAAAAAAAAAATTAATCTCAAATTCGATATTTAATATCCGCATTGAGACTCAACTGAATTTGAATTCACGCCAGAAAATCTCACATTGAAAGGCAAATGCTTTCTAACAAATATAACTACATACCCCCAATGGGTCCCAAACTCGAAACATCTCATTAAAACAGAGAAAATTACCACTTAACTACAACTCTTATTAATTATTATCCTTATCACACGTATCAAACGATTCAATCAAATGAAACCAAAATTCATATACACCAAGGGGTATTTTGGTCATTTTCTCTCAATTTACCACACAATAGCAATAGGTAAGTCGTGAACACACGCGCCAAAGAAAGCACGTGGAGCAGTCTTTGTCGAAATTGTTTTAATGCATTCAGTAGACAGTGTGCAGTACTCAGAGGTGACTCATATAGTACAAATTTCCCAAATTAGACACAAAAACATCAAAAATTACGTAATTTGCCACTATAAGGTTCACACGTACACATAGCTTATATACGGTTAGTCGGTTACATGTAAAAACAAGGAAAGTAGACGTACAGCACGTGTGGCAACAATTAATGACGTCATAATTCCCTCCTTTTATGTAAAAATAACAAGAGAAAATATATATATATATTTTTAAATGAAATAAAATAATCGCATCTAGTGTTTGGTACTCGTTACAAAATTATGTTGATTCTTTTTTTTTTTTAATAACCTTTTTCATATTGTTGTTTTTTTTTGTTATTTCTTTTTAATACTGTTTCGAATAAATATTTTCTTTGAGTCGAAAGTCTATTAAAAACCTGTCAACTCGATAAAAATAGTATTAAAGTATAATGTCATTAATGGTTAATGATGTCATAATTGTATTTATGTCATTGATAAGAAGAACAAAGATGTTTTTTCTAGGAAAAAAGATTCCTTCTTTTGTCTAGTATTTATTTTAAAATGATGTTAATTCTTTTTTCTATCTTGCTGTTTTTTTTAAAAATCCTAGTTGGATTACATTTTCTTTGAATCAATGGTATATCGAAAGCTTTTCGACTCATAAAGATTGTGTTAAAATCTGTATATACGCTATTATTTTTAAATGCCACATATAAAATTATAGTTAATATGCTTTTTAAATGCCACATATAAAATTATAGTTAATATGCTTTTTAAATGCCACATATAAAATTATAGTTAATATGCTATTATTATAATTATATATATATATATATAGCAATAACTCAAATGTAAATAGGTTTGTTATATATTTTGTTTAAATTAACTTAAAGTTAGGGGATTTTCGGATTTGGAACTCAAGAAAGGCATGAAGAATTAGATGGAAAATATTTTGCTTTCATATTGGAGCCATTATTTGTGATGATATATAAGTACTTTGAATTTGGCAAAATGTTAAAATAAAGATGTGTTGTCTCAATCCATAAAAATAAACGATAGATAAAATTGCTCCACAGATTGAAAAGTCTAAAGCTAGTAGAAAAAAAAAATACATGAAAACGAAATAAAAATATCTACATAATTTAACTCCACAAAAATCGTTTAATAAACAAGATATGGAGAAGTTGAAGAAAAGCAAAACAAAGATTAGACAAACTATAAATAAAAAGTATATATAACTTTTTGTGAGATTTGAGTCTGACTCTTAGTTGATTTAACTATACACAGTAAAATCTCACTAAATTAATATAGTTGGGACCGTAAAATATTATTATTTGTAAAGGTATTATTTAATCGATAAATTAATAATTATTAATTTATAGAGTTGAGATTCAACCTTGTGATGCTGGGACAATAAAAGCTTTCAAGATGTATTATCGTAACATATTTTATCGTTGGATATTAAAAAGCTATGAAGTGGGACATGAAACTGATCCAGGAAAGGTTAATGTTTTGTATGCTATCAATTTTGCAATCCCGGCTTGGACAACAACTGTTCAGCAAGAGACAACAACCAATTGTTTTCAACACTATAAAATTTGTTTGGAGGATGAAATCTCAGAGAATTTGAATGAATCCACTTGTGAAAACGTCATTCATGAACTTGAGGTCATGATTAATGATCTCAGTTACCGCAATAAAATGGACGTCAATAACCTATTGAATTATCTAGGTGAAAGTGATACATGTTCAAAGGTCCAGAGCTTAGAAGAAATTGTGGATACCATAAAAAACAATGTTGATGATGAAGTTATAGGTGATACAATACCTTTGGAACCAATTATGTGTAAGGAATCACTTTTCGTATCTAAAACTCTTCACAATTTTATGGTGCAGTTCGAGAAGACGACACCAAAATTTTTGGATGCAATAAGAAAAGTTAGAGATGAACTTCAACAAGATTTAGGGTCTATTTGGAAAGCCACCAGGTAATTGGAATTGATGTAGTTACTAGGGTAATAATTTCCAGCATAGTAATTACACAGCCTAGTAATTACACTGACCTATTTGTTTGCCACAGTGTAATTTCAATTGTCCTGTTTGGTTAGACAAATGTAATTACACAAGTTAAATTTAAAAAATCAGGATAATATTACTACTTAAATTAATGAATACAAAGTTTTCTTCCGGTCACAATGACAAACAAAATAAATGAAACTTATCATGCCAAGAATATTATTGAAATTTTTAATTCTCATATTTATTTTAATCTCAAGAACTAACAGGATAAAATACAAAGATCAAATACATAGATAATCTACCAAGACATCAAAATATGAAAGTAAAATGAATCCAGAAAGAAATCTTACTTTAAAGAAGAAGTACAGGGTCTGTTATTGTGTCGTTGTTAGAAGTGAAAATGTCCAGACAAAAAAGAAAGAATGTCTTTTGGTATTCCAAATAAAAATATATTAAAAAAGATAATATTCAAAAAATTCATGTAATTACATGGTGTAATTATGCCAATTCCTTACCCTCCCTAAGGAATTGAGGAGTGTAATTACACCCCTTCAATTATATCCAATTTCTCTTTTGCCAAGTAATTACTTGGTTTACCAAACAGGTCAAAGAGTGTAATTACACCCAATTCCCAATTCCATTACGGCCTTCTAAAAAGGCCCTTAAAGTTTAACAAAAAACAAAACACAATATGATCATATTTCACTAAATTGTCTTAGATATATTTGTACTTTCAAGGAATTATTAATTTATAATATTAATGGGACCATATATTTATATAGGAGTCTTCTAAAAATATATTATCTTAGTATCTTATCGAAATAAGTGATTTTTTCCATTGGCCCAAGTCGGGACCGAAGGAAAATATTATCTTAGAAAAATTATTAATTTACCGAGTATTAATTTAGTGAAGTTTTACTGTATTGCTACGATCATATTATATCTCTTATGAGCAATTAATAGAGAACACCTAGTGCCTTATGCAATCGAACATACTCTTTCAAAAAGCCTCATATGGAATGAAAATATACATGAGATATTAGGGTCTTTCCCAATATTTTTCAACTAAACCCAAGAAAACACAAACTCTAACCATACTAACAAAGGTTGTTACATTTTTGTCAATCGAAAGATATTCATTTTAGAAAAAAAAACACATTATAATTATGTCAATTTTAAATTTTGCACCAAATGTACTCAAAGAAATTTCTCCAATGATCATATGTAACTTCCATTAATTTAGATATTAAATTATATCAGTAAGTCCATGTCCATAAATATAAAGAGCAAATGCATCAAACGCAAACAACATGAGCATAAATACAATCATGTAAAACGTGCAACAATATATACTTTAGTTACATTTTAATTCGATAAATCAAACACTATATTAATTTTATAAAAATTCGTATGAAATAATTAATAAATGCTGACTTAGTTATATAGAATTCATGTTGAATAAATATTCCTTGGCTAACCAACCCTGACCCTTATAACGAGTCAAATTCATTGTTATGGACTTTCAAGAAAAAAATTATTTTTTAATTACGGATTCTAAAATAATTGTTTTCTCTATAACAATTAAGCCCTAGAAGTATTTCAATATTTTCTTTTGGCAAAGAATAGGAAGTAGAGAATTAGGATGTGTTTTGATTTTCTCATATTCGGTTGGTCAGGAAAACAAATTCGTTAAAAATGACAAAAATAATTTTTCTAATGGAAATAGGAAAAATACGTTCTACAAATGATATTAATTATCTTCACTTGCTCTGTAGACCTGATAACCCATCTCCATCTCCATCTCCACCTTCCTTATTAGTTGTCTAGATTATATTTAAATATTTTTAGAATAAATTTTTTACTCATGCATAAAATATAAAGAAATAAATAAAAAAACTCAATTATTTTCTTTAAAAAATATTTTTCACGAAAACATTTTTCTTTCTAGCAACGCACCCTAATTAGGCTGCACTTCAAGTCTCAATGATTTAATTCTTTTTTTTTCTTCTCAATGATTTAATTGACCGACATAAAAGAAACAAAATTAATAAAACCAATTAAGTACAATTATTGTTTAAAAAGGAACAAAGAAACAAAAATTATAAATGTTGATAGCATTTTAATTGACTAACTTAACTTAATTAAAACAAAGAATAATACCCTACATAACTTTTTCTCCAATCATTTTCAATTTTTTAAACAGCATAACAAATGCTATGATTGTTTCTTCACAAACATAATTTAAAAATTGTTTAATAACAATATTCTATTAAACTTTATGAATTGTCTTGTTTTAATTTAATTAATTAATTAATGTTTTATTTAAGGGCGGCTAATGTCCCGTGTAATGCGGTGTTTATACAGCTTAAAAGATTATTTACTCTATGATTACCATGCAATTATTTAAATTTAAATTAAGCACACGAGTGACTATATTCCACATTAGGTCAAGGCACTTTTTCCCAAAAAGAAAAAAAAACAATCAACTTTCTTGATTGTCATCATGTAATTAGATTAATTCATTACTTTTATCATTTAGAGATGGTGGAATTGAAGCGCAGAATTTAAAATTTATGAATTTTACGTTTGTCATAAGATTTATAGCTTCTCTTATTGAATTCTCAACTTAATATTTATCATTAATACAAATATAAGATTTAAACAAAAAATATTGCGTTTGTCCGAAATCATAGCTAATGATCTAGCTCTGCCCCTTCTGAGGAGGAATGATTGATCATTCCATTAATTTTTAATTAGAGATCTCAAGTTTGATTCTAAACAGAAATGGATATACTTTACCCTAAATGATATCATATGTGTGTATAAAAAATAAACAAAATAAATATTGAGTATTAAAAAATGACATCACTTCTTGAATTTTTTGTGTACGCCACAATCCTAAGAATAAATAACTTTTTTTTATAGAGAATACTTTTATTTTCTTAATGAGCTTATTTGACGTGAGTTGAAATTAATCAGGTAAAGAAATTTTCAAATATCAAATAGCTAAATAGAGCAACAACAAGAAAACACTTGTTACGTTTAGTCTAACCACTACAATAATGATAATGATTAATATTCACTAAACGACGATGCAAGATCTTTGGTAAGGATATTGATGTGCTTTTTTTGGGAGTTGATAATATTGATTTTTTTAAAAGTAAATAATAAGACATTCCCTTTCTAATCCATAGTTTAATATTGAGATTATGATCTGTGAATCATATTATATTGCAATTAATTCCCAACAGAACAACAATGATTTGTAGGGCCCTTTATTTTATAAATAGGCCAATACAAAATAGGGTTTTTTTGCTTATATTCCTCGAATTTTTTAATAAAAAAATCTCGTTACGATATGGGCATCACCTTTCTAAGGGCCCATTTATGTGGGCCTTTATTTATCTATTTTTTGGGCTAAAATTCTAAAAAAATGATCAACAGGCTTTTTTTAGAAATAGAAGTTGAATGCTTCCCAATATCTTGTTGTTTATGTACTCTTTCCGTCCCATTTTATGTTGCACCATTTAACTTAACACGGTGTTTAAGAAAAAAAAAAGTTTTTAAACATATGTCTAAATCAGTCCTTAGATGTAAACCATTTCATTAAGAGGAGTTATAAAGTTAAATTGTTTTTAATTATAATAAGGTGAGTAGTTATTTGAGACGTGCTTGGCTAGAAGCACGGGGATTTGTTGCTAATATGTACTTATGCAGTAAGAGTGAATCCAATGTAGATGCCTAATGAAAGAATTGCTTTTTTGCAATGTACCAAAGTAGTGTTGTCTCACTAACAGACAGTAAAGTACACTGCAAAAATGGGCTTGAGTTTCCCACTTGCAATACTTGAGCAAGATGTACATAGAAGTGCTCTTTCTCTCTCTTTATGTTTGTGCTTCGAAAGTAATATACCAGTAGGGTAGTGTAATAGATAGCGTTATCATAGTTAGCAGACAAGACTCGGGTTTCAGGCGCATAGCATAAATGATATGAAGTCCAATGCATTTTGAATGCCATTACCACATAATATAACAAAGCCCCCTACTCTAACCGCTATCATCATAGGCTTTTTGATGAAAAATATGTAGCAAATAAATTCATCAACTAGCAGCACAGAGATCGATCAAAACAATAATGTCAGATCAACTGCACAAGGATCAAAACAATTCGCGATTGATGAAGCATAAACAACAATTTTGGACATCTGACACAAAATGTTCAGATAAAAATCTTGTAATACTATCTGAGGTTTGTGTAGACCCTGCATCTACGTTTAAGAGATGAAACCTAATCCTTTACCTTTGTAGCATTTTCTAATTATCTACCCAACAACTCCTCCAACTTTGTCATGCATGATACAAGCTGCAAGCAAGGATACCACCTGGAAAACAGAGAAATCATTAATGATCAAATTCGACAAGGATTTAACACATGGCAAATCGATTCCCAGGAATTGATACAAAATACATTTCAAAGTGGTATACCATGTTTGGATATACAAAATCAAATACAAATTTGTAAGATCTCTGGTTATCAGCGACAAATGTAGGAAAAGAGTTGACAGTTGAAGTGTATGAACAGCACAATATAGGACACATCAAACAGAAGTAGTACCAATAAAGAGCATGAAATATTACCTAATTAGTTACAAGACAGAGATCAAGAAGTTGTACCATTTCTTTTCATCAGAGAAAATACTACATTGATGTTTACAGTACTATGTAGGTGTGATACGTACATCAAGAAGGAGCAAAAGGCAAAAGTATGTCCTATTTCACCCTAAGGACTAAGGAATCTAGCAAGAAGTGGAACTACTTTCTCGAAAACATTATACTTCTGGACTACTTACAATCTAATGCAACATTTTCAACTGCTTTTCAAAAGCATCCAGAAGGAAGATCAGCAGAGTAATGGAGTAACATCGTTCATGGAATCCTTAAAATTGAAAGGGAGACCCAGATATGATAAATTGGCGATGACCAATTTGTTTATTGATTCAACCAGCTTAACCCACCCAAATTTAGTCCCAACCCGCCTATTTGACCCCTTGAGCAAATATAAAACTTCAGAGTTCAATGGTGAAATATCATTAGAAAATATCAAAAACCAAATACCAGCAAAGTGCACAAAATGAAGAAGACCAACAAGATGTACAATCTCGCATCTAAGAGCTCAACAAAGGTAAGTTGCAATAACTCTACCATCAATAACCTTGGAAATACATGGGAAACTCGATCTTCTACGGATGGTATAAAAATACCGGGATAACCTCCTCTTTCCAGCATTTTGACCAATTTTAAAGATTTGGTCCCTTGTTTCCAGAAATGGCATAATATACATTTTGATGGCTAAGTATTTGTACATACATATAAAGACAAATGCAAATAATTTCGTACGAATAGAACGTCTATTATGCTGTAAATGCCCTTGTAGTTGCACAGATATCAACGTACAAGCCTAAATTAATTACTAGTTTCACAACTACATATGCAGTTCAAAATCCCACATATAGAGTGAGAAAGTTTGTCTCAGCAACTTCTAGTAGCGGCGCTCTAAGTTGCTCAGACTCGGGTGCGGGTGCCCACATGGGTGCAAATCTAGAGGTCCGATCCTCTATGACCTAAATTTTAAGTTCAAGGATACGGATCTATGTGTGGATATGGGGTGCGGGGATTTGGCTAAAAATAGAGTTATAAAACCTAAATTATGATATATTATGTGGAAAACTCGAGGAGAAAATAATGATCAAGAGGAGAATCTTGGAATGAGATAAAAGGAAAGGGAGTACAATAGAAATTTATATATACAAGGTATTCCATTTTCTTCAATTTCACCCTAGGTTTTGTTTTGATTAAAGAAATCATTGAATCTGTCCAAAATTTCTCCCTCGAATTTGGTCAAAGTATCCAAAACCAGTTGAACAGATCGGGTACAGATCCCACACCCACACTCGTGTCGTGTCGACACGAGTGCGGCACCGAAAGTGAAGAGTCCGAGCAACTTAGGTTGTGCTCACTTGACATATCTACATATGTTGATTACTTTATTAGTTGGTCTATACATAGCATACAAGCATATATGGGATTAATCATCACACTATTCTATAAGTGGAAGCTCCAAAGTTAAAAGTTGAAAGATCATTCTACCCATTAAAAACTATTCCAATAATGTTCTTGTACAAAAATGTAATTACACATTATATTTTCACAATTCAGGCTACTCCATTAAATATGAACATTTTGCATGATAAATGAGAGAGTTAAATTATATATTGTGGAACGTGTGTGCAAGTGTATCTATGGATTATATGTTAACGACTAAAGAGGATGGTAAATCCGTAAATGTATTCAATTAATGTACATAAAACCGGGAAAAAGATTTTTTTTTGACATGGAAAACCGGGAAAAAGATATTTTATAATTAAAATGATAGTAATGTCTCTTCCTATCCTTAATATACTCTTTGAATAAAGTGCAAATTTGAGAGAAAGAAAAAAGGTTCCGTTAATCTATCTTCACAAGCAAATGAACACAGGGGCAGACCCACGTGTAGTGTATCGGGTGCTTGAGCACCCATTGCCCCCGACGAGAATTTTGTATATGTATAAAGAAAATCTGTAAAACTGATATAATCTATTCGCGAACAGACAAAAACCAAAAGTTCTTATGGGTGCTTTGGTTCTAGAGTTGAAATCAGAGTGCACTGATGGGTTTTGTTGAGGGTTCGAATCCTGGTAGGTGCTAACTATCTATCTTTTTTTTTTTGTTTTAAAAAAGGCAAAAAGAACTACTACATACGTTTTTTACTCTTCTTTTATACTTTTCACTGCTGATTTTTTCTTTTGCTCATTTTTTCTTTATTGTTTCCAATTATGTATTTGTTTTTCATTTACTAACTAAACTATAAAAACATTACAAAGCTTCTAGAAAGAAACCCTTCTAGGCGCTAACTTTATGTTAAAGAAAATGAGCACCCACCATCTTCAAATCCTGGATCCGTGAACAGACCATCATTATAATTCTATTATTTAAGTTGAATAAGTGGGAATTACAATCTAAGCAGTAAGCCCATAAAAAATGTACGATCATTTTCCCCTTCAAATTTTGTGCAACTCATCACATACATATTGTAATCTTATTGAAATCATTTTAAAATGTTTATATTAATTAGCATGGTTGCACATGTCCGAAAGACTAGTGAAAATATAAAACTGAAGAAACAGAACCATTGTTAAACACATCTCCAATGATCCTAAAATATGAATCAGTCTTCAGGTCATTTTATAGCAAATACCTCATCGGGTTCACGTAAGGACCGGCTATACATTCTGAACATCAAACATGGAACATAGAAGTGGACCTAAATCGAGCCAGCGAATATAACTGAACTTAACAGTTTCGGAATTAGCCACAGCTGATTGATTAAAATGTCTCATGAACACAGTTAGGGACATTCCAACTACCTAGTAAAATGCAGAACTACAATAATCCACTTCCTAGTCTAGAATTCCTTAAATTTACCAGAACTTTGGGTATATCAACTCCTAAAGTCAAGTGTATAAACTTCAGCTTTGATCAGCAAGTACAACAACTACAACATACCCAGTGTAGTCCCACACAGTGGGGTCTGGGGAGGGTAGAGTATACGGAAACCTTACCTCTACCTCAGAGGTGAGGTAGAGAGGCTGTTTCAGATAGACCCCCGGCTCAAGGCAAAATAGTCTAGGAAAAGACATAATGAAAGTACAATAGACAATACATAGTAACAAAACAACAAATAGGAACATAGTAGTACTACACCAAAATAATACTACAAACAAACTACACGAAATAACAGATAGTCACAAAAATGGATGAACAAGTACAATTATAGCTTTGATCAGCAAGTCACGTGTATAAATTTGAATTAAATGAACTGAACTATCAAGTATTCAAGACGATTACGGTTTGTATATCTCTACCTAATTTGACTCCCTGTTCGGCTGCCCACGAGACTCTGATCCTCCCTGGCTAGATGATGATCCAAAACTCCCCAAAGGCCATGGCAATGATATTGTAGTAAACCTTCTCCCTGATCCCCCACTTCCAGAAGCAGAACCACCCCCGCTCGAGTCCCCATCATTGTCCCTTTGCCTGTTCTCGTACTCAGGATCATCCGTTGGCAACTCATAGCGACAAACCGGACAAGAATTGTGCAACTCAAGCCACGGGACAATACAATCCTTATGATAAACATGTTTACAAGGCATCTGTTTCACATCTAACCCCATCTCAAAATCATCCTTACAAACAGCACACTGCGCCAGTTCAGAACGCATCAATTCCTCATCAACTTTCATGGTAGGTAGCCCCTCCACCGCTGATCTCGACGCCGGAGGAGTACCATATCGGTTCGGATCATTTTCCGCTAAATTCTGGATCAATTGCTCAAACCCGGGTCCGACGAAATAGTCCCCTATATTCGCCGGCAACTGGAACCCACTACCCCCGTTACCCCCCTCGATAACGAATTCGAAACTAACCCCATTAGCTCTTCGAGCGGCTAGATGAGTCTGAAGAAACTCAAATGGGTTGAAATCATCAGACCCCGGGGACGATTGCCTAGGGTTTCGGTTTGAGTTGAAAATAGCAGTGTATGGGGAAACACGAGAACCGGTGGTAGGAGAAGAATGCGGACGAGAACCGGTGGTAGGATCAGAACGCGAAAGAGAACCCATGAGTAAACTACTCAACAAGGCCGGGTTGGGGAAGTTCGGAAACATTTCCGGTTCAGGGTCCGGGCCTTCGTATTCTTCGACGAAATCACTGTTGCAAGTAGGGCAGAAGAGATCGCCGGTAGGCGAAGGGGTAATGGTGACGGTTTGACTGCATTTGTGGCAGAAATACAGCGCTGCGCCGCCGTCCGCGGCGGTGATTCCGGCGGAAGACATTTTTGATTCTCAGAAGAAAATGGAAATGAAAGAATCTACGCCGTTGAAGAGTCTATATATATATCTACGGAAAATTGCAAATTAACCTATTATATTTTTTTACCAAAAAAAAAGGTCAAATATTTTCATAGATTATGCAAAATTATGTATATATGTGTCCGTCGTTAATATTTTAGCACAAGTGTATCTTTATGTATAATAATACTTGATGAGTTGATCTAGAATAGCTCGTATTATTATGACGACTATCAATTAATCTAATTTAATAATTAATGAGCAAGAAAGAAAGATCAAATTAATTAATCCGATATGTAAAATTGAATAAATATATCTTTCCTTAGTAAATTAATTCTTTTTTTTATATGTATTATATATTTAATACTTTTTCTATTCGTATTATATATGAAAAAATCAAAGTCAAGCACCAATCTATAAGTCCGCATGTTAATAGTTTAGATTAAATCGTATCAAGGAACAAGTGTTCATATTTTTTGTGATGAAAGTTATAATTTATAAATATCATTCAAATTAGATTAAATATGAACTTTCTTTTTCAATTTTTGATATTTAATGTAATAGATTAATAATAAATACTACTACTTTATTTGTCTATTTTTTTACAAAAATAAATTCTTTTTAAAATTTATAAATTATTTGAGTTATGTTTTACTAAACAAATATAATGAATCATTTGACTTCTCACATATAGTCATAGTTATATGTTGTCATGCAACTATGACGATTTGAAATTTGTGAGAGGATAAAAAGGAAAAGCATAAATATAATTAAATGTGATAATACATACTCTATATGATATTATTTAGTATTAAATTAACTATATGTTTTATTTAGTATAGAAGTAAAATGATAATCTAATTTTGTACTTTAGAGCTTTCCACTTTTAATATTCTTATTATGGGTACGATCATGGAAAGGTACCTTAGGAATATCTAAAACAAATTGCTCACAAATTTTTCCTAGTTGTTGTCTTTCATTAAGACGATGTCTCTTAATCTTATTTTTTTAAAAAAAAGAAAGACAATGTCTCTTAATCTGTTGATTCAACTTAATTTCATTATCCAAGGATAAACTTTCTTGTATGCAAACACTAATCAATGTTTCATAGGTGTAATTATTATAAATGATATCAGGTCCATCTCCCCTTAGAGGTTTCCTTACTCTTTCTACAAACAGTGTTGGCAATTTGTCTATAAATTTGAATTTTCAATGTGGATTATTACATTCTGGTAATTACATGACTCTACTAAGGAATACATCTTTATACTAGCTATTTATTGATTTTCTTTGAACATCTATTCTTAATAATAAACTGTGAATATTAAATTAAAAATTTACTAAATATATAAATTATGTTTCTAAATCAGACAAAAAGAAATTAGGACATGTAAATTGTAAACGAATAAGAGTAGTATTTTTAACAACTTGTTTGGATGATTGTTACATACCATTTTATAATGGAGAAAATACATAAAATGACCTTCAAACTTGTTTAACAAAATTTACTTTAATACTTTAATTTTACTGACATTTATATTCATTCAAAACAACTTTCAAGTCAATTAAATATCAGTTTAATGACTGACGTGACAAATAGAAACACTCTCTCCACATAAATAGCAAAAAATTGAAGATGAAAAACTGGTGAAACCCCCTTCATCTTCTTTTGAGACTTGTTTCATCCCCTCTTTGTTTTCATTCCCATTTTTATCAAATTTAAAATCTATTCTCTTATAATAAAAAACCTCAATAGAAAAATAATAAAAATGGGACTAATATACTTATTTATCATGAAATTTTCCATCTAAGACTCAAAATTTTCCATAATCCGTGGATTTTCACCTATTTGACGTAAGAATCGAACCTCCAAACTGTGAATTTAGCTTATAATCTTCTTATGTATGAAGTACAGTTGAATTAGCGATTGAAATTATTGTCAGAAATCAAGTGAAAGCTCCATTGATGAGCTGAATTGAGCTTCCATTGAAGGTTGAAGAGAGAATTGAAAGAAAATATCTTTCGCTTCTGATTAGAAGTTAAAAAATGAGTGGAGCCAGGGGCTTTAGAGGGGAAGAGGGGGGAGCTTTAATTGAAGTAGGGGTAGAGCTCCTCTTCTTACCGTCAAGTGGCTTTCACTCATCGAGAGTCAGAATGCGTCAGTTCTTATAGCGAGGCTTAGGCTGACAGGGTATTGCAAAAGTTAAGCCATTACAATTCTCGGCTAAGAGTTTGTTTGGATGACTTATTTTGAGTGTTTTTAAGTTAAAATTGTTTAAGGACTTTTTTAGTATTTGGGTAAATTAAAAAACTACTTATAAGCATTTGATTTTAAGCTAAGATGATAAAAAATAAGTCAAAAGTCAATAGTCAATCCAAACAGGCTATGAGATATATACACACAACACCAACTAGCTAATTAGTTATAGAAAATGATGAAAACACTCTTCCAAACTAATTACCTAACTAATCAATCTCAACACCCCTCAAGTTGGAGGGGAAGAGTTCACTGCCAGCTTGTCTAGAATGGCAATGTGCTTGATCCCTGTTAAGGATTTGGTGAATACATCAGCTAACTGTTCAGTAGTTGAGATATCGTGAAGAGTAATGATCCCATCCTGCATGTTGTTTCCAACAAAATGACAATCTACCTCTATGTGTTTTGCACGCTTATGAAAAAACATGATTTCTGGCTGTATGAATTGCTGCTTGGCTATCACAATATACAGGAGTAGGAGTAATGCAAGGAACATTGATTTTTGTGAATACTCTTCTGAGCGAAATTAACTCCTCCAATCTACTCTGCCTCAGCAGAAGAAAGGGAGATTGTAGCGTGTTTCTTGGATTTCCAACTGATAGGATTGTTGCCAAGCATCACAATATAACCACTAACTGACTTTCTAGAATCTGGAATCTGGGCAGGAGGCCCAATCTGAGTCACAGTAAGCTCTTAGAGTAAAATCAGGAGTTTTTGACATGAAAATTCCCAGGGTAGGATCAGTCTTCAAATATCCGAGAACATGCATTGCAACTTTGAGGTGAGGTTCTCTGGGACCCTCAGTTGCCTTCAATTTGAGGTTGCACTCTAGTGGAACTGCCACTGCAGTATATGACATACAATCAAACTCCTTCAACAAGTCTGGTGAATTTCGTTTGGGAGATTATCACACCATCCTCCCTGTAGAACAATTCAAAACCTAGGAAATAATGTAGCTGTCTCAGATCCTTAGTTTGAACATATCATGTAAGAATGCCTTCAGGCTGTTGATTTCTGTCAGATCTGTTCCTTAAGTACTATGTCATCTACACACACTGCCATAAAAACTGATAAAGTGGCAAACTTTTTGTAGAAAAGTGAGTGAGTAGTATTCAACTGAATGTGCAAATCGTGTATAAAGTTTCTGTTAGCTTATCATACCATTGTCTACTTGCCTGTTTTAAGCCATACAAAGACTTTTTGAGTCTGCACACTAGTCATGAAGCATCTACCTGCAAATCTTGAGGAGCATCCATGTAGACTTCTCCATGCAAGTTTCCATGGGGGAATGCATTATTGACATCTAGTTGATAAAGCTTCCATCCTTGTTTGACAGCCACACTGATTAAAGTCTTGACAGTGGTCAAGATGACCATTGGTGAAAATGTTTCAGTGTAGTCAATTCCTGCTGGCTGAGTGTACCCTTTGCCCACCAACCCAGCCTTGAACCTCTCTACACCTCCATGTGCCCTGTGTTTGATCTTGTAAACCCAACTACAACATATTGCCTTCTTTCCTGCAGGTGGATTAACTAAATCCCAAGTTTGGTTAGCATATAAAGCCTAAAATTACTGTGCCATGGTTGCTTGCCATGCAGGATTCATAGCTACTCCCTCATAGGAATCAGGTTCTCTATCATGAGAAATGTTTTGCATAACCTGCTGGCTATCAGGATCCAGTGAGATGAGGGAATTTGTCCAGTGTTGGTGAAAAGGGCACTGAGAGATGGAGAAGGTTCTTAGACCTGGTCTTTCAGAAGGGGAAGATTGGGTATTGTGGATCCTAGAGGATCTCCTGGGTGCAGCCGTGCAGGTATGTCTAAGTGGCTACTAGAAGTGGATGGTGGCAAGGTCTTATCAAGGAAGGATGATCGATGAGGTTGATGGGATGATAGACTTTGATCAGCAAGTAAAGGAGCATCATTGGTAGGACTGACAGTGTGAAGTGTCAATCTGTTCTATAGACACAACTTGAGCAGTAACAGAAAGTGGAGTGCTCTTTGTGTGCAATTGACATTCATCTAAAGTCTGTAACTCTGTATAACATTGATATCACACATAGCTGTGGTCTTACAAGTATCACACACATTATTAGACAAACAATTATTCATAGGTTGAGAAAAAGCAACAGGAACATAAAGTGAAACATGACATGACTCAGTGAATTGGCACTTTGTGCAGAGAAAGTATATTATGAAGTTGGGTTTGATGTCTAAACTATGTGTTGCCCTATGGATTCATTTGACGAATTGAGTAATTTGCCGGATTAATGCTTCTACAATCCAACTTCATCTATGAAATAATCAGTAAAGCGGCAGAAGCCTGATTAATGCTTCTACAATCCAACTTCATCTATGCAAATGTCTTCTAGTGCTTGTCGAAAATGGATCAATAAAATACAGCTTCTTCTCCTGTTTTACCCAAATTGTAAGACACTGTTTAATATAATAACTAGTATTCAATAAAAACTAGTGAGGAGAAGGAATTAAAGAAATGTTCAATGGGTATCGAGATGTATTACCTCTATGATTATCTAAGACGGTCTCTCTTCAACGTCTCCACGTCTTTCATTCTCTCGGGAATCTCATGTAGCTTTGGACAATGACGGATAGCAAGACCTTTAATATGAGGCATGACACTTGTGGCTAAATGCCATCTTTCTAGGTTTTCAAGACGATCAAGACGAAGGAACTCCAGTTGACTGAAGCTGTTATCACTGCAGGTAATTTCTTTTCCTTCATAAGCTCTAAATAACTCGAGATTCTTTAGGTTTGGCAACATTCCCAAAATAGGCATCGGATCTTCCGTGAGTTCTGAGTGAGAAAGGATCATCATTGTGATGGAATTTGGAAATTGGTCCGACAGAGGCAGTTTCTCTATTCTTCCTTGTAACCACAGTTTCAGGAGCTTTTGACAAGAAATAAGAAATTCAAGGGCTGGGAACGATTCCCAATCTTTACACAACAATTTGAGAGTGCTAAGGTTTTTCAAGCTGCTAATGTTGTTTAGGGAGTAAGTTTTGGTAATATCATGCATGGTTAATTCTCGAAGATTGACTAAATCAACAGGGTCAACATCTTTCCACTGATCACAATGGAGGCCTTTAAGAACTTGAAGACTAGTGAGTTTGCTTATACGTTTCAGAGGTTTTGAATACGAAACAACTAAATGTCTTAGATTTATTAGGTCAGCTGTCTCGCGGGGTAGTTGGCAAAAGTATCCATAGTCATTGACAAGAAGTGTCTGTAAATTCTTGAGGTTGCCAATGGAAGAGGGAAGATCATGGATACCTCTCAATCTTCAGAACTTGAGGTGGTACAAACTTCCTATGGCATCAGGTACTATAGATATGTTGTCAACACGCATCTCCAAGTACAACACATATAGATGTTGGAACACATTATGGAACTTTATAAGACCCATCTTTAAAAAATCCGGATCAAGGAACATAAGTGACCTCAACTTCAAGTTAGAAATATCAAGTGAGAGATACCTTTTTCCTTGACTATGAATGGCATGTCTAAGACACAAGGAGGATATGGAGTGCTTTCTTGGATCATAAATGTCAAAAAAGTTTACCTCCAATGCTTTTTGTACAGCAAGATCACGAAGCAGATCATGAATCCTACATTTACCAACTTTTTCCCAAAATGTGCGTACCACTTGTATCAAGCTTCGTCTTATCAACTCATTCAAGAAGCCTTCAGCAACATCCTCCATTATTTCATCTCCTGTTGGCATGAATCCTTCAGCCATCCACTACCATAATATGTGATCAACATGGACCTCATGATCTTCTGGAATAATACCAACATACAGGAAACACTGCTTGAGCGCAGTTGGCAAATCGTTGTAGCTCAATGATAGTATGTATGAGATTTCAATAGAGTCGTCTTTAATGTTCTGCCAAAGGTGGTCCTTCACCCTTTGCCATTCTTCTAGCCCTCTTTTATGTGAAAGTAGTCCGCTTAATACAACAATTGCAAGAGGTAAACCTCCACACCTGTCCACCATATCCTTAGCTAGCCTTTCCATTGCTGAGACCATTGCCTGAACATCAAGTAGTTTCCTACAAAAGAGATCCCAACTTTCTTCGTGGCTCAGGAAACGAAGTCTATAGACAAAACCTTTGTTATCTGCTCTTTCAGCGACATCGTCTTTGCGCGTGGTAATAACCACTCTGCTGCCGTTCTTGCTGTCTGGAAATGCACGTTTCAGACTTTCCCAAGCTTCTCTATGCCATAAATCATCGACCACCACAAGGTATTTGGGTTCTTTTAATAGATCACGAAGGTAAATTTCTAGATCTCTTTCTGTCATCTTTTCCAACAAATCTAGAGTTTCCTTGGTGAAACCTTTGATGGATTTTATGATATTCCTAAGGAGATCCATAGTGTTGTACTCTTGAGAAACACATATCCAAGCACGTGTATGGAATCTATTGACTATATTAGGATTGATGTATAGGTTTCTCGCAAGAGTGGTCTTACCTAATCCGCCCATACCATAAATGGAGATGACGCTTCGGCGAGGCTCTGCTTTGAGAAGTTCAGCTAGCAATGTTTCTACAACATCCTGATAGCCAACAAAAATGTAATCCTGGTCATCATCCACATATGAGGTAGTTCTCCTCAATGTTCTAACCATGTCAGACTGATTGTTTTGGTGATTACTTGGCCCTTCTCCTGCATTATTGATATCTCTAATACCATAAGTCTCTCGTTTGCGAAAGATATCCATGATTCGATGCTTTAGTGATTGGATCTCCTTGCTGACATTGTAGAATTTTGTCTCCTTCCTGCAGATGCAAGTGCAAGCTTTCAGACGACTAGCAAATCTATCGTCGTCACCTTTACTAGCCTCGAAGCTGTAAGTCTCGAGTATAGCAACAGCATCATTAGCAACAGAGTTGATCTCAAACACCCATTGTTGAACTCTTTGATCTTCAACTTGCTTTTGTTCTGCATCTTTGAGGAAAGACTGCATGAAGAACAGCTCATTTCACAGCCACCGCACATCCTGTCTGAGACTTGAACGCAGAGAAGCTTCCTGTATGAGGAAATCCCCCAGTTTACTTTTCTTTCTCTTTGGTTAAAGCCTCTTTCTCTGTAGTCAATTTTGACTTTGCATTATTCCATCAGAATAATGATCAGACATTTTATATTCGACCCTTTTTTTTTTTTCTCTTTCCTGCATTTTTCAGTGGCAGATGTATTTTCAACCACTTAGGGAGTGTGAATAAATCTGAATGATTAAGATCTATAATAAAAAATATTAATATTATTAAGATATTTATTTAAAGCTTTTTATGAAAATAGTACGCAGTTCAACCATTCCATCATTCAACCTACCTCCATTTTTCTAGACGTCCACCATTTTCAACCATCATTATTAGCTACAATCACCATAATTATCACTATCATCTAACATAACCATCAACGGCCATCATCAACCTCCACTGCCAACACCATCACCACTAACTACTAACACCACCCCACCATTTGTCAACACCATCCTTAATCGACTTCCACAAGCATCACTGCTAGTCATCACTGTTTTGAGTTATTATATGTTTGTGGACTATAATTCTATAAAGATTTATTATACCATAATATTCTTGGATAATAATTACAAAAAGTTCATTTCAGAATCTCGAAACTTAAAATCTCATACTTATTTAATACTTAGTTATGACAAGAAACAAAATGTGGGCAGTGGCAGAACAAGAAATTTATACAAGGAGATTAAAAAAAAGAAGTCACAGTTGTAATTAAAACACATGATCTAAAGCCAAAACAAAAAGAAACATGCTTATTATTTCTAAAATCTGACTTCCTCCATGTAAATCTCTTGAAATGCTTGGCAAAAGTTCTGCACTTGCCTGCTGCTGCTTCTCCTATTCACCAAAATTGTAAGACACTATTTAATATGAGGAATAGTATACAATAAAGAACAAAAGATTTATCAATAACCTAAATTGATGATTAATCATAATGATCAGGACAGCATCAAGTGTCAACCAAACAATAGATTGCCAATACAATTCAGTGTGTTTTTGGCATGAAGAAAATCATTTTCGAGGAAAATGTCTGTCATGAGGAAGTCATTTTCTGGTTCTAGGTTTACCAAAACAGTTTCCATAAAAACGGAGAAAATGACTTCCATACTTAACTTCATATTAGTTGCTCCAGCTAAAACTGGAACATTTTTACTAATCTTCATCAAGAAACTCTCTGGTGTGCATATTATTATTAATTTGTAATACATATGTTTTTAAGAATACTTTTATCTCACGGACTAAACAGCGAGAACATTTTTATAGGAAAATATTACCCATGAAAAGTCATTTTCTAGGTATAAAAATAATTGACTTCTGTACGTAGGAGTGTGTCCATGCTAGTAGGTAGGAGTTCATTGTCTTGATGCCCTTACTAGTAGTCATAGTGCTATCCTTGTAGTTTCTTGTTCTTCGACTTTGTTGATATCTGTTGTTTCGTGTAGTTAGATTGTAATATTATTTGGTTGTGGTACTGTTCTGCTTTCATCTGTTGTTTTGTTTCTACCTATTGTTTCTTCTACTTCCATTACGTCTTTTTCTAATCTGTTTTTTCCTTGAGCCGAGAGTTCATCGGAAATAGTCTCTCTACCTCACCTCTGAGGTGGAGGTAAGGTTTGCGCACACTCTACCCTCCCCAAATCTCATTTTGTAGGAATACATTGGGTATTATGTTGTTATCATACAAGAAAAAATCACATGCATAAGTGATTTAACTATTGACAGTTATTTATAGTCGACTTCCTTTTGTATGTTGATAATGTAAAAAAAATTGTACTGTCATAGTATAAAAATTAACCTTCTACTAACAAATCTGTGGCAGAGTGAGTAATTAAAAGGAATTAAAGAAATGATCATTGGGGATTGGGATTTATTACCTCTACGATTATGAAAGAGTCGAAATAGGACATCATATATGCTTGAAAAGCTTCATTGAAAAGGAGTTCTCTCCACGTCTTTCATTCTTTTGGGAATCTCATGTAGCTTTAGACAACGCTGGATACCAAGACCTTTAATCAGAGGCATGGCACTTGTGGCTAAATGCCATCTTTCTAAGTTCTCAAGACAATCAAGACGAAGGATCTCCAGTTGACTGCAGCTGTTATCACTGCAGGTAATTTCTTTTCCTCCGTAAGCTCTAAACAAATCAAGATTCCTTAGATTTGGCAGCATCCCTAGAGTAGGCATGGGATCTTCCATGAGTTCTGAGTACCGAAGGACCATCATGGCGATGGAATTCGGAAACTGCTCTGAGAGAGGCAGTTTTTCTATTTGCCCCTCTAACCACAATTTCTGAAGGTTTTGACAAGAACTAAGATATTCAAGGTTTGGGAATGATTCATAAGCTACACAACACAATTTGAGAGTGCTAAGGTTTTTCAAGCGGCTAATGTTGTTTAGGGAGTAAGTTTTGGTTATATCATGCATGCTCAATTCTCGAAGATTGACTAAATCAACAGGGTCAACATCTTTCCACTGATCACAATGGAGGCCTTTAAGAACTTGAAGACTAGTGAGTTTGCTTATATGTTTCAGAGGTTTTGAATACGAAGCAACTAAATGTCTTAGATTTATCAGGTCAGCTGTCTCGCGGGGTAGTTGGCAAAAGTATCCATAGTCATTGACAAGAAGTGTCTGTAAATTCTTGAGTTTGCCAATGGAAGAGGGAAGATCATGGATACCTCTCAATCTTAAGAACTTGAGGTGGTACAAACTTCCTATGGCATCAGGTACTATAGACATATTGTCAACATGAATTTCCAAGTATAACACATATAGATGTTGGAGCACATTATGGAACTTTATAAGACCCATCTTTAAAAAATCCATATCAAGGAACATAAGTGACCTAACCTTCAAGTTAGAAAGATCAAGTGAGAGATACCTTTTTCCTTGACTATGAATGGCATGTCTAAGACACAAGGAGGATATGGAGTGCTTTCTTGGATCATAAATGTCAAAAAAGTTTACCTCCAATGCTTTTTGTACGGCAAGATCACGAAGCAGATCATGAATCCTACATTTACCAACTTTTTCCCAAAATGTGCGTACCACTTGTATCAAGCTTCGTCTTATCAACTCATTCAAGAAGCCTTCAGCAACATCCTCCATTATTTCTTCTCCTGTTGGTACAAATCCTTCAGCCATCCACAACCATAATATGCGATCAACATGGACCACGTGATCTTCTGGAAAAATACCAAAGTACAGGAAACACTGCTTGAGCGCAGTTGACAAATCGTTGTAGCTCAATGATAGTATGTAGGAGACTTCAATAGAGTCGTCTTTAATGTTCCGCCAAAGGTGGTCCTTCACCTTTTGCCATTCTTCTAGCCCCCTCTTATGTGAAAGTAGTCCGCTTAATACCACAACTGCAAGAGGTAAACCTCCACACTTGTCCACCATTTCCTTTGCTAGCCTTTCCCTTGTTGAGACCATTACCCGAACATCAAGTAGTTTCCTACAAAAGAGATCCCAACTTTCTTCTTGGCTCAGGAAACGAAGTCTATAGACAAAACCTTTGTTATCTGCTCTTTCAGCGACATCCTCTTTGCGTGTGGTAATAATAACTCTGCTGCCGTTCTTGCTATCTGGAAATGCTCGTTTCAAACTTTCCCACACTTCTCTATGCCATAAATCATCGACCACCACAAGGTATTTGCGTTCTTTCAATAGATCACGAAGGTAAATTTCTAGATCTCTTTCTGTCATCTTTTCCAACAAATCTAGAGTTTCCTTGGTGCAACCTTTGATGGATTTTATGATATTCCCAAGGAGATCCATAATGTTGTACTCTTGAGAAACACATATCCAAGCACGTGTATGGAATCTATTGACTATATTAGGATTGATGTATAGGTTTCTCGCAAGAGTGGTCTTACCTAATCCGCCCATACCATAAATGGAGATAACGCTTTGGCGAGGCTCTGCTTTGAGAAGTTCAGCTAGCAATGTTTCTACAACATCCTGATAGCCAACAAAAATATGATCCTCATCTAGATATGAGGTAGTTCTCCTCAATGTTCTAACCATGTCATACTGATTGTTTGGGTGATTACTTGGCCCTTCTCCTGCATTATTGATATCTCTAATACCATAAGTCTCTCGTTTACGAGAGATATCCATGATTCGATGCTTCAGTGAATGGATCTCCTTGCTGACGTTGTAGAATTTTGTCTCCTTCCTACAGATGCAAGTGCAAGCCTTCAGACGACTAGCAAATCTAGCATCGTCACCTTTACTAGCCTCGAAGCTATAAGTCTCGAGTATAGCAACGGCGTCATTAGCAACAGAGTTGATTTCAAACACCCATTGTTGAACTCTTTGATCTTCAACTTGCTTTTGTTCTGCATCTTTGAGGAAAGACTGCATGAAGAGCAACTCATTTCGCAGCCACCGCACATCCTGTCTGAGACTTGAACGCAGGGAAGCTTCCTGTATGAGAAAATCCCCCAATTTTTGAACTGCGAATGACACAAAGGCATCAACCATCTTTAGGCGTTTGGATTTTTTAAGGCAATACATGCGCTAGTCTAGACTTATAAGGACAAAAGACATATGGGAGAAAGTCAAATCAAAGTTGGCTGTTAATTGCTGCCAGAAGAAGTTTGACTCAGAGTTAAGTACATTATTATACATTATTATTCATTGTTAGTACACATTCCCAGAAAATTTAAAATTGGTTTGGTTGGAGTGCACATGATTAAAGCATCTTTCTATATAGTCAATAGGCATAATACATAAACATGACCCTTAACTTGGCGTCAACTGGCAACTATGACCTTTAACTTTGGGTGTGCACAAGTAGACACTTTAACTTGTATAGAATTGAACAAGTAGACACACATGTCCTACATGGCATAATACACGTAAGACGCCACGTAGGACACAAAATTGCCAGTAGGTGCCATGTAAGACGAATGTGTCTATTTGTTCAATTTTATACAAGTTAAAGTGCCTACTTGTTCACACCCAAAGTTAAAGGTCATAGTTGCCAGCTGACGCCAAGTTAAGGGTCATGTTTATGTATTATGCCTAGTCAATATTTGACTTTGCATTATTCCATCATCAGACCTTCATTTATTAAGAATTATAATAAATATTTTAAAGTATAACATATTTATAAAATTTATATAAATATGATATCACTTTGGTTTGATTTTGATATGCCTTTTCTTAAGTTATAACTAAACTAAATTAATTATGATCAAATTTCTTTTTCTTCAATACCAAACCAAATCCTTGATTGAGTTTCTTTTTCTTGATTTGATTCAATCAAATCAACTAGCAAATAAGCACTTCAACTTTGAGAGTGCACATCTAGACACCTCAATTTGGACTTAATTGACAATTAAGTAATTCAATTTGTCCTTATAGTGTCTTGTGGACACCTGTCGTTGACGTGACACATAACCTTTGAATTAGGTGCCTAGATGATCATTTTGTAAGTTTGAGTGCTCAACTGATAGTTCAAATATGAGACTCGATAAATCAGGATACTTTAGGTGTATTTATTATCATTAACTTTTTAATTAATAATAGAACAATATTGACAGTGATGATTCATGTAACGATTGTCAACCCTTAATATTTTTTGGGATTGAGACTTAAGGGTGTATTTGGTATGGAGGAAAATGTTTTCTTAGAAAATAAGTTGGTTTCTAACTTATTTTCTCATGTTTGGTTGATGAATGGAAAATATTTTCTAGCGTTTGGTTGGTGTATACAAAATATTTTTTAGAAAAAATCTTTTACTTTTTGCTAGAGATTAGAAAAAAATAGTTTTTGATCCTAAAATTAACTCTGATAACTGATTCAGGACTTGACCCCGACACCCAAATCGCGACACGACTCCGAATGTCAATTCGAGATCTGACCCCGACACTCGATCCGAGACCTGACCCCGACACCCAAACTAAGACACGATGCCGATGATCAATCTGAGATCTGACCTAGGATGTAGGCCTGACTCTTGACCCGAGACCCTACATTCAAACTAGGACGCAATCTTGGTAACCAAACCTGGACACGACCCCGACAATCGATTCGGGATCCGACCCCAACACCCAACTCGGGACCTAACCTCGACTCCCGACCTAGGACTCGACATTGACCCTGACCCCGACCTTGAACCCTATGATTGATTCGGGTTTCGATCTCGACATCCAAACCAGGATTCGACCCCAACACTCGATGTGTGACCTGACCCCGACACTTGACCCGACTTCCAAATTGGGATCCTATCCCAACTCCCTATCAAGGACTTGACTTTCGAATTGGAATTAAACCATGACACCTAACCTCGACAACCGATTCGGGACCCAAATCTGAAAACTGACCTGGGACTAGACCTCGACCTTTGACACTCAATTTGGAACCCCACATCGACACCTAACTCGAGAACAAACCCCAACATTTGATCCAAGATCCGACCTCGAATCCTGAACTGAGACTCGACACCTGAATCAGAATTTGACTCAGATCCATCTCCCGAGTCGGGTCTCGAATCGAGGTCGGGAGTCGCGATTAGAATCGAGAATCAGGAGTCAGATCCCAAATTAGTATTGAGAATAACTCGAGACTTGAGTTAGGTTGGAAAGTTGAGGTGTGTGGTTGAAAAAGAGTTTTGAAAAATGTTTTCCTTACTTTTTGGAGGTAAGTCATTTTCATTAAATTTGAAGAAAATAAGTTGATTTAGAAAATATTTTCTTTCATACCAAATATATTGTTGGTTGGTTCGAAAACAAGTTATGCTGGAATTAGTTATGTTGAGATTAATTTTTATTGCTTCTTTTGTTTGTTATATTCAAAATAATATGCATTGCTTAATTTCTAAGAATAAGTTGTTTGTCTCCACCTTTTTTTTTGATATTTTCTTTGTAAGCTTTAGTTATTCATTCTTAGTAAAATTTACTTCTTATTTAGCTTAAATATTTTTGCGTGTGCATTATATTGCAAAAATGTCTATATGATGCCTCACCTATTGGGGATGATAGGCGATCACTATACCTCTCCACAAATTTTAAGAAGATTCAATCTTGCCGTTTGAGAGAAATTAAGTTGTAAAGTTTGATGAAATTTTGTTTCGTATAAAAGGGTATAAAATTATACATTATTGTATTTAGGTGTATAAATACCTCTTATAATTTCGTATAATATTCGTGTATAAATATTGTATATCAAGTTTTTCAATATTTTTGTAAAAAAGAAATATAAAATTTTGTATATTATTGTATAAGCGATGTATATTATTGTATACTACATGTATATTAATTAATCACAAAATCATTTTTGCATACAAACCCCCCCTCCCCCCCCCCCCCCCCCCAAAAAAAAAAAAATCTTTGAACCAATTCCACACACTTGAAAAAAGAAAGAAGCCAAAAACCAAAAATTTCCTCATTTTTGCATAGAATCACAAAATCAGTAAGTGACGGAAACTTGATTGTTGCTTGGACAACCCATCTTCATCAACTTGAATGTCTTCAAGTGCCAGCAGGGTTGAGATATGGCCTCTCCTTTGAGAAGTTCAGCTAGCAATGTTTGTACAACATCCTGAAGTCCAACAAAAATGTAATCTTGGTCATCCACATAGGAGGTAGTTCTCCTCAATGTTAGTAACCATGGCAGACTGATTACTTGGCCCTTCTCCATCATTATTGATATTTGTAATACCATAACTCTCTCGTTTGCAAGAGATATCCAAGATTTGTTGCTTGAGTGATTGAATCTCCTTGGCGACATTGTAGAATTTCTTCTCCTTCCTACAAATGCAAGCGCAAGCCTTGAGACGACTATCACCTTTACCAGCCTCGAAGCTGTAAGTCTCGAGTATAGCGACAGCATCATTAGCAATAGTATTGATCTCAAACACCCATTATTGAATTCTTTGATCTCCACATTGCTTTAGTTCTGCATCTGTGAGGAAAGACTGTATGAAGAGTAGCTCATTTCTCAGCCACTCAACTTCCTTTCTCAGATTTTTACGCAGGGAAACTTGGTGTATTAGGAAATCACCCAATTTTTGAACTGCAAATGACACAAAGGCATCAGCCATCTTCAGGAATACTACTTTTAATTGAAAATAAGAGGGGGCTATATATTGGAATAGGAGATATACACTCAGAAGCAGTAGACATAAAAAGTGTGTTCAAAGGGTCCAGTTGTGTGATTGTTGAAATATGTATTAAAGCTTCTTCAACAACCATTACACAACTTGTGGGAAAATATCTACGGAGAAAAGTCTAAAAGTAATAATTGTATGTATTGTCCAATGGTTCACATAATAAAAAGAAATACGATTGTCAAATATGTCAAACACGAATGTGGAAAATGAACAAGAAAAATTAGAGCAATGAAAGTGAAATGTGCCCCATTCTTCGGTGCGGTCCTTCCCAGTACTTCGTTAACGTGGAATGTTTTGTGTACCTGACTTTCTTTTTATCCCATTGCTTTACAATGAAAGTGAAAATGAAATGTGTCTCATCTTAAAATCGTTCATAAGCAATTTAAACTTGTTGGGAGAAGAAATTTCAGGTCCTTGAGTGTTGAATATGTTGTATCTGCACAATTTTTAAAAATAGAGATAAAATTTAAATGACAATGACAAAGAAGAAAGCTAAGGGAAAGGTACATTAGACCTGCTCGATTGGGTTAAAAAAATCTATAAAGATGATGTTGATTGTTGATGATGGAGTTTGAAGAAAATGGTAAAGACTAAGGACCGATAGGATATCACCAGTTGGCAATTGGCAATTGATATTGTTAGTTGAGAATATAATTAAGTAAAGAAAAATATAGGCTTAAGTTATCTGCGGTCTCTTAAAATTCTCTACAGATTCACTTCGATACACACCTCAACTAAGATTAGTACATATTGAATACCTCTACCACTTAACATTTGAGCCCACTTAAAACATTTTTTTTTCTCACATGGCACATCGTCTATGATTCACGTCAGATGGGCGAGTGAATGCGATTTTCCCACATGGCACATCGTCTATGATTTTGGCATTTGGTATACATCTTAATTTTTTTTGGTATATTAGGTATGGTATTATGTATTTATAAATAAAATATCGAATATTGTATCGAAATATATAGTTACATAAATAATTCATACATATATATATATATATATATATATATATATATTATTATTATTATTATTATTATTATTATTATAAATACTAACAGATATTCTGCCTAGTATTAGTTCAACATCAGATGTTTAGATGTTGGAGGATGAGACTCCTCTCCATTACTCATTCTCTCAATTTCCCCAAGTACCTACTTAGATGATAGCCACATGTCATAATAAAGAATCAAATGTTGAGATTTAATTACCTAAATTAAGGTCTAACCATGATTAGAATAACAAATAATTTCTTTATTTACTTTTAAAAATATATCAATTCCATAATTCTAGTTAAAAATTCTCATTCATAAATATATTTAAAATTTCTCACTATTCATATTTACTATGAGCTCTTTTTTTTTTAAATCCGATTTTTTCTTTTTTATTACGAAAAATTTGTTTCTAAAATTCTTTGAAACTCTGAGTTATAGTAAAAAAAATTAACATCATGCAATTTTTTAAAATTTAAAATTTGTAAATATTCTTTTTTATTTTTTTAACATCATATGTTGATTAGTTTGTGTAACGATTTTCAATAAGGCTTAACCATTGCTATATGACTAAAAAAAGAAAAAAAGAAAATACTTTTTTCAAAAAAAGAAGAGCTCGTTAATCAAATGGAAAATACTGAATTTTTGAAATAAATTTATGAGATAATTTTTTGCTAGAATAGTGGATTTGATAATTTTTTTAAAAGTAAATAAAGAAATTATTTGTTATTCTAATCATGGTTAGACCTTAATTTAGGTAATTAAATATCAACCATTAATTCTTAATTATGACATGTGTTTGCCATCTAAGTAGGTACTTGGGGAAATGGAGAGGATGAGTAATGGAGAGGAGCCTCATTAGATGTTGGAATACTCTAACTTGATTGAAAAGTTCTTTCGTGTAATTGATTAACTAATGGGAGTTGCTTGTACTTTCCTTTGAATATATATATTTCTATATGTGTAAAATGTTAGTGTGATATAATTGAGAGAATTTTTAAGAAGGAAAATACAATATCAGATTAGTGACCGCATAAAGCTAGAAGTTGATGAATCTCCACTAGCTCAGCCCAATAGTTCAGAAGTGGAGGAGGTGCAAGACATTAATCAAGATGATAATGATGATGCACCTATGCAACAACAATCATATAGCATTGCAATAGGTAGGAAAAAGATAGTGATCAACCAACCAAAAAGATTTACAAACGTGGTTGATGAAAATCTTTTTGGATATGCAAATTTTATAGATTTTTCTTTATCAGTTGTAGAGACCATTGACGTGTTTAAGCCTAATAGCTACAAAGAAGCAATTTCTGGTTCAAAAGCAGATCAATGGACTGGTGCTATATGTGAAGAGATTGAGTCTCTTAAAAAAAATCAAACATGGAAGCTTGGATCATCGTCAAGGGGAAAAAAGGTAGTCAAACATCATTTTATCCGAGATGTTGTATGTTTCATTACATGATTATACAACATAAAGGCAACATAAGTATAAATAATTTCGAATTCTAACTAATCTTGGAATGCTCCTCTGTATAGTATAGACGATATGGAATCATCAATGACTTAGAGTAATCTTCTATTTTCAGTGTAAGTATAGTGACTTGGGCTCATATATGCCACCGTCCTTATAAAAAGGGTTCATTCGTGCAAGATAACATGCAGTAGAACAATTAATTAAATTATCACAAAACTTGAGAAATGCTTCAACAACCCAACTTCATCAATGTGAATGTATTCAAGTGAAAGCTTCTTCTCCTGTTTCACCCAAATATAAGTAAATCAACAAAGTTATATAGGAATGGTCACTGTGGACTGGAATTTGTTTGTATATTTACCTTTGCTATTATGAAATAAGACTTCATGTATGCTTGAAATGCTTCACGTCTTTCATTCTCTCGGGAATCTTGTTCAGCTTCGTACAGTGATCAATACGAAGACCTTTAATCAGAAGCATAGAACTTGTGGCTAAATGCCATGTGTCTAGGTTCTCAAGACAAGCAAGACTAAGGAACTCGAGTTGACGGAAACTGTTATCACTGCAGAATATTTCTTTTCCTTGATAAGCTCTAAGAAATTCGAGTTTTCTTAGATTTGGCAACATTCCCAAAATAGGCATCGGATCTTCCATGAGTTGTGAGTCCAAAAGAACCATCATTGTGATGGGATTTGGAAACAGAGGCAGTTTCTCTATTCTCCCATCTAACCACAATTTCTGGAGCTTTTCACAACAATTAACAAATTCAAGGGATGGGAATGATTCATCATAATCTTTACACAACAATCTGAGAGTGCTAAGGTTTTTCAAGCTGCTAATGTTGTTTAGGGAGTAAGATTTGGTAATATTAATCATGCTTAGTTCTAGGAGATTGACTAAATCAACAGGGTCAACATCTTTCCACTGATCACAAGAAATGTCTTTAAGAACTTGAAGACTAGTGAGTTTGCTTATACATTTCACAGGTTTTGAATAAGGAGCAATTAAATGTCTTAGATTTATTAGGCCAGCTGTCTCAGGGGGTAGTTGGCACAACTGTCTGAATTCACTTTTGACACAAAGTGTCTGTAAATTCTTGAGGTTACCAATGGAGGAGGGAAGAGTACCGATACCTCTCAAGCTTAAGAACTTGAGGTGGTACAAACTTCCTATGGCATCAGGTACAGAGCCACCAAGAATATCCAAGTACAACACATATATATGTTGGAACACACTACTGAAGTTTATGAGACTCATCTTACGAAAATCTGGATCGAAGAACATAATTGACCTCAACTTCAAGTTAGAAATATCAAGTGAGAGGTACCTTTCTCCTTGACTATGAATGACATGTCTGATACATAAAGAGGATATGGAGCGCTTTCTTGGATCATAAATGTCAAAGAAGTTTACCTCCAATGCCTTTTGTATCGCAAGATCACGAAGTAAATCATGAACCCTACATACAGTAACTTTTTCCCAAAATGTTCGAGCTACTTGAACCAAGCTTCGTCTTATCAGCTCATTCAAGAAGCCTTCAGCGACATCCTCCATTCTTTCTTCTCCATTTGGTATGAAACCCTCGGCCATCCACAACCATATTATGTTTTCAGCATCGAGCACTTGATCTTCTGGGAAGATACCAAAGTACAGAAAACACTGCTTGAGTGCAGTTGACAAATCATTGTAGCTTAATGATAGTATGGAGGAGATTTCAACAGAGTCATCTTCAATGTTCTTCCAAAGGCGGTCTTTCACCTTTTGCCATTCGCCTAGCCCCTTTTTATGCGAAAGTAGTCCACTCAATACAACAATTGCAAGAGGTAAGCCTCCACACTTGTCCACCATATCCTTAGCTAGCCTCTCCATTCTGGAGGTCATTGCTCGAACATCAAGTAGTTTCCTACAAAAGAGATTCCAACTTTCTTCTTGGCTTAGGAAACGAAGTTTATGGACAAAACCTCTGTCGTCTGCTCTTTCAGCAACATCCTCTTTGCGTGTTGTGAGAATAACTCTGCTGCCATTCTTGCTATCCGGGAATGCTCTTTTCAAACTCTCCCATGCTTCTCTCTGCCATACATCATCAACCACCACAAGGTATTTGCGTTTATTTAAAAGATCACGAAGGTAAATTTCTAGATCTCTTTCTGTCATCCTTTCCAACAAATCTAGAGTTTCCTTGGTGCAACCTTGGATGGATTTTATGATATACCGGAGGAGATCCACGGTATTGTACTCTTGAGAAACACATATCCAAGCACGTGTACGGAAGCTATTGACTATATTAGGACTGATGTAAAGGTTTCTCGCGAGAGTGGTCTTGCCTAAACCGCCCATGCCATAAATGGAGATGACTCTTCGACAAGGTTCTGCTTTGAGAAGTTCAGATAGCAATCTTTCTACAACATCCTGAAATCCAACAAAAATATGATCCTGACCATCCACGTAGGAGGTAGTTCTCCTCAATGTTGTAACCTGATTACTTGGACCTTCTCCTGCATTATTATTGATATTTGTAATACCATAAGTCTCTCTCCTGCGAGAGATATCCATAATTCGTTTCTTGAGTGATTGGATCTCCTTGGAAACTTTGTAGAATTTGGTCTCCTTCCTACATAGGCAAGCGCAAGCCTTGAGATGAATAGCAAATCCATCGTCACCTTTACCAGTCTCAAAGCTGTAAGTCTCGAGTATAGCGACAGCATCATTAGCAATAGAGTTGATCTCAAACACCCATTGTTGAACTCTTTGATCTCTACTTTGCTTTTGTTCTGCATCTCTGAGGAATGACTGCATGAAGAGTAGCTCATTTCTCAGCCATGTAATTTCATCTCTGAGACTTGTAAGCAGGTTAACTTGGTGTATGAGGAAATCACTCAATTTTTGAAGTGCAAATGACACAAAGGCATCTGCCATCTTCAGGAGTCTTGATTTTTATCTGGAAAAGATATATTGGAATACAAATTGGAAAAATGGGAGATAGAGATATACACTCAGAAGCAGTTGACGTGAATAGTGATTAAAGTTTAGTAAACGAAACATGACCTTTGATTATATATGGAGAAAAGTCTAAAAGTAAATAATTATATCTGTTGTACAATGGTCCACCTAATAAAAAGAATTACGATTGTCAAATATGTCAAACACGAATGTGGAAAATGAACAAGAAAAATTAGAGCAATGAAAGTGAAATGTGGCCAATTTGACTGGGCAAGAGAAAATCAAAGTGTTCCCATTTTCAAAAATTAGAGCAATGAAAGTGAAAATGTGTCTCATATCTTAAAATAATACTCCTTCTGTCCCAATTTACGTGACACTTTTCGTTTTTCGAGAGTCAAACAGTTTAAATTTGACCAGAAATTTGCTCATGGAATCTTCAAATTTTTTGAAATGAAATTTATATATGTCTAAACTACGTAAAAAATACTATAATTCACAATAATTGATAATTCAAAATGTTTAAAAGATCTATGAAAAACTTACGGTCAAAGATAAATTTGTTTGAATCTTGAAATCTGAAAAGTGTCGCATAAAATGGGACGGAGGGAGTAAGCAATTTAAACTTTTTTGGAGGAGAAGTTTCATGTCCTTAAGTGTTGAATATGTTGTATCTGCACAATTTTTACAGATACATATATAAATTACATGAAAGAAAAAGAATAAGGTTTTTTTTTTTACAAATACATATATCTTAGCTCTTCTTTTTTATTTTTCCTTTTAATAGAAGTATTTTTTTGTTCTAACCAATCAAATTCTTTGTACACTTTGATATTGTTATAGATTTTTTCTCTCTCCATGGAAAATTATTTTCTTGTTCACTATTAAGTTAATAGACAATAACAAAGAAGAAAGCTAAGGGAAAGGTACATTATACCTGCTCGATTGGGTTTAAAAAAATCTATAAAGATGATGTTGATTGTTGATGATGGAGTTTGAAGAAAATGGTAAAGAGTAAAGAGTAAAGAGTAAAGAGTAAAGAGTAAGAACCATTATTAAGTAAAGAAAAATATAGATTTACACTCCGTTTGGATCATTGTAACCCATTGTTTCATAATGTATTGTATTGTACTATAATGTAATGTATTGTACTGTATGGTAGATATAATGTTTGGCTAGACTATATTGTTTGCTGCTGTTTAATAACATTTTTATTGTTTGGTTTGATTGTATCGTACTGTATTGTAATTTATAAATTTACTAAAATGTCCTTAATTATTCTAGGGTAGGATGTTTGACTGAGATTAAATAATATAGGGTAAAGGATAAAATAGTATTATGAAATATTAAGTAAAGATATAATTGGAAAAAGAAATTAAGTAACAATGGGAACACACCAAATCGGTTGTTCCATAAAATGATGGTTTTCATTGTTACGTAACAACGAAATTTAACAATACAATACAATACATTTTAAGTAACAATCAAAACAAATATTGTAGGTATGGGAACAATACGATACAATGCAATGGGTAACAATGATCCAAACATAGTGTAAAGTTATCTGCGGCCCCTTAAAATTCTTTGCTGATTCACTTAGCTAGACACCTCAACTAGTACTTGTACATATTGAATACCTCTACCACTTAACATTTGAGCCACTTAAAACATTGTTTTGCTCACATGGCACATCGTCTATGATTCACGTCAGATGGGCGCGTGAATTCGATTTTCGCCCACTTGGCACATTGTCCATACCTTCGGGGTATGGTATACATCTTAATTTTTTTTTGGTATTTGGCATTTATAGATATATACCGGAATATTAAATATCATATCAAAGTTTATAATTACATAAATAATTCATATATATTATTATAAATAAGTCTCGAGTATAGCAACAGCGTCATTAGCAACAGAGTTGATCTCAAACACTCATTGTTGAACTCTTTGATCTTCAACTTGCTTTTGTTCTGCATCTTTGAGGAAAGACTGCATGAAGAACAGCTCATTTCGCAGCCATCGCATATCCTGTCTGAGACTTGTACGTAGGGAAGCTTCCTGTATGAGAAAATTCCCCAATTTTTTAACTGCAAATGACACAAAGGCATCAACCATCTTTAGGCGTTTGGGTTATTTTACGGCAATACATGCACTAGTCTAGACTCATAAGGACAAAAGACATTGCAGATTTAAGCATATATTTTAGTTTACTTTTCTTCTCTTTGTTATTTCTAGCTATCATTTATAATCATCATCGTCGATCATCATTATCACAAGTCTACAACAACCACTTATCACCACATTATATAATGCTAATCACTGTCATTGTTACCATTACCATTAATTATCACTATCATCCAACATAATTATCAACAGCCACCGTCAAACATTCAACCCCCACTGCCAACACCATCACCACTAGCTACTAACCCCACCCTACCATTTCTTAACAGCATCCTTAATCGACTTCCACAAGCATCACTGCTAGTCATCACTATTTTGAGTTATTATATGTTTGTGGACTATAATTCTATAAAGATTTATTATATCATAATATTCTTGGATAATAATTACAAAAAGTTCATTTTAGAATCTCGAACTTAAAATCTCATACTTAGTTATGACAAGAAACAAAATGTGGGCTGTGGCGGAACAAGAAATTTATACAAAGAGATTTTTAAAAAAAGAATCTTGAATGTCACCGTTGTTAGGGAAAATTGCATGACTAAGGTAACATATATACAATAGTTAATTATGCTCCATAACTAATGTTTAATTTAATTATAAATAATAGTTCCAGAAAGGAAAAACTACGATAAACAGCAAATTGCAGTACATATTAAACTAATATAGCTATAATATACTTTATTTATTTTCTATAGATATATTTAATTATTAAATAGCAAATACTAATCAAGTTTTTTTTCACCCCTTTTTCCGCTTTCTTCAGAGTTCCCTAGTTCCCACCTTCAAAGTTTCTCTTTTAATCTTTCCCCCAAATTACCGTCTCTTCCCCGCTAATCTCCTTACAATCACCGTCTCTTTCCCCCTAAATTCCTTACAATTATCGATCGTTGCATGATTTCCGGAGCTTGATTGTGATTCAGATTCATCATGTATCTTCTAATTTCCTTTTTTTTTTTTTCTCTTTTGTCATTCGAGGTTATAGTTGTATACACGTTTCACCTATTTTTATAGGGTTACAGTTGAAGGTTTTTTTCACCATTACAATGACGGAAATCACTACTCCGAAAAGGGTCACGAGAGGTACATATTTTTCTAATAAATTTTTGAAAGAAGTACCTTCGTTTGATTTGTGTATCCCTCAAGAGTAAGCCAAAATTTCAGGCTCTATTGTTGCAATAAAGATCGAGAAGCGATCAAAGATTCTGTCAAGAGGAAAGAAGGTTCAAAACCTTCGGAAGAGAAAACAAAACTCGTCAAAAGGAAAAAAGTCAACAATGTTGTTTCCGGTAGAAATGGAAAAAAAGTAGTTAATGAAGAACAGGAAGAAGAAATCGATGGAGTTAATATCTCATATGGTCACTCAACTAACAGTTGCTTTCACAAAAAGTCATTCAACTTTCTTTTTTAAGTTCAAAGTCACTTAACTATGGATTTTTCTCACAGAAAGTCACTCAACTAAAACTAAGGATTCTTATCACAGAAAGTCACTCAACTAAGGATTTTTATCACAAAAAATCACTCAACTTTCTTTTATAACCTCAAAGTCACTCAACAATAAATATTTTTTACCTACAAAGTTACTCAACTATTGATATTTCACTTAGAAAAGTCACCCAATCAATTTAAATAATTTTTTTAATTAAATTTTGTTGAAACAAAAATATTTTTTTAACTAATTTTTTAAAAAAATAATAAGATGCTCATTTAATTATTTTATTAAATTTTGTTGAAACACCATTCTTGTTTTAAATTAATTTTAAAAAAATAATAAGATAATCAATTTAATTATTTTATTAAATTTTATTGAAATATTATTTTCTAAATATATATCTGTGCAAAGTACTACTGTATATAGTAGCATACATATTAAATTAAAAAAAAAACATCGATGATAAAAAGAAAGGAAGAAAATTGTGTTTCAATAAAATTTAACAAAATAATTACATGAGCATCTTATTATTTTTTTTAAATTAGTTTAAAACAAAAATTGTATTACAACAAAATTTGATGAAAAAATCATTTAAGTTGGTTGAGTGACTTTCTAAGTGAAATATCAATAGTTGAGTGATTTTGTAGGTAAAACATTCATAGTTGAGTGACTTTGAGGCTATAAAAGAAAGTTGAGTGACTTTCTGTGAGAAGAATCCTTAGTTGAGTGACTTTCTATGAGAAGAATCCTTAGTTGAGTGACTTTCTATGAGAAAAATCCATAGTTGAGTGACTTTGAGGTTATAAAATAAAGTTGAGTGACTTTCTATGAGAAAAATTCATAGTTGAGTGATTTTGAGGTTATAAAAGAAAGTTGAGTGACTTTCTGTGAAAACAACTGTTAGTTGAATGACCATTTGAGATATTATGTTTGTATATTTTTCAAATTTTTACGTAGTAGAATACTTATACACATATGTATTGGATTGTATATTTTTCAATTCTTTTCAAATTTTTACATAGTAAAAAAAATCGAGGTTTGATTTTTTTTGATACATGGATACATGTAATTATCAATATATGTATTTCCTTTTTCCTTAGACATATGGATACAGAAATAAACTGTATTAAAAAAAATTTCAACCGAAATAAATTTTCAACAAAGTGTATTCAATTTTTTTTAATACTTGGATACATTATTATACATGGATACATATAGTTATCAAACAAATATATGCATTCCATATTCAAATAATAGGTATATTCACCATATGATTATTCAACAAATCAGTAATTGTATTTGTTCTGATATGACAGGAATGTATATTTAGTTGGTATAGTTGTTATTTTCAATGTATGTGTATTCACTGTATTTATTTGTATAACCTTTTGCTAATCTAATTGTATACATAACAACTTAGATTAGTCTAGTACAAATATATTCATATATTATCACAAGTTTAGTCTGGTACAAATGTATTCATGTATTCATATATCATTACAAGTTTATCATTATTATATTATTGTGTATTTCATATTATAATTTTTTATATATGCATATGCAGAGAATTGGAGGACAATGAGTCATCACAAAAAATTATCATGCCATGTATCGAAATTGATAGTAGTGAAAGGATCCTAATCACTTAGTAACTTGTATCAGTTTTTTATTTTTATTATTGGAAAAACAAATTTATTTGGAATTTTGTCTCTATGACAATAGTAGCTCTTTTTGAATGCAACAACTTTATTTAATATGAATCTTAATAACTTTTATATTTATTTAGTTATTGTGCTCTAATGTTACATATCATTTAGTTCTTTGAAATTTCTTCATGAAGTCATATATTCATAATAATACATTACTTACAGAAGTTCAATTTTAGTCACTTGTATACATAAATACAGATTATCAGAGCCACTATATATAATTTCAAAAATGCACTTTATCTATTTGCGCAACCTTGTTATTTATCATATCTTTATGAAAATACATTTTAATCATCTTCTTAATAACATAAATTTTGTTATACACTAAATAATCTTAAAATAGATCCAACCAAATAAAGATGATTATTTAATAATGGGAAGTATGATAATGCAAATTAGCGTGATTTAAGGTATTGTCCTTTTTATAAACGAATTCTGCCGTTTTTAGTGCCTTCTAATTTTGGATTGTATCCTAGTATACAAAACAAACAAACATTGAATACACAGAATACAACGATTTTATCATAATAATTATAGCGACAAACGGTAATTATGATAATTATAGCTAGAGAAATATAGTAACCGCTAAACTATAGCCATTTATGTAAGTTTCTCTTAAAGAAAAGTGGCTATAAATTGGGTCCCACGTTTTGAGATTTGTATACAAACGTGCAAATCTTCTCTTTTCTTTTTATGCAAATCAAAACTCTCTCTCATCACATCCACTAATCTATCCCCTAAAATCTCTCAACAAAATTAAAATTTGAAAATTTCAGATTCTCCCTCCTAATCGTTATACCCAAATCAAGGTAACCTCCATCAATTATTTTTTTGTAACTTCCATCTGTTTCTTTTTGTATTTGTATATATATGTTTTTCAATTTTTTCACATTATTTCATATTTTCAATCATAATCTTGTATTGTTTCAGTAAAATCACTATAGATATTCAGATCATTGATGAACAATCTCCATCAAAGAAGATTACTAGAGGTATATAATGTTTTTTTTAATAATTAGATATTTTTTAAATATCTTTTAAATTTTGATTGATGGCTTAGTGTGAGACATATCGTACAACACACGTACACTAAACTAATTATCTTAAATGTGGATAAGCAAGATACATATAGTAAAAAAATTAATTAAATCATCACAAAATTATTTTTGCATAGAATCCCAAAAAAAATTCTGTTCGAACCAATTCCACACACTAAAGAAAAGCCAAAAAGAAAAAGAAATGAAACATTGAAAAAACAAAACCAAAAATAAAAATAAAAAATTGAATGTTGAAATCTGATAGAAACTTGATTAATGCTTCGACAAGCGAATTTGAATATCTTCAAGTGACTGCTTCTTCTCTGTTGATTTCACCCAAATATTAACACACGATTTATAAAAAAGAATTTTAAATATAAATAAATCAACAGAGTTATTTGTATATTTACCTTTGCTATTGTGAAATAAGACATCATATATATATATATGCTTGAAAAGCTTCACCACATTTAATTTCTCTTCAATGGCTCCACGTCTTGCATTCTCTCGGGAATCTCATGTAGCTTTGGACAACGACGGATACCAAGACGTTGAATATGAGGCATGGCACTTGTGCCTAAATGCCATCTTTCTAGGTTCGGAAGATCATCAAGACGAAGGAACTCCAGTTGACGGAAGCTGTTATCACTGCACCTTATTTCTTTTCCATCATAAGCTTCATGCATAATTTCGAGATTCCTTAGGTTTGGCAACATTCCCAATATAGGCATCGGATCTTCTGTCAGTCTTGACTGCGAAAGGATCATCATTGTGATGGAATTTGGAAACAGAGGCAGTTTCTCTATTCTCCCATCTAACCACAATTTCTGGAGCTTTTCACAACAATTAACAAATTCAAGGGATGGGAATGATTCATAACGTCCACAATGCAATGTGAGAGTGCTAAGGTTTTTCAAGCTGCTAATGTTGTTTAGGGAGTAAGATTTCTCAATACGATCCATGCCTAATTCTCGAAGATTGACTAAATCAACAGGGTCTACATCTTTCCACTGATCACAACTAATGCCTTGAAGAACTTGAAGACTAGTGAGTTTGGTTATACGTACCAGAGGTTTTAAATACCAAGCAACTAAATGCCTTAGATTTATGAGGTTAGCTATCTCAGGGGGTAGTTTCAATGAGATTCGCATGACATAGAGTGTCTGTAAATTCTTGAGGTTGCCAATGGAGGAGGGAAGACGTTGGATAGGACCTGTCAATCTTAATAACTTGAGGTGGTACAAACTTCCTATGGCATCAGGAATAATACCACCTTCAACATCCAAGGACAACACATATAGATGTTGGAACACACTACCGAAATTTTTAAGACTCATGTTAAGAAAATTGTGATCGAAGAACATAAGTGACCTCAATTTCAAGTTAGAAAGATCAAGTGAGAGGTACCTTTCTCCTTCACTATGAATGACATGTCTGATACATGAAGAGGATATGGAGCGCTTTCTTGGATCATAAATGTCAAAGAAGTTTATCTCCGATGCCTTTTGTATCGCAAGATCACGGAGTAAATCATGAACCCTACATGAAGTAACTTTTTCCCAAAATGTTCCAGCCACTTGAACCAAGCTTCGTCTTATCAGCTCATTCAAGAAGTCTTCAGCCACATCCTCCATTCTTTCTTCTCCTCTTGGTACGAACCCCTCGGCCATCCACAACTGTATTATGTCGTCAGCCTCTAACTCTTGATCTTCTGGAAAAATACCAGAGTACAGAAAACACTGCTTGAGCTCAGTTGACAAATCATTGTAGCTTAACGATAGTATGTTGGAGATTTGAATCAGTTTATCTTTCGTAATGTTCTTCCAAAGGTGATCTTTCACCTTTTGCCATTCGTCCAGCCCCCTTTTATGCGAAAGCAGTCCGCTCAATACAACAATCGCAAGAGGTAAGCCTCCACACTTTTCCAACATATCTCTAGCTAACCTTTCCATTTCTGGAACCATTGCTCGAACATCAAGTAGTTTCCTACAAAAGAGGTCCCAACTTTCTTCTTGGCTTAGGAAACGAAGTTTATGGACAAAACCTCTATCGTCTGCTCTTTCAGCGACATCCTCATTGCGCGTGGTAATAGTTACTCTACTGCCATTCTTGCTATCCGGGAATGCTCTTTTCAAACTATCCCATGCTTCTCCCTGCCATACATCATCAACCACCACAAGGTATTTGCTTTCTTTTAAAAGATCACGAAGGTAAATTTCTAGATCTCTTTCTGTCATCCTTTCCAACAAATCTAGAGTTTCCTTGGTGCAACCTTGGATGGATTTTATGATAGTCTTAAGAAGATCCATTGTGTTGTACTCTTGAGAAACACATATCCAAGCACGTGTACGGAAGCTAGAGGCTATGTTAGGACTTCTGTAGAGGTTTCTCGCAAGAGTGGTCTTGCCTAATCCACCCATTCCATGAATGGAGACGACGCTTCTACGAGGCTCTGCTTTGAGAAGTTCAGCTAGCAATTTTTCTACAACATCCTGAAAGCCAACAAAAATGTTATCCTGGTCATCAACATATGAGGTAGTTCTCCTCAATGTTGTAACCTGATTACTTGGCCCTTCTCCAGCATTATTATTGATATTTGTAATACCAGAAGTCATTTTTTTGCGAGAGATATCCATGATTCGTTGCTTGAGTGATTGGATCTCCTTGCTGACGTTGTAGAATTTTGTCTTCTTCCTACAGATGCAAGCGCAAGCCTTGAAACGACTAGCACCTTTACCAGCCTCAAAGCTGTAAGTCTCGAGTATAGCGACAGCATCATTAGCAATAGAATTGATTTCAAACACCCATTGTTGAACTCTATGATCTCCACTTTGCTTTTGTTCTGCATCTCTCAGGAAAGACTGTATGAAGAGTAGCTCAGTTCTCAGCCATGTAACTTCCTCTCTGAGATTTGTTCTCAGGGAAACTTGTTGTATGAGAAAATCACCCAATTTTTGAACTGCAAATGACACTAAGGCATCAGTCATCTTTTTTTTTTTGCAAAAGGTAAAGTGTGTATGAAAATTAATATTGGAAGCAGTAGATTGAGAGTTTGATAAGAGATGAATTTTGTTATCATGGAATTCAGTATTTAAAGCTTAAAAAGTCCAACAGATGAATATTGTTATTATGGAATATTGTTTAAGTCTTAAAGTAGAAAGATGATAGAGTTGAGGGTAATGATAAAGAAAGGTATATATTTTCTCCAACAGCGAAAACACAAAGAAAAGTATATATTCTCTCCAACAGCAAAAAAACAAAGAAAAAATATTGGCAAGGCAAAAAAAATATTCCCATGATATTAATTTAGTGATACAAGTTATGCTCCAAGATATACGTTCAGTGGCATAAGTTATGTCTTAAAGACAAGAAATTAAGCACAAACACTATTTAAAAAGTTCAGTCAAGTGAAATTAAATTATAATTAAGGGTATTTTAGCCAATAAATTTTTATTAAATAAGCAGTAGGAATAAAATTAAAGACAACACATCTGAGAGAAAAAAAATCAAAAGGTCACCTCAAATTCAGGGCATTTGTGCGAATAACCCTTTTTTTTTACTACCGACGTTCATTTGCTTGGGCTACATAGTTTTGGCCGATTTTTGTACCTTTCAAAAAAAAAGATTATTTATTTAAAAACGCATCTCATATTAGATTAAATTTTTAATATTCAGAAGAGTTGGTTTAATTATTTCTCCACCTAAATTACTTTAGCTAATTTATAATATTTCATCTGTTTTATATTATGAAAACATGTTTGACTAGGTGCCACATTTAAACCAAAGATATTTGGAATTTGTGATTTTAAAATTTTCATAATACCAATGTGGTATAAAATTATATTATTAATGGTAACATGAGAAATTTTGAATTTAATACGTTTAAATTTAATCTTTTAATAATAGATACCTTTCTGTTCTTTTTAAGTTTCCTTGTTTGGGGAATCTATGGGGAAAAATGATGAGCATGACTTCTCAATTTTTTGAAGATGCATTTTGTAACATTGAAGAGAAGATGTAAAATATTCAATAAATTAGCACAAATTAATTCGAATTCAGCCATGGAGGTTATTCCATAAAAGATTTTGTGAGAACTTGAAGTTTGAGCGCGTCAAATCTTTCTATGGATTGCTTTTTTCGCCTTTTTCGCCGTCAAAGTTTTAAAAATTACTTTGTTGTAATTGTGGTAGCGAAGACCAAGTATAGGTGTTGAATAGAAAGATAGAGTAGTCATGAGGAAATATATCTAAGCTAGGCTTATGATTGTGAAGGGAGAGCCCCATGATATTTATAGAGTTATGAAACTAATTAGGCAATAATGTATAGTGAAGGGGTAAATAGTACTTAGGTTGTGAAATGGAATGTGGTGATAAACTATAACTAGGTAGTAGACTAGGGGAAGGGGATAAAGATTAACTACTTGTCATGAGGTCTTCGTGGATGAGTGTTTCTTAATTTTATCGAGTAGTCGTAAGTTAGTGTAGTATGTGAACAATTATATTGATATTCATGTTTAGTACTAGACACTAAGCTTGAATTTGAGATGAGTATCATGATAAAAAGGATGACAACATGAGGGTGATGATGTTAGTTTTGAGATTTGATCTAGTAGGTTTGACATAGAGTAGGTGAAGAATTAAGGTGTTAATTTGCAGTAAATGTGAGAGGTACAAGTGTGGTATTATGACCCTTAGATGAGAGCAATGAAGTGTGGCTAAGTCATTAGATAAACAAGAGCACTAAGAGGTGTACCCATGATCGTATATAGTTAGATGAGGCTCTAATTAAGTTTATGATTTTCTATATGTGTCTAGATAGTATGTTTGAGTTGTCAATGTGGAGTGGGCTGATGTAATCATTCTTTATTACCCTTAAGAGTTTGGTCGAAGGAATCATATATAGGCAATGATTAGCTCTTAAATATAATTCAAGTTTTCTCCATTTAAGTAGACATGAACTTAGAAGGACAATATTAGTAGACTAAGAAGGAGAAATAAGACTATTAAGAGTTAGATAGAATTATAATCCAATGCGGGTAATGATTATAGAAAGACTTCTATAGAAGCATGAAGAAGTTAAGAGAAGCAGCTCAAAAAGAAGCCCTAGAAGGAATCTTAGTACCAGCGCATGGAGAGTTCAATAGACATGAGATTAGCATTTTTTCGAGTGTTAGAGTAAAGTGAATATAGACTAGTATAGAGAATATGGAATAGGTCCATAGTCTTAGAGCGTCGGCTTCTGACCTAAGGGGGAGATGATAAGGTGAGGAACCAAGTCAAGTATTTAGAATCATATAGTGACATGTTAAGAAAAAATTATGGTGATATATCAATCCATTAATAATCTAGTGTATTCCTGAAAGTTCAGTTGTTAAAACACCATGTTGATGTCTCGTATATCAGCATTATGTCCATGACCTATGTTCATACGCTTCAAATCATAGATTCACATCTATGCTCACTTCACATAATAAGAGGTGAAGATTTTAGCCCATTAATCTTTATCTTACTCCATAAGGTTATGAATATCAACCTCATGATATGAATCTATTCGTACAAGCACTCATGTCTCATAGTATGCTCAGTCTTGCAAATTCGTGATTTACCCTCAATGGCTAGAGAAATAATGCTATGTCATGCATATTTTTATATCAAAATTTTCAAATGAATCATGCTCATGATTTTTCGCTTTAAGCTCCTCCAGTGATCCTTTTTCAATTTTGATAGTCATGCTGATGATAGTAGTTGAGTAATGATAGATAAGAGAAGGTTGATGTTTCTTATTGTGATAGTGGTGGTGTGCTTATTCCATCTAAGGTTATAAATGTGGAGGAAAAGTGAGATGAGGTTTCGTTATGAGTAATAGTTGGATGAGAGTAATTGGTCAGTTTTCTTTTAGTAATGCGTGAAATTTCAGTTGGTAGAAATGATAAGAAAATGGAAAATTCTTAGAGGAAATTGGTTACGTAAGAGTCTATAGAGTGTTGTAGTACTAGACTTGAATGTGGTGTTAATAAGATGTGGATGAATACACAATGCATTAGGTGCTTCTTGATCAGGACTCGAGGTTTGTTGAATGCGATGGTAAGGAATAATACTTTTGAAATGAAATTCCCTATAGAGGTATAGAACATGAATCTTGTGGTTAGATTAGTATAATCATCTTATGCGTAGCACTTTGTGACTCTGAGTTAGGATTAAATGTGAGAAGAGAATGCAGTTAGACTTAGACCTTGGTAAGAGTAGTCATATACCCTTGTGGGAGCTATGAGTTGCAGCTAATGAAGTGTGGTATTCAGAAAGAAGAGCATAGTTGAGAAATGCTACTAATCTTAAAAGCTACAAGTCGTATCACTCAAGGCATAGTAATTCTATTCTTACTTCGTGCCCAAGGTACGTATCAATGTTTCATATCAAATAGCTTCAGATAAAGTATATGACTCATGTTCAAATGTATATCATTCATGTTTTATGAACCCGTTCCAGATGACTCAGATACTTAGACTCTGTTAGAGCTTTATGTTCAGGTGTCTCATGCAATTCATGCCCGTAATTCTTTCCTAGAAGGTTATCAGAAATCTTGATGGGAACGTTTGAGGTAATAACCTTATTCCAATTATTATTCTTAGAAAGTTCATGCCATGACCTATAATCTTGAAATCTTATATGAGCATTTGTACCAAATATGCTCTAGCCGAGATTCAAAATCTTAGTATGAATCAGTTCCGCCTATGTTAGCAGGCAAGTTCAGAAGTCAGAAAGATAGTAAGAGTAACCCCTTTTAGTTCCAGTTCAGTTTGACTGTTATTGGAGAACGAATGATCCCAAGGGGGAGATATTGTAACACCCCACAACTTCTAAGAAAAGATTTGAACCATCCTCTGTATGTGTATAGGTCCGAACCCGATGATTTCTAAATTATACATATATGTTAAGGTTCTTTACTAAGTGAAGTAAGTGTGTCCGATGTGGATTAGGGCCGTAAGATACCTCAAACACCATGCCAAGTTCAAAGCATTTCTATCGGCTATGTTTTCGCATGAGTTCATACAAGGGTCAACTTCAAACGACCAGATCTCTCGGGAATAGTAAGAGTTACTAGAAATTTTCTAGTGTTCGAGATTTTAAAATGCTCTATTTATTAAGTCAAGTTGGTGGGTCACTAGAAAATTCATCTTGAATGACCTAGGGCTTATTTTCTCTCAAATTCTCTCCTCTTTTTCATCTCCAACACCAAGGTATGTTCCTCCCATATATATAATGTATTTCTAAACAATCTCAACCTCTAATAATGAATTCTTAACAAGATTCTAACATCAAATCTTTCTCCCATATCTAGCGAAAATAAGAACTCATCCTAAAGTTCAAGAAGAGACTTTTGGGGTTCCTCTTCAGAGTTAGAGTTTCAATTAGAGTGATTCAGGGTATGTAAGGTTATTCATAGTGATGGACTAAGTTCGTCCTTACGCCCCACATCTAAATTCAGTCCGTAAGAGTTAAATCTAGGGTTTTACCCAAAGTTTTCATGAATTTTGAACTGGGTTCTATTTCTTATTTTGAGTTTTGATTTCTTATTATTGAAACTATGATATTTTATGCATTTTGATTTTTGGATTGTTGTTCATGCTTATTTTATTACATGAACCCTAGTTAAGGAGATTTATTGAAAGCTTCTACACAACTACTTCCATACATTAAATTCAAAATTTGAGTAAGTCAGTATATTAAGGTATCATTTGAAAAGAGATTTAAGAGAACACTAATGGTTCCAAATGTATTATTTTGCATTAGAAAAAGTATTGTTATTTTAAGAAGACATTCTGAAGAAGTTTCAGTCACGAAAGTAAAGATCAGTTTTTTCTAAAGAGGGCCTTTGAGTATTAACTCAGTACATATATTATATGAGCATTATTCCATGTTTTAGGAGTAGTATTGAGCACCGATTTGGGTAAGAGTTGAGACGACTCAAACCCCATAAACTGCACCAACAATGTAGATGGGATCTTTCCGTTAATTCGGGTGACTCCTCACCAGCCTCGTTGAGGGATTTTTAGATAGATTAATTATAAGTTGAATTTTCGTCCTATGCCCCGACAAGGTATAAAATGGTTTTGGCAACATGGGCTATACGATGTATCATCACGAAGCTCATAGTGATGGTTGTCGGTTAGAAAAGTTTTTCAAGAAAAGTAAAGTATATTATTTTAGTGTTTTGCTATTATTGCATATCTCATTGTGAGGCTTTAAAATGATTTCACTTCATGTTCATGCTTTACTTCCAGTAAGATTACTTTTAGTTTCTTTTCAGTTCAGTTATTTATCTCAATCAGTCTCATTACATACTGTACATTCCATGTACTGATGTCATTTGGCGCTACATCATTTTATGATGCAGTTTCAAGTACTCACGATAGTAGACGTTCAGTAAGATCTCTTTCCATCAGCCGTTGGTGAGACCTCCTCGCTTTCGGAGGGCTCCAATTTAGTTAGTTCAGTTTATTTGAGTTTTAGTCATTGTCAATGGAATAGTCAGGTAGCCGTGGGTCTTGTCCCAATACCTATCTTCAGTTAACAGAGGCTTCATAGATAGACAAAGTTAGTGAGTCAGTTCAATCTTTAGTATTCAGAAGTTTTAAACATTATTATGACTATTATTATTTATATTCAGATTTATTTTAGATCTTTACATGAGATATCTTTAAATGATTTTAAATGTTCTACATGTCTGTTTAGTATTACGCTCAGTTGTCAGGACAAGGGTTCGCTTGAGACCAATAATGATTTCCGAGTGCCAGCTATGTTCTGGGGTGAAGGCTCGAGCCGTGACGGAAGGAGATTCATCCTCTTGACAAATGGTTGTAGCTCTATGATAGTATGTATGAGATTTCAATAGAGTCGTCTTTAATGTTCTCCCAAAGGCAGTCCTTCACCTTTTGCCATTCTTCTAGCCCCCTTAATACAACAATTGCAAGAGGTAAACCTCTACACTTGTCCACCATATCCTTAGCTAGCCTTTCCATTGCTAAGATCATTGCCCGAACATCAAGTAGTTTCCTACAAAAGAGATCCCAACTTTCTACTTGGCTCAGGAAACGAAGTCTATAGAGAAAACCTTTGTTATCTGCTCTTTCAGTGACATCCTCTTTGTTATGGCTCAGGAAATGAAGTCTATAAAGTGCATCCACACTTCTCTTAGATTTGGCCTCCACAATTTCTCTGCCAGAAAGTGTAGCCAACATAATAAAGTGCTGGAACACTCTTCTTTGCTCTTTTTCAAATTTCTTACTTTCTTTCACTTGAGTCTTGCACGTTTTTATTCCTTTTCCTTTCCTTTTACACTATTTTGAATTTTCTACATTCCAACATCTGAAAGAAAGCAATATTACATAAGTTTTGACTAGAGTTATCACTTTAAGACTACAGAACATAAAGAAACGGATATGGATAAGATGGAAAAATGTCAACTTATCATGTATCAAAACTTGCGTGGATGGTACTTGTGGAAAGGTATGAAGGCTGATATTTTGAAACATGTGATTAGTTGCTTAAATTGTCAACAAGTCAAATATAAACATCAAAAACCTGGTGGAGTAATGCAAAACTTGATTATTCCATAGTGGAAATGGGAAAGTTACAATGGATTTCGTTGTCGGGTTGCTGAATACTTTCAAGAAACATGACTCAGTTTGGGTGATTGTGGACAGATCACAAAATCTACCCATTTCATACCAATTTGAGTTACTCATACTGCGAAGCAGCTAGCGGATATTTTCTTTCGAGAGATAGTTCGGTTTCATGGTGTGCCTATTTCAATAATATATTTCGATTTCATGGTGTGCCTATTTCAATTATCGAGGTGCAAAGTCCACTGTAGAGTTTTGAAAGTCTTTTCAGAAGTCATTGGATTCACAAATCAAGTTGAGTACAACTTTTCATCTGCAAACTGACGGACAGTCTGAGCGGGTTATTCAGATCTTGAAGGACATGCTTAGATTGATTTTAGTGGTCATTGAGTCGATTAGTTGCCTTTGGCAGAGTTTGCATATAATAATAGCTACCAAACGAGTATACAGATGGCGCCCTATGAGGCTCTATATGGTCGCAAGTATTGATCACCAGTTGGATACTTGGAACCTGGCGAAACACAACTATTAGATCTAGATTTGGTTCAACAAGCTTTGGAGAGAGTTGCATTGATACTAGAACGGCTTCGGACAACACAGAGTAGACATAAGTCCTCTGTGATATGGAGTTCATGAAGGGAGAAAAAGTCATTTTTTCACGAGAAAGTCAGCTTACCGAAACATTTACCATAAAAATGAGGAAAATGACTTCCTCAGTTCACTTATGGGCTGAAGTCATTTTCCATAGAACTATATTAAATGTCATTTCTTGTTCCAGCTAACAATTAGATATGTTTACTAATCTTGAGTATTCAAAAATTTCATCCAGAAACTCTCCGATGTCTAATATTAATATATATTTTTTAGAAAATGTTTTTCACTTACTGATCATTGAGAAACATTATAATTTCTTGGGAGAATACATGAATGATTTGTTAGGAAATTAATGTAAAATAAAGCATCTTATTCGGCCGTATTTATAAAAAGGAAAAATCAACAAAGTTGTATGAAACTAGAGCAGATCAGTGAGTAGAAGTAATTAAAGAAATGATCAAAGTGAATTGGATTTACATCAAGCAAGATTCTGAAATGGGATATCATTCTCTTCAACCTCTCCATGTCTTTCATTCTCTCTGGAATCCCATTAAGCTTTGTACAATCAAGGATAACAAGACCTTTCATATGAGGCATTGCACTTGTAGCTAAATGCCATCTTTCAAGGTTCTCAAGAAAATCAAGACGAAGGAACTATGTTATCACCGCAGGTAATTTCTTTTCCTTCATAAGCTCTAAATATATGAGATTCCTTAGGTTTGGCAACATTCCCAGAATAGGCATCGGATCTTCTGTCAGTCTTGAGAACAAAAGAGCTATCATTGTGATGGAATTTGGAAACAGAGGCAGTTTCTCTATTCTCCCTTTTAACCACAATTTCTGGATTTTTTGACAACAACTAAGAAATTCAAGGGCTGGGAATGATTTTAAAAATCCACAAATTAATTTGAGAGTGCTAAGTTTTTACAAGCTGCTAATATTTTAGGGAGTAAGAATCCATAATATGATGCATGGTTAATTCTCCAAGATTAACTAAATCAACAGGGTCAACATCTTTCCATTGATCACAAGAGATGTTTTGAAGAACTTGAAGACTAGTGAGTTTGCTTATACGCTCCAGAGGTTTTGAATACAGGGCAACTAAACATCTTAGATTTATTAGGTCAGCTGTCTCAGGGGGTAGTTCGCAATACTGTACGCTGTCATTGACATACAGTGTCTGTAAATTCTTGAGGTTTTCAAACTCTCCCATGCTTCTCTCTGCCATACATCATCAACCACCACAAGGTATTTACATTCTTTTAATAGATCACGAAGGTAAATTTCTACATCTCCTTCTGTCATCCTTTCCAACAAATCTAGAGTTTCCTTGGTGCGACCTTGGATGGATTTTATGATAGTCTTAAGAAGATCCATTGTGTTGTACTCTTGAGAAACACATATCCAAGCGCTTGTAGGGAAGCTATTGAGTATATCAGGACTATTGTAGAGGTTTCTTGCAAGAGTGGTCTTGCCTAATCCATGTCCACCATCCCATAAATGGAGAGGACGTTTCGACGAGGCTCTGCTTTGAAAAGTTCAGCAAGCAATATTTGTACAACATCCTGAAGTCCAACAAAATGTAATCCTGGTCATCCACATGTGAGGTAGTTCTCCTCGACGTTCTAACCATTGCAGACTGATTACTTGCCCCTTCTCCTACAATACTATTGATATTTGTAATACCATAAGTCTGTAGTTTGCGAGAGATATCCATGATTCGTTGCTTGAGTGATTCGATCTCCTTGGCAACATTGTAGAATTTCTTCTCCTTCCTACATATGCAAGCACGAGCCTTGAGACGACTAGCAAATCCATTGGTATCACCTTTACCAACCTCGAAGCTGTAAGTCTCTAGTATAGTGACAGCTTCATTAGCAATAAAAGTTGCAACAAGCTAAGTGAAAGGTACATTTAAAAAAAAAAAAATGCATTAAAGCTTCTTCTAGAAATATGTATTATCTTCTTCACTATTAAGTTAACAGGCAAGGACAATGAACAAAGTTAAGGAAAGGCAATGAACAAAGAAAGTTAAGGCCCCTCAAAGTTGTCCGCATAATTCACTTTGCTAGACACCTTAACTAGAACTTGGACCTATCGACCACCTCTACTACTCAACCCTTGAGCCACTTAAAATTTGTTTGTTGCCCACACATCACATCATATATGATTCACGCCAGATAAGCACGTGAATGCGATTTTTGCAACTTATATAGCAATCCCAACGTTAAAATCCACCGTCCATTGTTATACACACATTAATACTAAATAGGGTGTATTATACATATATGTATATATAGATTGAAAAAATGTATCAAACAAAGTGAAAGTAATTCTCTTTTGAACTAATTCCACGCACTTAAAGAAGCCAAAAACAAAAAGAAATTAAACATTGAAAAACAAAAACAGAAAAAAAAGTTGAAATAATCAGTAAAGTGACAGAAACTTGATTGATGCTTTCTTGAAGTGGTAGGCATCATGATAATGAAAGTAACAACGAATCTACTTTAATTTTTTGTCACTATATATGATGGAACCAATCAAGTTCAAAGGTGTTGTATTTTTGGATTCTCATGATTTAACAAATTATAGAGAAATAGGATCTGATAAAGGGACTAGGTCCTTCGAGTTTTTGTCTTTCAGGACAAGTCAATGGAATGCAGCTGTAAAGCTACAGAAACTGCAGTGATTGGTGAGCAATGCAACAGAGGCTCAAAAAGATCAACAGTCCTCGACCAATAGCATGCTATTAGGTTGTTTTGTCTCTCTTATAATGTAACGAGAGAGAACGAAACAATCTATCCAAACATTGTATTCATTAAAACAATACAACAATACAGTGCGATACAATACAACACAATACAATACATTATGAAACAATACGCAATAACTATCCAAACAAAGTGTAAGTATCTTAAATGTGGATAAGCAAGATAACATACAGTGGAACAATTAATTAAATCATCACAGAATCCCAAAACTAATTCTCTTCGAACCAATTCCACACACTAAGTAAAGCAAAAAAGAAAAAGAAATGAAACATTGAAAAACCAAAAAAAAGAAAACTGAATGTTGAAATAATCAGTAAAGTGATAGAAACTTGATTCATGCTTCGACAAGTCCAACGTCATCAACGTGACTATCTTCAAGTGACAGCTTCTTCTCCTGTTTAACCCAAATATTTATAAAAGAAAAAATGAACAAAGTTATGTAAGACTGGAATTTGTTTGTATATTTACCTTTGCTATTATCAAATAAGACTTCATATATGCTTCAAAAGCTTCACGTCTTTCATTCTCTCGGGAATCTTGTTCAGCTTTTGACAATCTTGGATACGAAGACCTTTAATGAGAGGCATGGCACTTGTGGCTAAATGCCATGTTTCTAGGTTTGAAAGACTACCAAGACTAAGGAACTCGAGTTGACGGAAGCTGTTATCACTGCACGTTATTATTGTTCCTTGATAAGCTCTAAGAAATTCGAGTTTTCTTAGGTTAGGCAACATTCCCAAAATAGGCATCGGATCTTTCATGAGTTTTGAGTCCAAAAGAACCATCATTGTGATGGAATTTGGAAACAGAGGCAGTATCTGTATTCTCCCATCTAACCACAATTTCTGGAGCTTTTCACAACAATTAAGATATTCAAGGGCTGGGAATGATTCATCATCTCTACAAAACAATCTGAGAGTGCTAATGTTTTTCAAGCTGCTAATGTTGTTTAGGGAGTAAGATTTGGTAATATCAATCATGCTTAATTCTAGGAGATTGACTAAATCAACAGGGTCAACATCTTTCCACTGATCACAAGAGACGTCTTCAAGAACTTGAAGATTAGTGAGTTTGCTTATACGTGCCAGAGGTTCTGAATACCGAGCAACTAAATGTCTTAGATTTATTAGGTCAGCTGTCTCAGGGGGTAGTTGGCACAACTGTCTGAATTCACTTTTGACACAAAGTGTCTGTAAATTCTTGAGGTTACCAATGGAGGAGGGAAGAGTACCGATACCTCTCAAGCTTAAGAACTTGAGGTGGTACAAACTTCCTATGGCATCAGGTACAGTGCCACCAGTAATTTGCAAGTACAACACATATATATGTTGGAACACACTACTGAAGTTTATAAGACTCATGTTACGGAAATCTGGATCGAAGAACATAATTGACCTCAACTTCAAATTAGAAATATCAAGTGAGAGGTACCTTTCTCCTTGACTATGAATGACATGTCTGATACATAAAGAGGATATGGAGCGCTTTCTTGGATCATAAATGTCAAAGAAGTTTACCTCCAATGCCTTTTGTATTGCAAGTTCACGAAGTAAATCATGAACCCTACATACAGTAACTTTTTCCCAAAATGTTTGAGCCACTTGAACCAAGCTTCGTCTTATCAGCTCATTCAAGAAGCCTTCAGCGACATCCTCCATTCTTTCTTCTCCTCTGGGTATGAAACCCTCAGCCATCCACAACCGTATTATGTTTTCAGCCTCAAGCACTTGATCTTCTGGAAAAACACCAAAGTACAGAAAACACTGCTTGAGCGCAGTTGACAAATCATTGTAGCTTAATGATAGTATGTAGTAGATTTCAAAAGAGTCATCTTCAATGTTCTTCCAAAGGTGGTCTTTCACCTTTTGCCATTCGTCTAGCCCCCTTTTATGCGAAAGTAGTCCGCTCAATACAACAATTGCAAGAGGTAAGCCTCCACACTTGTCCACCATATCCTTAGCTAGCCTCTCCATTGTAGAGGTCATTGCTCGAACATCAAGTAGTTTCCTATAAAAGAGATCCCAACTTTCATCTTGGCTTAGGAAACGAAGTTTATGGACAAAACCTCTGTCGTCTGCTCTCTCAGCGACATCTTCTTTGCGCGTGGTGATAATAACTCTGCTGCCATTCTTGCTATCCGGGAATGCTCTTTTCAAACTCTCCCATGCTTCTCTCTGCCATACATCATCAACCACCACAAGGTATTTGCGTTTTTTTAAAAGATCACGAAGATAAATTTCTAGATCTCTTTCTGTCATCCTTTCCAACAAATCTAGAGTTTCCTTGGTGCAACCTTGGATGGATTTTATGATATACCGGAGGAGATCCACGGTGTTATACTCTTGAGAAACACATATCCAAGCACGTGTACGGAAGCTATTGACTATATTAGGACTGATGTAAAGGTTTCTCGCAAGAGTGGTCTTGCCTAAACCACCCATGCCATAAATGGAGATGACGCTTCGACGAGGTTCTGCTTTTAGAAGTTCAGATAGCAATCTTTCTACAACATCCTGAAATCCAACAAAAATGTGATCCTGACCATCCACATAAGAGGTAGTTCTCCTCAATGTTGTAACCATGGCAGACTGATTGTATGGCCGATTACTTGGACCTTCTCCTGCATTATTATTGATATTTGTAATACCATAAGTCTCTCTCCTGCGAGAGATATCCATAATTCGTTTCTTGAGTGATTGGATCTCCTTGGAAACTTTGTAGAATTTGGTCTCCTTCCTACATATGCAAGCGCAAGCCTTGAGACGAATACCAAATCCATCGTCACCTTTACCAGTCTCAAAGCTGTAAGTCTCGAGTATAGCGACAGCATCATTAGCAATAGAGTTGATCTCAAACACCCATTGTTGAACTCTTTGATCTCTACTTTGCTTTTGTTCTGCATCTCTGAGGAATGACTGCATGAAGAGTAGCTCATTTCTCAGCCACTTAACATCCTCTCTCAGATTTGTTCGCAGGGAAACTTCCTGAATGAGGAAATCACCCAATTTTTGAACTGCAAATGACACAAAGGCATCAGCCATCTTCAGGAGTCTTGATTTTTATCCGGAAAAGAGGGGGATGTATAGAAGATATATTGGAATACAAATTGGAAAATGGAAGGTAGAGATGAACACTAAGAAGCAGTAGACATAAATGTGAGAGTGAATACTGTGTCCACTTATGTGATTAAAGTTTAGAAAAAAAACAAAACATGGCCATGTATGTTTCTGAAAAAAGATTTATGATTAGACAAGGCAAGAAGTTCCCATTATCTAAAAGCTAATGGAAAGGTACATTTTTTTTTGAAATATCTCACTGGTCCTTGATTCTTGAATTATATATTAAAGCTTCTTCTAGAAATTGTTGGAAAACTATATGCACAGCGGAAGCATACCCAGGATCATACTGCTTACATGAATAATAGACAAGCAATATACATTTGCTAGAGCATATACAATCATGCTAAAACACATAAACTTGCTACAATTTAATTCTATAAATACCTCTTGAAGCGTGAACAGATACCTTCAAGTGAATCCACAAGTTAGCCAGACCTTCAAGCGAATCCACTGTCTTCTACAGTGATCCCAAGTTCACATCCGAACTCTCTCAATACTTGGGTGGGCAAGTATCGATAAAACCTTCTTCTTCTAGGTTAGGACTTATCCCTCTTTTCTAGGTTAGTAGAATCCCTATTTATAGAGATTTCTTCCCAATCCAAAAAGGAGAAGAAAACCCAGTTTTCTTATAATTCCTTTTCCCATAGGATTCTGAGTTCTAGTTAAATATGGGCATGAAGGGACCACATAATTTATTACTGAGGCTTCCTATTATGGAAATAATTCCAAATAATTAATTTGAATTATTCTTACCATAATAAATTACAAATCATTCCACTAAAAATTCGTAATTGCACTCCTCTATTTATATTTCAAAATTCCCCATTAAACACTTATGTAATTCTCCATGTTAAGATTACAGATACTAATCAATAAATTAAATTACTGACGAATTTAATTTAATGATTAATTTCCTTTGGAGCACTACTTAACTTATTTCATGTGTCGGATTCATAAATCCACTTGCAAGGTTTGACACGATGAAAACTTATAAGTTTCTCAAAAAGGCATATCAATCAATCTCTATAACGAGACATGGATTCCATCAACTAACTTATTATTTCACCAATATATATTATTATCATCCAACCTACCATGCATATTGACCCATCTCAGAATCTCACTTTTTAATAAATCAAAACGATAAGTAATATATACAGATCATAATAGTTATATCAGGATTAAGAATATAAGTACATTTAACAGTTTAGAAAATATGCTTTTGTCAGTCAGTCTAAAGCAACTATCTCTACTCGGTCCCGTTCAATACATACCAAATGCACTAGCACAAGAAGTTGGAACTACACCGTTCCCATAATCAAGATAAATTACATATAATCTTGTGCTACAATCGTACCGATGACATGTCCAATTTCCATCTCAGATTGTGAACAAAAAACTTTATACTTATAAGAACCGATGATTTAATCCTCTGTGTATAAGCTAAAACTCTATACACTAAATCATCTACTATATAAGTAAACAGACACCATAAACGAATATATGATCTATTAAACTGAATAAATAATTATTCTATAATAAATACTATATCTAAACATATGTTTAATAGTATATATCCCAACAATCTCCCACTTAGACCATCACAATTGTTATAATGTACTATATCTAAATGCATGGTTAATGGTATATACCCTAACAATCTCCCACTTTAGCTATTTAATCTTAAAATTGTTAGAATACTATGTCTAAACACATGATTAATAGTACATACCCTAACAGAAATATGTATTATAGATTTTCCCTCTCCATGGATAATTATCTTCCTATTTTCTTCTTCTTCACTATTAAGTTAATAGGCAAGGACAAAAAAGAAAGCTAAGCGAAAGTTACATTAGACCTGCTCGATCGATAGGGTAAGTTTTTTAGGCATTTAATTTGGCTTAATTTGACATTTTGTTCTCCAACTAACTTTGGTTGTGCACAAGTAGACATTAAACTTGTATAGAGTTGAACAAATATCATTTGACTCTCTTTCTAATGTAATGATACCAAACAACAATACAACAATTAAACCACTCAAAAAGCTCAAAACAGGGTAGCGACGATGCAAATCCTATACTGCATTGTGCAAAAATCCATCTAAAGCTCACAAGCAGTAGCTTGTGTTCAGAAAACAGGGTAACGACGATACTTAAATGTGTCATTTAACTTGGGTTCATCTGACATCTATGCCCTCCGACTTTGGGTATCCACAAGTAGACACTTAAACCTGTATAGAGTTGAACAAATAGACATATGTGTTCTATTTGACGTCCTATGTGACAATTCACATCCTATGTAGCACCCTATCTGTATTATGCCACATAGGACACGTGTGTCTATTTGTTCAACTCTATACAAGTTTAAGTGTCTACTTGTGATGATGGAGTTGGAGCAAACAGTAAAGAGTAAGGACCATTAGTATCATTTGACATATCTAATAATTTCAAACTCTCTTTCTGATGTATTGATACCAAACAGAAATACAACAATTAAACCACTCAAAAAGCTCAAACACTCATGTCTACCAAAACCTTTATTAACAGGCATGAAACTTGTAGCTGAACGCCAACTCTCTAGATCCCGAAGATCAACAAAGACGAACGAACTCCAATTGACCAAAACTGTCATCAGTGCATCCATTAGGTACTTTGTTTTCCTTCATAAGTACTTTAACAATTTGAGAATCCTTAGGTAATCTGTAGAGGTTTTGACAAGAAAAAGAGGTTCATGGGGTGGAAATGTACCACTAAATTTTACAACATGGCATAAGAATGCTAAAACATTATTTGTTTGCACTTAATTAAGCTCTGAATGTTAATCATCATATCTTAGTTATTAAGTACATTTGTTTTCCGGGCATGAATCTTAATCATTCAAATCTCGATTATCAAGTGTGTTTATTTTGGAAAAGAGGGGGCTGTATATTGGAATACAAGTTAGAAAATGGGAGATAGAGATATGCACTCAGACATAAATAGTGTGTTCAAAGGGTCCATATATGTATTTAAAAAACGAAACATGACTATGTGGTTTTTGAAAAAACAACTACGATTAGACAACCATTATCGAAAAAGGATAAAGATGCAAGCTAAGTGAAAGGCACTTTTTAAAAAAAATATGTATTAAAGCTTCTTTTAGAAATATGTATTATAGACTTTTCTCTTTCCATGGAAAATTATCTTCCTGTTTTCTTCTTCACTATTTTTAAGTTAATAGGCAAGGACAAAGAAGAAAGTTAATTAATACAGGCTTAAGTCACCTGCCGTCCTTTAAAGTTGTCAGCAGAATTCACTTAGCTAAATGTCTCAACTAGGACTAGTATCCACCAAACACCTCTTTCCCTCAACATTTAGCCACTTAAATACTTTTTGCCCAAATGACACTTTGTCTATGATTCACGTCAGATCGGCGCGTGAATGCAATTTGTGCAGCTTACGTAGTCCAATGTTAATATTTTCCTCTGCATCTTTGAGGAAAGACTGCTCATTTCTCAACCATTGGACATCCTCTCTTCGAGTTAAATGCAGGTTAACTTCCTGTATGAGTAAATCGCTCAGATTTTGAACTACAAATGACACAAAGGTATCAGCCACAAGACTTCTTTTAAAATAGAGATAAAATTTTAAAAACGAAAACGAATATTTGCATAAATCAACATTAATCATTTGAGTAGGTACAAAATATCACAAGGTTATATATAAAAACTAAAAGAATGAGGGTTTTTTTTTGTTGAGAAATTTTAGAAATAGCAAAGATAATAGATATAATAAGGCTCTATAGTTATAGTTTCGGTAATTGCGCTACGTAGCTATAGTTTCGTTTGCTGTTGCGGTTTGTATATTTCACTTGCCCGTTTGTATATTTCGCTAGCAAATATACAAACAGAGTAAGAATATACAAATGGAGGTTGTGGTTTATATATTTCGCTTGACCATTTGTATATTTCGCTTGCGAATATACAAACGAGTAAGTATATACAAATTCTGTATTTATACATTTAAGAATTTTTCAAAACTCCGTTTATATATTTTGCTTGCCAATATATAAACAAGTAATTTATTATGAGTTTTTCATAAATCGTATACAAATAGCTAGGATAAACATATACAAATTCTGAATTTAAATAATCATGAACCGAATTAAACAAATTCTGGATTTATACAATTAGGAAATCGAATAGCAAAATTTCTCAAAACTATAGCGAATTAAAAATAATCAAAAGTATAGCTATATTACATAATGTTTGCCATTTTACGTAATTTTACCTTTTTAAAATAGTCCACGCGTAACTTCTTCTTCTACCCAAATTTGATATTTGTTCCAAATACTTTTGTACAGAGAAGATTGAAGTGGAGAAACAATTGATTTTGAATCGGAGGCTGCTATAATCCACGGGTTTCACCTATTTGAGGTATGAATCGAACCTCAAAACTGTGGATTTAGCTTATAATCTTCTTATGTATGAAGTACAGTTGAGTTGGAAATTGGATTTGTTGTCTAATTGATATGCTCAACCTATTATAATGGTGAAATTGATGTATTAACTGCGACAAAGCATAGTTGAGATAACGTGCATTGTGATTTACTGTTACTTGAATTTATGAACTTTGTCAACTGCCTTTTTGCTAAAAACTGACGTGTGCCATTGTATATTTCCGTTTTGTTCCTCTGTAGTTGATATTTGGTGTTGTTTCCGCTATTCATGATGCAATCTTGATCTTTTGGTATGCGTTGCATCTCTAATTTTGCGATTAAATTCGAGTCAGTAAATTTGAATGACTGATTATTCTGGTATGCGTTGCATTTCTAATTTTGCAGTAAAAGTGGTGTATTTTGTAGTTTGTAGAATCTGTCTAAAGTAGAAACAACGAGTTATCGGATTTTTGAGCTTGTGTGTACAGAATTAGAAAACCCAAAAAATAAGGTACTAAAGCTAGTTAGATAAATGAACTCCTTTGCTATGCAATCATGAAGAGAAAATGATCAAAATGCTCCTTAATATACAAGCTTTGGTTCCATTAATTGGTCCGTAATGTATAAACATGATGGAAATAGTTTTTAATGTATTCCAAAAAAAAGTGATCAATTTGGTCCTAAGCCGTATAAGTAAAGACAATCGACACTTTTGCTTTCAAAATAAACTGAGACCCTCAACATCTTCCTCCATACACGGACCAATAATCGAAGATATTGTATGCTTTCTTCCATACTCTATTGAATATATTTACCATACAATTGCACTTTTTTCAAGCCCTACCCTGCATCGAAAGTTCTCCCATGGCTCTTCCATGTTAGGGATAGGAATTGTGATATGGTTTCTGAAATTGAATTGAACGATATAAGAAGGTACCTTTATTTTGTAGTTTGATAGCTCATGTGTAGTGCACATATCAAGGGATCATGAATGTTAGTACTTAATGCCTAGAAAATTGAGATAGAACAAGTTGTCAATAGCATCAATGAGGTGGAACAATTAATTAAAACATCAAAAAATCATTTTTGCATAGAATCCCAATAACAATTCTCTTCAAACCAACTCCACACACTCAAAAAGCTCAAAACAAACAAAAATTTAACACTAAAAACACACTAAGGTTGTGACAGCCCTGAACCTGATTAACAATCCAACTTTAGCCATACCAATTCCTTCAAGTGCTTGGCAAAAATACTCCCATCTGCCATTTTATTTTCTGCTAACAGCTTCTTTCTTCCCCTGCTTAACTCAAATTGTAAGGCACTATTTAATATAATACTAACTAGTATTCAATTAAAGACCAAAGATTATAGTGTTCAACACAGTATCAAGTGTCAACCTAATAATTGATTTCTCATTAAACTCAGTGTGTGTTTGATACGATGAAAGTCATTTTTGAGGAGATGTTTGTAATTTGCAAGCCAAAATAGTTTAATAAAAAAGGGTGAGAGTCATTTTCGATAGAATTGTATTTAAACTCATATTAGTTGCAACAACACACACCAAAACATTCTTAATAATCTTTAGTATTCAAAAGTTTCATCAAGAAACTCTTCGATGCGCTAATATAATTATTAATTATATATATATATTTTAAGAAGATTTTTCATTAACCAACTAAACACCGAAAAATATTTTTCTAGGTGTAAAAATAATCTCTGCATGCAAGACAAAATCTCAGCCATAATTAATTTACTTATAGACAATAATTTATAGTTGACTTTCTTTTATTAAGTTGATAATGTAAAAAAAAAGTAGAAAATCAAACCTAATACTAACATATCTTAAGAAATGGTCATTGGGGATTGGGATATATTACCTCTACGATCATGAAACAGGCCAAAAAGGAGTTCTCTCCACGTCTTGCATTCTCTTGGGAATATGATATAGATGTGTACAGTATTTGATGTCTAGACCTTTAATATGAGGTATGGCACTTGTGGCTAAATGCCATGTTTCTAGCTTCTCAAGACAATGAAGACGAAGGAACTCTAGTTGACTGAAGCTGTTATCACTGCACCTTATTTCTTTTCCTTCATAAGCTTCTTCTAATTCGAGATTCCTTAGGTTTGGCAACATTCCTAAAATAGGCATCGGATCTTCCATGAGATTTGACTTCCAAAGAACCATCATTGTGATGGAATTTGGAAACTGAGGAAGTTTCTCCATTTTCCCTCTTAACCACAATTTGTGGAGCTTTTGACAAGAATTAACAAATTCAAGAGATGGGAATGATTCATCAGCATAACACAATAATCTGAGAGTGCTAAGGTTTTTCAAGCTGCTAATGTTCTTTAGGGAGTAAAATTTGGTAATATTATCCATGCTTAATTCTCGAAGATTGACTAAATAAACAGGGTCAATATCTTTCCATTGATTACAACGTAAGCCTTTAAGAACTTGAAGACTGGTGAGTTTGTTTATATATTTCAGAGGCTCTGAATATGGAGCAACTAAATGTCTTAGATTTATTAGGTCAGCTGTCTTTTGGGGTAGACGGCTAAACTCTCCATGGTCATCGACAAGAAGTGTCTGTAAATTCTTGAGGTTGCCAATGGAGGAGGGAATATTACAGACACCTCTCAAGCTTAAGAACTTTAGGTGGTACAAACTTCCTATGACATCAGTCATAACATAACCTCCAATATCCAAATACAACACATATATATGTCGGAACACACTACTGAAGTTTGTAAGATGCATGTTACGAAAATCTGGATCGAAGAACATAATTGACCTCAACTTCAAGTAAGAAAGATCAAGTGAGAGGTACGTTTCTCCTTGACCATGAATGACATGTCTGATACATAAGGAGGATATGGAGTGCTTTCTTGGATCATAAATGTCAAAGAATTTTATATCCAATGCCTTTTGTACGGCAAGATCACGAAGTAAATCATGAACCTTACATACAGTAACTTTTTCCCAAAATGAACGTACCTCTTGTATCAAGCTTCGTCTTATCAGCTCACTCAAGAAGCCTTCGGCGACATCCTCCATTCTTTTTTCTCCATTTGGTATGAGACCCTCGGCCATCCACAACAGTATTATCTTTTCAGCATCAACCTCTTGATCTTCTGGAAAAATACCAAAGTACAGAAAACACTGCTTGAGCGCAGCTGACAAATCGTTGTAGCTCAATGATAGTATGTAGGAGATTTCAATGGAGTCATCTTGAATGTTCTGCCAAAAGTGGTCTTTCACCTTTTGCCATTCGTCTAGCCCCCTTTTATGTGAAAGTAGTCCGCTCAATACAACAATTGCAAGAGGTAAGCCTCTACACTTTTCCACCATATCTCTAGCTATCCTTACCATTTCTGGAACCATTGCCCGAACATCAAGTAGTTTCCTACAAAAGAGTTCCCAACTTTCTTTTCGGCTTAGGAAACGAAGGTTATGGACAAAACCTTTGTTGTCGGCTCTTTCTGCAACATCATGTTTCCGCGTGGTAATAATAACTCTGCTGCCATTCTTGCTATCTGGGAATGCTCTTTTCAAACTTTCCCATGCTTCTCTGTGCCATACATCATCAACCACTACAAGGTATTTGCCTTCTTTCAATAGATCACGAAGGTAAATTTCTAGATCACTTTCTGTCATCCTTTCCAAGAAATCTAGAGTTCCCTTTGTGCGACCTTGGATGGATTTTATGATATTCCTAAGAAGATCCATTGTGTTGTACTCTTGAGAAACACATATCCAAGCGCGTATAGGGAAGCTTGAGACTATATTAGGACTCTTGTAGAGGGTTCTCGCAAGAGTGGTCTTGCCTAATCCGCCCATGCCATGAATGGAGACGACGCTTCTACGAGGCTCTGCTTTGAGAAGTTCAGCTAGCAATTTTTCTACAACATCCTGAAGTCCAACAAAAATGTTATCCTGGTCATCCACATATGAGGTAGTTCTCCTCAATGTTCTAACCATGGCAGACTGATTATTTGACCCTTCTCCAGTATTATTGATATTTGTAATACCATAAGTCTCTCGTTTGCGAGAGATATCCCTGATTCGTTGCTTGAGTGATTGGATCTCCTCGGCGACATTGTAGAATTTCTTCTCCTTCCTACATATGCAAGCGCAAGCCTTGAGACGACTAGCAAAACTATCGTCATCACCTTTACCAGCCTCGAAGCTGTAAGTCTCGAGTATAGCAACAGCGTCATTAGCAATAGAGTTGATCTCAAACACCCATTGTTGAACTCTTTGATCTCCACTTTGCTTTTGTTCTGACTCTCTGAGGAAAGACTGTATGAAGAGTAGCTCATTTCTCAGCAACTCAACTTCCCTTCTCAGATTTTTACGTAGGGAAACTTTCTGTATTAGGAAATCACTCAATTTTTGAACTGCAAATGACACAAAGGCATCAGTCATCTTTTGGAATACACTACTTTTGATTGAAAATAAATAAAGAAGAGGTGTAGGTGTATGGAAATTAATATTGGAAGCAGTAGATTGAGAGTTTGATAAGAGATGAATATTGTTATCGTGGAATTCAGTATTTAAACGTTAAAAAATCCGACAGGGGAAAAATTCTTAGAGTACAAAGATGATAAAGTTGAGGTTAATGATAAAGAAAAGTATATATTCTCTACACTCTAAGAGTGAAAATATAATCGCATGGCACAAGTTATGCTCTAAGGCATAAATTTAGTGGCACAAGTTGTGTCTTAAGACAAGAAATTACATCTTCCCTATTACCACTATCTCATAGAGATAGAGAGGTTGTTTCAGAAAGACCTTTGGCAATAAGTCCGCCAAAAAAAATATTATTTAAAAAGTTCTATCCAGCGAAATTACATTGTAGTTAAGGATATTTTAGTCAACATATTTTCATTAAATGAGCAATAGAAATAAAATTAAAGACAGCGAATTTGAGAGATAAAAATTAAAAGTCACCCCCAAAATTTTGGCATTTGTGCAAATGTCAAACAAAATATTTTACCAATTATTTTTATTTATGTAAAGCTGCAACAGAGGGATTAAATAAAAAATATTGATCTTTATAGAATGGAATTTATTTTATATATTTATCTTCACGACTATTAAAGAGACTGAAGTAGAACGTTATATATACTTAATAAGATGAGTGAGAGTGAAAATTTATTATAAGAGACATTTAAGTTTTTAAGTATAGTTTTAATTAATGGATCAACTGAACTCTTTATGTAAATGTTAATATGGCACAAATTTAAGAATTTTCAAAAAAAATAATTATTTACACGAAGTCTCTTCTCTTGATTCTCCTCTTGTCGAAATAATCTTGATTGATTGTGTAGTATATTTAAAATGTCTCAAGATAATTTTTTGTATTTTTTTTTCTTTGATAATAAAAGATATTTTATGTACCATAGTAGGGAATTATGTATAGAGTATCTGGTTGTTGGATATAATCTCAACATACTAGCAGCTAAGCAACTACTACACAGGAGCTATAGTTCAATGATAGCAATTAAGTTCCGCGATCCGATTAACTAAATTGGCCTTAAAACTACCTCTCATCACCACCATCTGAATAATTTTCTTTGAGAGAACCATAGGGTTTCTCTTCTTGATTTGAAAGACTTGATTATTCCTTTCTTGCCATATCGTATACATTGTACTGGCTACATTGATCATAAGTAGTTCAGCATGTGCATTCTTCCCATTAGCATGAGTAGGGGTGTCAAATGGGCGGGTTGGGTTGAAATTTGAGATATTGAAATGGGTTGAAATAGATATTGGGTTGGGTCTTGACCCGCCCAAGTTTACTTTGGGCTCAAATGGGCTCAAAAATGGGTTGGGTCTTGACCCGCCCAATTTGACCCGCTTATCTCAATAATTTTAATATATTATTTTTCAAGTTTTATAACTACAATTTGAATTTCAACTCAAGAAAATTTTAAAAAAGAAATTACAAATGGATAGATAAATCCTAAAAGATATAAAATACATAGTAATTCATATCTTCAATATAGGAACATACATTACATTAATGCAAATAAAAAGTCTTAAAAACGGATTGAAATTGGAGATTAAATTGGGCTCAATTGAGGATTCTCTTAAAATGGATTAAGGCTTGAATGGGTTAAGATTTAACCCAATTTAAATTATCTTGAGCCCAACCCTTAAAATTCTGGGCGGGTTACATATTATTGGGCTCATTTTGACACCTCTAAGCATGAGTCTTAATCCAACGCACTTCCTCTATCCATTTCATTGTGTTCCTATTATGTCCTTGCCAGCACAAAAGGTTGTTCCAAACAACAGCCGAAAAGAAACATTTAAAGAACAAGTGATCAGTTGATTCCTCTTGTGCTTCACACAAAGGACAGATATTCTAATCAATCAACTTCCACTTAAACAGTCAATCTCTAGTGTATGGCCTGTTGAGAATTGCTAGATAGAGTATGAAAATCCATTTGGAAAATAGGACTGACTTAATCAACTGGACTCTTTCAGCATAGCTCAACAACTTTGAAGTCCAATGATTAATCCTGCTCATCATTGTATCAATCAATGGTACACACTGAGTTGATGATATTCTCTTGGTGCTTAAAGGAAATTCAAGGTATTTCAATGGTAAGGAGCCCTTCATGAATTGCAGCTTGGCCAAAATAGAGTGTTGTGTGTCAAGATTCATTTCCCCAAAATACACACAACTCTTAGCTTTGTTCACAGTGAGGCAAGATGTTGTTGAAAACTCCAAGAAGCAGTCATACAACTTCATGATAGATATCTCATAACCTCTACTAAAGAGCAACAAATCACAAACAAGTAGGGAGATGAAGGGTCCCTGTCAGAGGCCTTTCCTTGCAGGAAATAATTTAGATAACTTTCCATTAATAGTTATAACATATGAGACAGTAGATACACATTTCATAATCCACCTCACAAATGTACTTAATAAAGCTATTATCACTTTTTGTTAAGTTAATTTCATCAATAGTTATTAAAGTTATAAAAATTAGTCCACATTGGAGCCTTCGACTAAATTCGGATTGCACATTGCAGGGAACCATTTGGGGGTGACGCTTCCAACAGGATTTTCTCTATACCCAGGGCTCGAACCCGAGATCTCTTATTAAGGGTAGAGCAGTCTCATCACTGCATCACAACTCATACTTTATTCGTTAAGTATCAAATAACTCCCACATAAAAAGTATTCGAAAATGACATACACGATCCCTTTGTTTCAAGTAAAGTTTAAAATTTCCCTATACATATACATTTGTGCATTTTAAATTCTATAAATTTATCAAAAGAAAAAATTTGTCTCCCATTAACATTCAGATAGTTAAAATTAATGAACAATCACCTAAAATATACATACATTTTATAAATAAAAATTATTTTAATTTTTAAAAGAATAAAGACACTAGTAATTAATTTATTAACTTATTAAATTGGCATAATACATAAACATAACCCTTAACTTGGCGTCAGCTGGCAACTATGACCTTTAACTTTGGGTGTGCACAAGTAGGCACTTAAACTTGTATAAAATTGAACAAGCAGACACACATGTCCTACATGGCATAATACACGTAGGACGCCACGTAGGATACAAAATTGCCATGTAGGTGCCATGTAAGACGAATGTGTCTATTTGTTCAATTTTATACAAGTTAAAGTGCCTACTTGTGCATACCCAAAGTTAAAGGTCATAGTTGCCAACTGATGCCAAGTTAAGGGTCATGTTTATGTATTATGCCTATTAAATTGATGAAAACATCAAGTATAAAGACCAAAAACACATATTATAAATAATTGAAAACTATACAGTTATATGTGTTTGATTGAAATTATCAATAATTAGGGGACTATAAATACCAACGCTTAAAAATAACCTACAAGGAATGATGTATATAAAAAAAGTTGTTATTTTATTTAAGTTATCACCACAATTGATAAATGATGCATATGATGTATGAATTAGTGTTTCCAAAGGCGTTTTTAGAAGTGGGGCTAATTGAAATGTTATGATTTGAGGTGTTATCTTTTAAAAATATTTTTGGTACAGATCATAATTTTTTAAATTATTGATTTAATAACATTTATATTTTATGTTATCATATTTTTATGTTGTAGTGACTTTTTCTAATATATATATATATATATAAAACCCTCAACTCGGTGACATGGCGCCACCAGAAGCAAGAATTCTCTTTTTATTTATTTATTTCCAAAACTACCCTTCTTAAAAGTTGCAACCTTACGAAAAAGTCACAACTTTTCATAAAAGTCACAACTCTTTAGAAAAGTCACAACTCTTCATAAAAGTCACAACTCTTCATAAAACTCATAACTTTTCACAAAAGTCACAACTTTTCACAGAAGTAACAACTCTTCATTTTTCATTCACACATTTTAAAACCCAACACTTAATTCCAAGACACCAAAAGAAGATAGAATAAACAAAGAAAATTGATTTCAACTGCAATGCAACATTACTGCTCTTCATGCACCTCTCAGTCCACAACTCATAACGCTGCTGGAATGGTTGAATTCATTACATTTGATTCTTAAGTAAACAAAACTTCTATTTCTGCCACTATTATTTGTAGGGTTTTATCCGCTATAGGGGAGTCGAATTCAAATACATTAATTAAGCTTCTTATGAAGTGTGTTTCATTCTTCAAAGTTTTCTTCCTCATATTTCATGAAACTTAATTTTTTACTGTAAGTCATAGTGATTCATGTAAGTATTGCAATTTCTTTTTGCTATTTTGGTGACTTTTTTTGAATTCTATTAAAAATTTCAGCAAGAATGATTGAAAATTGATTTTCTCTTTTGTCTCTTTCTACAGGTTTCTTCATACATTTTTTGTGAAAATTGCTTGTGGGTTGTGCTATATTTGATAGCACACAACAACAAATATATGATAACTAATACGGAACCAATGGTAAAGTTTGTTAAAAGAACCAAACAGATTGCTCTCTTGCTTACCATAGTTAGTATATTATTTTGATTGTTTTATCTTAGGTACAAATATTTCTATGTCAATTGCACTCTTCCTAGAATATTAATATAGAGACAATTAGTCCACTTTTTTTTATCGTAAGTTGACTAATTTGGCATATTTCTTCCTCTCTTCTTTTTGGGCATAATAAGAGATCAAGTTTTCTTGAAACTAACAAATGCCCAAAATATACTAGAACAAAAAGAATTTTTATCGGCAATAAATATGCACATTAACGAAAAGTGCTAGAGCTTTTACTGATATTAATTAATTGTCATTAGATTCAATGTTGCTATAGACTTTAGGGACATTTATAGAGAGTACTAATTGCCTCTGAGAATACATATTTAGCAGCAATTAAGCTATTAATTGCCGTTAATGATCATTTTTGTTGTAGTGATAACTCTTTCTTTTGACTTCTTTCAATTAAAATTTTGAACTGTAAATTTGGATACAGCCCGGCAGACTATCTTTTTGAAAAATATGTTAAGCAACATGCCTTTTTCTTCTTGATTCCTAGGAAAGTAAAATCGTCTTTATTATTATTTGTGGATATTTGTGAGTTCAAGTGCTCACAAAATTATACGATGAGATTTTAATATGTTATGTATCAAAAAATTTGTTTAGAATATCCAGCTGTGAACAGTTCCATTCAGATGCCACCTACTGCTTGGTTGATCATTGCATTAATTCTTTGTAACTTCATACTATAATCATAACAATACCTATGGTTCCATTCCAAATAAGTTGGGGCCGGTGATATGAAACCTAAGCAATAGTAATGACTATTCTGAAAACTATGATACTAACAATTTTAGGGTCATTTTTAACATATACATGATACGGTATCCTATAATTATAAAAAAGAGATTGATGGAGGTTCATAAGAAAGGAGCCGAAGGTCCTCCATTTGAATTTAGTTTATCATGTTCTTGTATGGACGTGATGTTCCACTTTACTTGGGAGTGTTGTTGTTCGAGACCTTTTGATCTCTTCTTTAATGTCTGATGTTGTTCTTTATAGCTTCTTGAAACTTAGAAAATTTCGTTACTTCTGACCAACTATTTTCATGGAGATTTTCTTAGACTTCTTTCTTATATTTAAAATCTCTCTATGACTCATAATTTTTGTATTAAAAAAATATAGCACTTTAAGATTTCGGAGGAACGTTTTACCTTAAGATAAAATGTTCTTGACAATGTAGTGTATGTATCGAAAATATGAATATTACCGAATGATCATATGTAAGCTTCATAAAATAGTTCATTCGCACGGATAATTTACCTAGTATACAAATAAAAAAGTACTCCAACTCTCATAGAAAAAAACATTGTCATAAATAAATTGTTAAATGATTATGCTTGAAATTGATAGGATAAAGATTTTATTTATTTATTTATTTTGGTTTCCCACCCAGTGTCTGGAGCCCACATTGGAGCTCCGATTAAATTCGGATCGCGCACTGCAAGGCCCATTTGGGGGTAGCGCTCCCAACAAAATTTTCTCCATACCCAGAGCTCTAACCCGAGACCTCTAGTTAAGGGTGAAGTATTCCCACCAGTGCACCACAACCCATGTTGGTAGGATAAAGATTTTATAACACTATGTTTATGGGGAAATCTTATTCATTTTTTTGTCATGACTCTTACATTTTTATCCTTTTCTTTCTTTAGAATATATAAATAATAATCCTTGCAAATATTAATTAAGGGTAAAAAGACTAGTAGATTGAATATCCATAATGAAGTAGATAGATGATTTTATTTTAAAGATTATCTTAGCTATCAGTATTATTTTTTGTGTTGTCACCTTTCTCAAATAATAATTTATAATAATATTTTCTATATTATCAATAATTTATTTGTAAAATTATTCTAAATTTACTTTTACTTTTTTTTTAAAATAAAATAAAATTATAAAATTAACTGGATTCAATAGGATTAATATATTGGTAATGTTAATTTTAAATATATTTATCAATTAAAAAAAAATGTATATTAGTTTCTAAGATAGAGCGTTTTATGTTTACCAGTACCACCGCTCTCTTTCCACTTTGCCCCTTCCATTTTTTTGTCCTGAATCGTTCGTACTAATTGCCGATTACTCGTCCGCCATGGAAGAAGGTTCATCGCGACGTGCCAAACGTCCCTTCGTTGAGGACGATGACTCCAATAAAGCTCCAGAGTAACTATTTCCGTCTTTCATTTTGTTTTTTTTTGAAAATTTTCATGTGATTTTGTGCCCTAATTTATTCTGAACATACTTAGGGATTCTGCACAGATGAAAGCTCATATTGTTTTGTACTATTGAGTTCGGAATATAAAATTTGAGCTATAAGTTTGTGATTTCTTAGTAAATAATACTTTGTGTATGCTTAAAAACATAGTGGTGAAGGATGTCGATGGTGTGGCTTAGTGGTCAATGAAGCTGAGCTCTCAGGTTCACAACTCAGGGGAGACCATAAAACACTAGGTCATTCTTCCCATGTCCCAGCCTTGGTGGACAGAGTTGCCTGATGGTGGGAGGTGGCAGGTATACCATGGATTTGGATACCACGGTCATAAAAAAAACAAAAATATAGTGTTGAAGGATCTCAAGGGAGTGGCTTAGTGGTCAAGGATGTGGGTTGAGCATCATAAGGTCTCATGTTCAATTTCTAGCAGCGACAAAAATGCTAAATGATTTCTTTCTACCTGTTCTAGTTTTGGTGGATAGAGTTACCTGGTACTTGTTACTGGTGGGAGGTGGCATATGTCTCATGGAATTAGTTGAGGTGCGCGAAAGCTAGCGTGAACACCCCGGTTACGATAAAAACATAGTGGGAAAGGAAAACCTATTTATTTTACTATCGAAATATAATTAATGTCATAAAAAAGTGAATAAGGGAGGGTGTGGTCTAGTGGTTAATGAAATGGGTTGTGAACCATGAGGTCTGAAGTTCAAATTCCAACAGAGAGATTAAAGCTGATTTCTTTCTACCTGTCCTAGCCTTGGGGATAAAGTTACCTTATAGCTGTTGTCGGTGGGAGTGACAGATATCTATGTAAGTAGTTAAGGTGCCAGATATCTATGTAATTAGTTAAGGTGCGCATAAGTTGGTATGGATATTACGGTTATAAGAAAAAAGTGAACAAGGGGGAGTATTTTGTATCAATAGAAAGATAATAACAGATAAATAAACAAGGAAGCTCATTTTTTGTTTGTGCTTCTTTTTGTTTTTATAACTCAATTAATTCTATTCTATGGGATATCTACTACCTCCCATCAACACAGGTACCACTTTACTCTGTCAATCAAGGCTTAAACATATAGGGAGAAATCACAGTATTTTTTGCTTCTGCTGGGGTTGATTTATTATGTCATTATTGTAAGAATTTAAGGAGCTTCCTAGAAGAGTGTAGGAGTATGTACTTGGATTTGCTTCCTTTCAGCTGCTATCTATGTTTATTTACAACATGATTCAGCAAATGCGACCAAATTCTATTAGCTTGTTTTTTCCTAATGTGAATTGCTGTTGATTTCATATTGATGTGAACCTAGAGAAAAAAATCTAGTGGGAACGGTCGGATTGTGTATTCTTAGTGCCTAGAAAATGTCTAGTAAAGAAGGGTGTGTTTGGCCTTGAGAGAACTATGTAAAGGAATTATACAGCAACTATGCTTCATGCCCAAATTAATTGGATTAGTTATATGTAATTTCTATATCTATTTACTCTTACTGTGATCATTTCATTCCAGTGGTCAGTAATTTGTCTTTGAAGACAAAGTAGGAGTTTTCTAAAACTAGAGGTACTCTAAATCTCACACTTGTCCCTACAATATCGTACATTTGGTGGGAATTATGTTGTTGAAAAGGCGTCTCCATCTTGTCTATTGCCACGATGAAGAAATTACCTGGATGCCCTGTTTATTAATTTTCCTATCACCGAAAACTAAATTAAAAAATATTAAGCAGATGAGAAGGTTTTCCAGTTTATTTCTTCACTAGCTATTTGTAATGTGATCAATAGGCTGAAGTCTATGTATCTGCCTGAATCAAGAAGGAATAAAATATGATCCCAAATTTGACTGTTAATTGTTTTTGCTCGTTTCCAGTTTCCACTTCTAATTAGGAGTAGAAGCTGGAACTGCTTTCTTTTTCAGATCAGAGGTTGTATTTTGTTGTTGAGACTGTCATGAGTATAGTAGGAGAAATATTAGAAATTAGTTTTACCTATTGTTATTTTCCTTGTAAAGATCATGTGTTTCATGGGCCACCAATAGCAAGTAATACAACTTCAAATGGCGGTTTTTTTTCAATGTGATATTGGTTGCCATGCTCTATGACAACCTCATTTGTTGGGTTGAAAATGGTTTCATTTTGATGCTGGATTTTAAGGATGTTTGCATTGACATGTTGCTTTCTTCCTCAACATCTCAGGCAGAAGCGTGTAAGGTTCCCAAAGGGTAAGAAGGTAAAGCAGGGCGATAACACGATTGATGGGCGTGAAGATAAACCTAGTGGGTGGACAGATCCTCGTGCTGCAGCCAAAGAGCGTTCGGTTCGGCGGAATCAAATAACAGCGGAGCTCCTTGATGAAGAAAATGAAGGTGAAACAGCTGACATATCGCGGGCAGAAGTGGAATATGAGGTTTGTTCCTTCCAATATCTTTTATTCCATAATTGTTTGATTGTAGTTAGGTACTTGTGGATCTCTGATGTCTAGTTCATATCTCTTGATAAGGAAGTGATACTAGGATTAATACAAACTTTTGGGGCTTGGCATGATTTGTGCTGCAGTTTTAGCTTGAACAACTTAGATATGGGTAATCTTCTCAAAAAGAGCTGGGATATGGGTGCTCATTTCTCAAATGAAAACCATAAATAATCTTGATTGCTAATTATATTTCCCAAGAAGAAAGTAGTAACATAAGCAAAATAGAGACCATCTATAAGAACTTCATCAAAAAGACCCACTAATACATACCTATATAATTTATATTTCTATCCTTTATGCTCTAAAAACAAAGGTCAAGGAAACAAAATGGTGAACTTTCTTGGCATATAACGGCTCAATAAAAGGAATAGCATAATATTGCATGCCATGTGTAAATGAATTACCATTGGAATTATAATAAATTGTGCACTTCACTTAATAAAGCGTGTGCCTTACTTCTCGCTTTTCGTTTCAAGCCTCGCAGACGCTCTTTTGCACTTTCCACTTTTAAATTCACTGAGCATGAATTGTTGTTTGTATGTCCAATAGAGTTGTCTCATTCTATCTTATGTAGTGTTCTTCCTGGGACTTTATGAACAGTGGGTTTTTGAACTGTACAAATAGAAAAGGGGTAATATTTAAATTCTGCGCATACTTTAATTTGCATAGAGGCGAGAAAAGGAACACAAAGAAGAAAAGAATTTGTCTGAGTTCCCTTGAATAAATTTTTCCTGCTCTTCATACTTCCCTCGCCAATGAAACAATGGAAAGAAAATTTGTAGCTTTACCTCCTTAGTTTCCTTCTGTTTTATTTTCCGAGCATTTTCTTTCTTTTATTTAAACTCTCCAAACATAAATGTTAATTAAATTTCATTAATGATGCTTCATGTGCCATCACATTAAATTCGTGGAATTATATTGTTATTTGTTCTACCTATAAAACAAACTAAAGCACTTCTGATTATCATCAGTGTCAAATTTTGCATATTCTAATTGCTCTATGCTAAACTTTTTATTTCTTTCTGATGTAACTAATGGATATTAATGGACTGTCTCTGGTTGCAGGAAAATGAAACATTCATTGATGATGGGATTGCAATAGAGCCTTTTAATCTGAATAAAGAGAGAGAAGAAGGTTATTTTGATGCATCAGGAAACTATGTTGAATATTTAAATGAAAATGAGATAAAGGTGCGAGTCTTACATCAAACATTTTCTACCCCCAGACCCCATTCCTTGCATCTTTTCCTGATCTTAGTAAGTGTGCAGGATGCATGGCTTGATAGTGTTGATACTGAGAAAAGATACTCTGGGAAGAATGCTATCACGATATCAAATGAAGATGAGATTCAAGACCTTACATTGGAACAACTAGGAAAGATGAAGAGGCGAATTGCTGATGTGCTCGAGCCAGGAGAAACAGTAACTATTCCCACCTCGTTTTTTCTAGTTTTTTTTTTGTTTCATTTTTTTAATGGATAAATACTGTTGATGGCATTTGCTTGTGGATTATTTTTTGATATCTTCAAAATATTTTACGTGCTCTCATTTTCTGATTCCTTCCGTGGTGGTTTCAACATGAATTGTATCTGCTTTTCCCACATGTGTTTATCTCGTAGCTAATGGTTACATGTGGATACTGTGCTTGGATGTTACCTTCTGTCTTTGGCAACAGTTGTTGCTTGCATATTATATTTTCTTCATTGTCCAAGCAAAGTTCTTTGTGGCTTTTTGCTGTTGTTTTGAAAAGAGAAATGGAGAGGCTATGGTCGAGCTGTTAAGATTTACATTGTTATTTCAGAACTTTTTGGCAATTTTTGGTTGAACACAAATGAATGAGTCGAGGCAAGTTTCTTTAATCGTATTAGAATTGAAGGAGTTGAAAAAGAACTAGGTGGATTTTATGGGGCTCATTCCCAAGGTATTGAATATTTGAATTTAACAGTCGTGCGCAATTGCGCATGTTAGAGCCAATTCCAGAAATATGTAGGTTGAATTTTTAGAATCACCGCAATATAGTAAATGCCTCATTGGCTTTTCTGAAAGAGAACTTTTGGTACCAGTTAGAATAGCACATCCTTTCGAAAATTTTGCGTACCCTACAAGAACTATTTTCATCATGGTAGTTAGACATTGGCACCATCGACTTTGCATCTGATATTTCGACAATTCAACTTGTTTCCTCTACAAATACTTCCTCTAAACACATCCATGTATTCAAAAACAAGTAAATTTAACATATTGTTTGCTGTATTGCTCAGTCAGTTACCTGCTTGCTTCCTCTGACTGCTTTCCTCTCTCCAAATATGAATAAGTTAATGACAAGGTGCTTTGCATCCGACCAGCATACTGGGAAAGTTGGTGCCACACCATTTATTTTTTTCCCCCTTCCTTCCCTTGGTCATCTATCCTTGTCAATCTGGATATTCTAGTGCAAGGCCTTCACCCAAAAGTTCCTGATGCCTGCAGGCAGAGGTGTGTCATCTGGCATCCAGTCCATTGTGGTGTTGGCAGGCCACTCTCTCTATTCTCTACAAAAAATCTGTTAAATTCATAGGTTGCTTTGAGGGTACATGTTATTCAATTAAAGGAAGACGGTAGAAGATTTTGTTTGAGAGAAGGCTCTGCTTATTTGCTTGGAAGGTTAATATCTTAATCTGGTGTTACCCTTCTCTTTTACTTTCAATATTCATCACTCTTTTTGTTATTTTAACCATGTTAGCACTTGGGGTATTAGAGCTGTGATCAGTCATCTTGTTTTTGATAATTTCTAGAAGCTGGTTGGTTTTTGGCCCCTTCATTTCCAGCCAAACAAATCATGCTGCCTATTTGCAATTTGCTCACAGCGGATTTGCATTGTGGCGAGTTCTCTCGACATCATTATTAATTTAGACCATACTCCATTCACTTTTTATTCCTTTATTAGCTGCATCTTATAAATTTGGCAGGCTTTGTACAATAAAGATTGCCACTTGCTATGTTTGAGTACTTCTGCCAAGAATCTTTGTGCTATGAACTTGATGTTGTTCTCTATTGCTTTGGGACTCACGGGAAGAACTTGATACTTCCAACAGGTTTTGCGAGGTTTAAGGAGATTGAAAGGTACCTCAACCAATAACAAGGGCAAAATGTCTGTAGAAACTAAGCAGCTGTTTGATCAGCTAACAGAAGATGCTATGAAGCTGATGGAGAATGGAGATTACAGTTAAGTGCGTTTGCATGATAACTGTATTGCAAGGTAATAGTTGAATAGAATACCAAGGGCAGTTCTAATCTTTTATTCTAATTCTTGTTTCACAGATGTGTATGAAGAAAAGCAAGAGAGTTTCCAGCGGGAAGCAGGTACTTGTCATTGAGTTGTTCCCTCTTTTCTCTGACATTTTTATCCACCATGACCATGTCTTTAGGAAGTGGAAAATATATGATGGCAGTCTTGTCTCTTTTCCATCCATTCTTGTCCTTTCCTTAACCAAACTGGTTAAGACTCCCCCCACCTTTCTTTTTTTGGGGAGGGGGGGGGGGGGATGTGGACACATAAAAAGAGGAAGTGGTAGATTTTTCCCCTGGTTAGTGGTTTCGCTTTTATCTACGATAAGGATGATATTGGTGACTTAAGTTTTATGCTAGGGTTTTGAAGTAAAGAACAATTAACTTTTCACTTGCGTACACTGACATTTCTCTTGAGCTGCATGAGTGAGGGTATCATCTTAATTTGCATTTTGTATTGCTCCAGAGGGATACGAGAAGTTAGCTCAGGCAAGACAGGGTAAATCCAGTGAATCGATGCAGCCTAAGCCTGATAGTATCCTCGATGAAGGTTTCCTCCCCAGTGGGTCAACTGCTACTGCAGGAGGACATTCTATGCCTAATACAGATGTGGCTTCATCAAATTCATATAACTCAGCTAGCAAGAGCGATGATGCATTTGACATGTTTGGTGAAGATGATGAAAATATTCCAGCTAATCCTGCCTCTAATGGAGGTTATTTGATCTCTAAACACATATTAAATTGACATTATTGACAAATTTAGTCCATTATTCTATGTAAGATGAGATTACAAGTTTTTTTTAGCATATTTCCCCTTTCCACATATGTAACTCTCACTCAATGTAAACTGTAGGCGGTCAGCATGGTGATTATGTCTTTGATGAGTCCTCTGGGTATGTTTTCTACCTTTTAGCTCATTACACTACTTTTCTCCTTCTGCTCATAGTGTGCCGACATCCTACTAAATAAGAAATCAAACCGCGACATTTTGAAATTCCACTGGGAGCAGGTTATTGTAGGGTTCTTCCTTGTTCAATCAAAGAATTACTCAAACGTTGTAGTTCTAATGGAAGAGGATCCTATGAAATCTATTTGAACATAGTTCTTTCGGAGTTTTCCATTCCAATTTATACTCTGTCAACATTCTTTTCAAGCTAATATTGGCAGAAGTGTTCCTGTCGGGTTGCCATTCCATTTGTCAGTTTCTGCCCACATACTCATTTTGGAAGTTCATGGTAGTATGCATAGTTTATTTACTCGAGATGATATCCATCTTTGTTTTAGCAGTAGCAGGGACTACCAAAATAACTATGGGTTTCCTGCTTGTCTAATCTTTCTTCATTGACTTTATAAGAGCAGATATGGGATGTCAAGAGTGATATGAAAGGTTCATATGTTTTATCTGTCTAGGAACAACAATTCCATTGTTTAAGGAACTGCGCCTGCAAAGTTGGAATCTGTCGTCAATGTCATAGTGCGTTTCTTTTTGTATTGCTGTCTCAAACTCAACTTCTTACTCTTTTTTTGTATTTTTGTCGATCAGTTATTACTACAGCAGCAGTTTGGGCTACTATTATGATCCATCATCTGGACTGTATTGCCATGCATCATCAGGACAATGGTAATGACACTCAACTGTTTTAACTGACAGAAAATCTGGATATTGATCTTCCTATTTTCGATTGGTTACTCGCAATTTGTGCAGACTCCATAGTAGTGTTGTGATTCGAACTGTCAAAAATAGCATTTTTGTCAACTGTTTTGCTTTGATGTATCAAATGTAGGTACTCATATAACGATGAATCGGGCATATACCAAGAGGTGCCACAAGCTACATCCGATGCCAATTGAAAGGGACCGAGTTCTTATACAGGAGTAGTGATTATCCTGGTGATAGTTTTCTTTGACAGAGGTCGACGGCTTTGCTGTATTTGTCAAACTTACTGAATCTCAACCTTTGGAAACACATCATATTTGAGAAATGCTTTTTGCACTCTGCCCAGTGCTCCCTGCAAACATTATGGTTGCAATGATATATTTTCGTTTGCATACAAGCAGGTGTACAGTGAATTCATAGCATGTTGAGAAAACAAAACTTGTTTCTTGCATCTTGTATCTTGTGGTGACAGACAATCTCATCGGTTTCTTGTTCTTGTAACTGCAAAATGCTGCTAGTTTCCAGTACCTTTCGAACTGTAAAATTGTTGTCTAGTTTGTTTCTTCAGTTCTATTTATGATATGACTGGAAAGAAAAGGCAGCCCGGTGCATTAAAGCTTCTGCAGTAATTTTTATAATTACAAAAAATAATCATCAAGTGTTGACAATAACACTCAATAATTCAATTTAAGTGGCCTACCCTACTTTTTAGTAGTTTTATTTAATTCCTCCCAAATTTTTTATTTTACTAGTTAATCAGACGAAAAGTGATTAATCATTGGTCGATTGAATATTTTTACATCAGTAAGCGGAAATGATGATACACCTATAAATAATATTCTATAAGATTAGTTATAAATACGATAACTTATTTCATCTATATATAAATAATGAGATGAAATAATTCTGCAACTAATTATAATTTATAACCAAGCATAAAATAAAATAATATATTTTCGTTTCAATTTATTTATCCTACTTTCCTTTTTAGCTTGTTTAAAAAAGAAAATATCTCTTTCTCTTTATAACAACTTTTTAATTTTAATTTTTCATTACAATCTTTAATTTAAGATAGTAAAATTCACAAATCTATTTTACTTTCTTAAACTCCATATTAAATCAAAATAAAACGAACAAAATATCATATTTTATTCTGAAATTATAATCCTTTATCCTACCAACCGACCCCGCAATGCTAAAGGTGGATTATTCCATATTCAACTAACTTCAATTTTAACGCAAAAACATTGAGCCACCGGTATATAATAAGGAAAAAATCAAATAATTTAACTGACACGTGTCAGTTTCATCTTACGTGGACCAATCAGATTACAGAAACAGATCACATCTCAACCTTTTTTCTCGTCCACGAATTTTGATTCTCCCTTTCCCCCACCCCTTAAAGCTTTGCCCACCACAAATTAGATCACACTGCCACGTGTCATCCATTCCTATCACATCCTTATATATATATTTTAAAAAATTCATTAACTTATTCAATTCACAAGTAAATTATTTTTTTGCTTTTCATTTTCAAAGCTAACACAAAAGTCTCTCTTTTCTCTCTCCAAGATTTGTATCAAATTAGGGTTGTATAGTTAAACACTATCCGGCGAAGCGAATTTGTAATTTTCCGGCGACTTATTATTTTATTCGGAGAGTTTTTGTGGTGAGATCTCATATTTAATTTGTGTACGCTTTTTTTTTTTTGGTTAGTTTTATTGTTTTTTGTTGTTTTATTGCTTTGTGAATTTGAGGACGAGTGTTTTTAGCTTATGAACTGATTTTGTTTGCTGAAAATGAAAAAAATATATGGAAATTTGATGTTTACTTGAGGCGAGAAAGAGTTTTCAGCTTATGAACTGATTTTGTTTGTTAAAAATGAAAGAAAATAGTTGACTTTGGAAGTTGATTTTTGCTTAAGGAGAAGAGTTTTCAGCTTATGAACTGATTTTGTTTGTTGAAAATGAAAGAAAACAAATAACTTTGGAAATCGATTTTTAGTAAATGTTTATTTGGTTATTCTTCTTCTTCTTCTTCTTCTTTATTGTTTTATTGCTCTATGAATTTAAGGAGGAGTGTTTTCAGCTAATGAACTGAGTTTTTTTTTTTTCGCTGTAAAATGAAAAATAAAAATGAATAGCTTTGGGAATTGATGTTTACTTAAGGCGAGAGGAATTTTCAGCTTATGAACTGATTTTGTTTGCTGAAAATGAAAGAAAACAAATTCCTTTGAAGATTGGTTTTTACTTAAGGAGAAGCGTTTTCAGCTTATGAACTGATTAATATTTGCTGAAAATGAAGAAAACAAATAACTTTGGAAATTGATGTTTACTTATGAGAAAGTTTTCAGCTTATGAACTGATTTTGTTTGTTAAAAATGAAAGAAAACAAGTAACTTTGGAAATTGATTTTTAGTAAATATTTTATTCGGTTCTTCTTCCTCTTCTTCTTCTTTATTGTTTTATTGCTGTATGAATTTAAGGAGAAGAGTTGGCTTATGAACTGATTTTGTTTGCTGAAAATGAAGTAAAAGAAATTCCTTGAAGGTTGATTTTTACTATTTTCAAGCTGATTATATGACTTTGCTGAGATCGATTTACTATTGTCAATTAGTTGAGTCTTTGAAAACTGCCTATTTATTCATTTATGCTTGTTATTATTCACTGTTGTACTGTTGCATGAATATTATGGATGTAAGCTTATGAGCTGACATATCTCTTTAGTTCTCTTACTATAGTCCTTTCATTTTTCTCTTATTAATGTGCATTGTACTTGCTTCATCTCTCTCTCTCTTTATGTGTGTGTGTGTGAGAGAGAGAGTGTGTGCGCTTTCGTTTGTTCTTTTAGAATTTATTTGTCAAATATATTGATCTTAGCTTCCTCCTTTGCTATAATTACTACTCATACCCTTTAAGAGCAGACTTTTAGTATCTCTAACAGTGGAAATAATCTACCTTAATCCAAACTATGATAATTTCAATTTAAAGAAACAAATGCTGTGTTCTATTTTGATTTACTCATTTTAAGTAAGCATCCTCTGCAGTTATTACAGCTAAAATTCTGTAACTGGCGCTACAGCTTGAAGATATAGCTTTGGATGAAGTTTGCCTTAGCGATGATCATATAGTGCCACATCCTAGTTGTGAACATGCCAATGAGTTTCTCTCCCAGATTGATAACCGTAAGAAACCCCGGTATGAAGTAATTGGTTTATTAAGAACCATAGGAGGTCAATCTACTCTGAAAAATAATAATCAGCAGAAGGACAAAGAAGTTCATCCTTTGAATAAGGACAATGTTGGAGAAGGACTCAAGGGCTGGTAGGCTTGATTGCGTGTTCCCTTCTAAACATGATAAGGACTCTGGTGAAGAAGTTTCAAGTTTATCATCTGAAAATACTAGGGCATCAAATGATTGCTCCAGAAGTAACAATGTAGACTCCATTAGAAGTAACAATCTGGATGACAAGAATGCTGCAGTTAGGGAAAACTTGCATAGCAATCCTCTTGGTCCCGTTTCTCAGGCAGATGATGATCTCAGTTTTTTTGATATTAATCATGTGGATAAAAACACTACCGAGCTCTTATATTATAACTGGCCTGAGATGGAAAACTTTGAGGATATTGACAGGATGTTCAGGTAATTGCTGTCTCTAGAGTTTTTCATTTGATTTTCTTTTTTTATTCAAAGGAGACTGACCTAATACTTTATGATTGCTCACTGTTTATAATATCTTCCAGAAGTTGTGATTCAACGTTTGGACTTGGAGCTAGTATTGAAGATGACCTTGGTTGGTTTTCGTCATCTGATATTATTGAAGGATCTGGGGGTGGATTGAGGTCAGATTTTGAGTTTCCCTTCTCAACATCCAGTGCACTTGAAAATATCTCTGGAATGCAGGAAGCTTCCAGGCCAAAGGAAACAGGCAATTCAATTAATGATTCTGGCACTAAAGATCAACCCTTTAGTCATACTGGCAGTTCAATGCCGTCAGAGGATGAATCAGCCGTTCCGAGTCATCTATCTTTTGTAAATGGCTCAAGTGATTCAGATTTCAAGATAGTGCCCAAAAAGAAGGTAAATTATTAATTTGGTGTACATCGGGCTTTTTGTTTAGCCTTTTATTCCGTCTCAGCTTAACCTTTAAGGTGTTCTATTTGAAGAATGTTGAATTCAATGGTGGAATTAGGTTGAGATTATGTCTTAACATTCACACATGAACTAGTGATAGAGTGTTATTGGCGTTCAGTTAACGGTGAAGTGTGTGTTCATCTCATTTAAAAGCTTAAGTTATTAGAGAAAACACACTTTTATTTACTTAATTATGTCTCCAACACGCCCCTTCACATGTGGACTTGATTTTTTTTCATGGCCAAGCATATGGAGATTCTTTTTTGTTAATGGGTGGCAACCCAGGACATGTGGCTGCTTTAATACTGTGTTGACTATGTTATCATCTCATCTAAATGTTAGATATAAACACTTTTATTACTTAATTATATCTTACATAAGTACTCTTTCTTTTCCAAAATCTTGTCTTAAGCAAAGATGGACATACGTTCATTGATGAGGTGCACTGTCACCGGCAACAATGTTTTTGACTCTATTTTTATGCATAAAATTTCTCAAGAAACTAATATATGAACGAAGTATCTCTCCTCGTCTAAGGGGACAACTGGGTGCACTATTTCAGCTAAGGTATTCTGATAATGAACATAGTTGAAGCAAAAAATTTCATCTCTTCCTCACCTCAGTCGTGGGACCTTCCCGTTTCTCCTGTTCTCTTTTCCTTTAGTTTCTTTTTTGTTTCTGATTCTCCTCGTCTATATTATTTTTTTTGGGAAATGTTAACAATTTTATATATCAGTGCACAAAAATTGTGCCAACAACCATAATTTAAGACATGATAACCTGATCAAATACTATCCTATACACTTACAGATATTCGAAAATCTCTAAGATAGATTCAGTAGCCAGTGTGAATTTTTTTTACACAAAAAAATAAAATAACAAAAGTGAATTTATCTTGATCTTCTGAATCAGACTACCCTTGCCTCCAAAAACTCTCTGATTCCTTTCCCTCCAGACAGACCACCATATGCAAGGTGGTATCCTTTTCCATCTCCTTTCTGCCTGGGTATAAGACGACTCCTCTGTTCCGACATAGCACTCTGTTTTTTCCCCTACTCCTTTTTCCTTTTCGTCTCCCCTCGCCCCCGCGTCACTTTTCTTCTAGAAATGAATCTTTAGAAGCAAAATCAGGAGTAGGTGAACCAGGGAAAGGTGCTATTTGCAACACTGTATACACCTTCCTTTTTTTTTCATATATAAATGTCACTCTGTTCTGCTCCATTTTATGTGATGCACTTTGACTGGGCACAAAATTTGAGAGAGAAAGTACAACTTTTGAAATTTGTGGTCTAAAACAAGCCTTAGATGTTTGTGTGACTGGGATAAGATGAGAATTTTAAAGTTAAGTCGTTTTTAAAAATAGTAAGACATCATTTCTTTTGGGACAACTAAAAACTAAAATGCATCACATAAGTTGGGATAGGAGGAGTAGTTTGGAAAATTGTAATCCATCTTTGAAGAAATGCATTTTATTCTTGTGTTGTTGGTCGAACTATGGTTCCTGCATCAAAAATGTATATCTGTTTCTATTATTGATTAATGAGGTGTGATTCAAACCGAAAACATTCATTTTGCTTGTATTATTGATAAAAGATGTGTAATGATGAATTGGTTGTGAATATACGATATCTCTTAATTAATAGAATTTGAACCATAAAGATATAAAAAGCGAACTCATCGGCCAATTGGTTTATTATCTACAAATTCGAAAACAATATAAATTGAATAGAATTAACCCAACATCAATCTAAACATGAATCAAATTAAGCCAAAAGCAATAGAACAGAACAAATATATGTCCCTCTTTGGACTTTGTAGGCGTTACCACCATTGTACATTAAAAGGCAATGGTGCACCCATCACCTTAAAATCCTAGGTCCGATTCTGGTGTTGAGTAAAGTAAGAGTATTCTAGAGTTCCTAATTCTCTGGATGTGCACATTCTAGTTGATGCAGTCATCCTGATAATAGTGTTCACAACGATCTGCTTCTTTCTAATTCTGTTTATGGGGTTACAGATTAATCTGCACAAAAATCACTCTAAGCTCCAGAATCAATCTGAGGGAAAAAGAAAACATGTTTTCCTGGAAAATGGGGAGACATTCAACTATATTGATAGCCTTCCAGAAGAGAGAAAACATCCTACTGCAATCACTGGATCTCAGGCTCTTACATCCACAGGTATTCAGCAGCAAAAGCAAGTTGATGGATCTAATTTTGGGTATTTTCAGGATGGCTTTTCTTACTTATCTTCAGATTACAGTCATTCAGATCAGACAACGGTTTGTCCAACCCTATCCACAATTAAATCTAAAAAAAGAGGTCTCGTGCCTCTTTCTGCTAAGGACTCCTGTGCAACAAATCAGATGCAGTTGATGGAAAGCTTACCTGATCCTTCTTTTCAGGTGGCTGGTATAGGAACAAATGAAAATATGGTGGACACGATACTTCATTCTGTAATTAAGCATGAAAACAACAGGGATCTTCAAAGTGTCAGCACGGGAATTCCTGCAGGAGTAGGTTCCTCAATTGTAAAGGAGAGCTCCTGCATAAGTTCCGGGTTGAATGAAATTTCTGAGGAGGCAGATAGTTTTCATCAGCTTGAACATGTCATGGAACGGGTATACAATCTCAATGAAAACTAATATGCATTTTGATATTGTTTGGTGATGAGTTTCACCAAGGTTTGTTTTAAGTGATTTGACTAAAAAATCTTAACACACCTTGTTTGTGTAGGTCAATAGCTCAAAACGGCATGTGCAATGCTTTAGATGGTTCACATCTGAATTAAGATAGTTTCTTAGTCGGGGGACAGTATTAATGACGAACATATTTTAAAGATTCCTATATTCTGGAGAGGTTAAAGATGTACAGCTACACACTCTTGTAGCTTCACACAGGCGTAGGGAATTATTCTGTTTTGTCAGAGAGGTGTAACACAGCATGCTGTAGCAGTGTGCATACATTTGACTTTTTCAAATAATTAGAAATCTTTGTTATTTAAGTGAATCATGTGAAGATGCTGAGTAGAAAGGACCTCGTTTGGTCCTCTTATTTGTTATGTATTTATACAGATCACATAGTAAATTAGTTTTTATGTTAGATTAATTAATATTAGTGATGGTGTTTTACTAAGGCTTCTTTAGAAAAATCTTTATTCATGTATCTCTATAGTAACCTATATCTATACTATTTCCTATAGCTATAGCATATAGATATAGAAAAGAGTAGTTGTCTTTCTTAGTGCATGTTTATGTTGCAGATAGCTATGCAGAGGGCTGATTGCTTATTTAGTACAACAGACAGCCTTAATATAAAAGCTGTTCCTCATCATCTTGCTGCTTGCTTATTTTAAATTAGTTATCAGCTGATGTGCAAAAGCCTTCCAAAGTTTGACTTATCGTTGAGTGTCTTGAAATTATCTTTGTGTTAATCCTGTTAACTTGGGCTAGGAAGGGGCAGTTAGCAGATATGGTATGTGGTTCTTCAAGTTTATACATTTAGTTGGAAATCAACTTTCTTTTTAGTACATACATGTTTGTAAGCTCACTCTGTTGAGCTTTCTGGTTTAGTTGGATATAAGAACAAAGCTGCTCATAAGGGATAGCTTGTATCGGTTGGCTCAGAGTGCTGAACAAAGGCTTAGACTTGCTAATCTCAATAATGGATCTGGTGATGATAGATGCACAAGCGGAGCATTTGTTGACGATGGAGCATACAGGTTGGTATCATTTCCTGATGCCTTGGTCTACATGCATACTTCCTACATAGGCCATATCATAGTTTGCATACTTCAAGCACAGGGTATGTTTGGTTTAGATGTTTAGTTAGTGAAGATCTTATGAAGCACATTTTTCACCTTTGAGTTTTGAAAGAAAGTAGGTCTAGTTAGTCACACCTTGAATAAGCACTTTTCTTTTCTTGATACCCGTAATCATACTGGTAATGTGATAGATTCTGTTAGCTTCCTTTCTGTGGTCCTAACATCTGATGGCTTGTATTTCAGGTCCACAGGATATTTGGACGTGGAGACAGACACAAACTCTATAGATCGATCTATTGCTCACTTGCTCTTCCACAGGCCTTCAAACTCATCTGCAATGGCTGATTCTTTGGCTTTGAAGTCACCTTCCATGGTAGGTGTTTCTGCATATGCTTCAAAATTTCATGTTCAACAATCTGTATCTCAAACATACCCTGCAACTTGTCAATGAACAGATTTTCGAGACATTACTCAGCTCACCAATGATTGATCAGAACTTGATTTCTGCTGGAGAAAATGCAGCTGAACCAGATAAAGACACGAAATATTAAAGAGGCTTCGATGCAAATGGGTTGTGTTTACTTTCAATTTATGTCGCATGGACTCACCTACATGTACGTGCATGTAAGTATCTGCTATGGATACTTATATAGTTTTTTGTTGTGTAGTGTAATTTGAAGAATCTGCACAAAGTATGAGAATGAGGGTCTATGTCAAATAGCTTCCAATTACTCGTGTTTGTGTATGCGAATTATCAAGAATCTCAAATGAGAAATTATTTCATGTTTTTAATACGCTCGTTCACTTCTACAGAATAAATGTGTTTCATGTTTTTGATGTTTTATCCCTTGTGCAAGGTCCATCTCAATTCAGTTTTAGTTTCACCTAGCAATTACATTCTGAGACTATGCCACTTAGTGTAATCCTGCAAGTAGGATTTGAGGAGGGTATTGTGTACGCAACTTTGCCCCTGCCTTGTGAAGGCAAAGAGACTGTTTCTGATGGACTCTCAGCCTATATCTCTTCTCACATGTAAAGTCAAAATCACAAAGACATGCATGTTTTGCTAAAAGGTATCTAATTTGGCCATTGTTTCAACTTACTTTTAGCATGCAAGATGTTCTTAATTACCAGCATTTGAGTAGAAAATTCGAGCTCCTTTGAACTTTCTCTTCACTTCGACCCTTCCAAGATTAGCCAGAGAGTTCAAAATTTGTCCGTTTCAGTATTGTGAACTCTCTGGCTTTCCGGTCAGGAGAAAGCTTAAGGCAGTAAGACGCGAGGGCAGGCCATATGACGTCCTTTATCTTGTCAATGAGTGGTGACAACATGACAGATGCGGTTGTTTCCGGCTTTTGTAAGCAGGGTTCGGAGCAGGTAGAGGGAGGACAGCTTACCTGCTTTGAGCAATTCCAGTGACTCAAAAAAGTTTTGTCAACTGCTGTACTCAGAAGAGTCTGTAATGCATTAAGAACTAATTTGATGCATCAAGGGAGAAGTATTTCCCTAAGGGAATGGAAAAAAAGTTACTTTCTCTGTTCTATTTTATGTGATGTAGTTTGACTCGACACACTTTGAATACTTTTAAATCAGATTTAGAATCACAAAAACAGTAAAATTAATGTTTCCAAATATAAATTTTTGTGAGCTTTTGTTGGTGTATTATATAAGTTCTCTTTTTTAAAAAAAATACCCCACTTAAATCAATTTTTAAGAATTTCTAAGATGGAAAAATTAGGAAAAGAAAATGGAGGTTATTGTTAGGGTGTGTTTGTTAACGGTCTCTCTACCTTCTTAAAGATAGGGGTAAAGGTCTACCTTCTCGAGTGTTAAATTTGCTAAAGCTTCATTTTCTTTCATTTTTTGAAAACAATCTTTTGTAATATAATAAAGTGAATATAAAATTGATTGGGCAGAAAAAATATTTCTTTAACAATTCCTTTAATGATTGCGCGTGCGACCAAGTTCCTGTATATAAAGCTTGCATTATGCTTATGCGTGCTTGTATTAGAGGTTATTAGAGGTTAGTGTTTGACCAATTAATTGAAAGAAAAAGATAATCCCTTTTCTACATTAATTTCAAAACTGATCTCACTGTTCACTTGCAACATGATGACTTTCTTTTTCTATAAATATTAAGTTCTTTTGACTTACAATTTTATTTCCTCATAGCACACTTTTTTTTTTTTTTTTTCAACGAACTTATTTTTCTATAAAGAATGTTTTCTAAGAATCTTGACGAACCAAACATGGAAAAATCGAAAAACCTTTTCTAGCCATACCAAACACACCCTTTTTGAGCAGATTCTAAAGTCTTGACTTTGGGGATTGCATCTTAATCAACTTATCATGAAAAAGTAATAATCAAGTTAAACTATTTTAAAACAAGTTGAGAACAAGTTTTAGCATATTTTAATAAGCTTGACTTTGGGAATTACATCCTAGTCAACTTGTCTAGAAAAGAAATACAATAAGTCATTTATGCATTTGCAAGATAAAACATGACTGGTCAGTAGTTGCGTCAAAATAACGGCATTTATTTTCTATACCAACTTGTCCTTCTTGTGGACTCATACAAGTTGTTAAGTCGGAGACATAGCTAGAATTTTGAGTTTGTGGATTCTAGATTTTTTTTAAAAAATTACTAGATTCTTGATAAATTGCTTATACATATTAAGTGAATTTTTTACTAGTTCTGTCAAATCCGTAATCGGCATACTAGCTTCGCCCATATGTGTAGGTTGCTAGCCTCCTCTATATATTCTCAAGTGTTCAGAGGCAAAAACACAACCAAATTTGTTATGCTTCTGAATTCACATATGGATTCAACATTGTTCTCCTCCAATCTTTTAGTAAATAGTAGTAGTTCTCTTCTATTCTTCATTACAAGTTTTCTTTGTTTTTCTATGGCATTGTGTCATGGAAATAACACAGAACAACAAGCACTACTTGCATTCAAGGGATCTATAAATGATCCTTTTGGATATATGAAAACATGGAATGCATCCACACATTTTTGCCATTGGTCTGGTGTAACTTGTGGACGTAAACATCTTAGAGTCATTCAACTAAACGTCGCGAACCAAAAACTAGATGGCCCCTTGACACCCTTCATTGGGAACATGAGTTTCCTCAAGTCTCTATACCTGTCAAACAATAGCTTCCGTGGTGAAATCCCTTCGGAGATTGGTCGTTTGAGAAGGCTACACCGATTGTATCTTGGTAACAACTCATTTCATGGAGAGATCCCCTCAAATTTATCAAGGTGCTTGAATCTTGTATCTCTTGTCCTTGTGGGTAACAAGTTAGTAGGAAGCCTTCCTCCGGAGCTAGGTGCCTTGTCCAAACTCGAGTACTTGTTTCTCACTCGAAACAACTTGACAGGTGAAATCCCTTCTTCTTTTGGAAACTTAACATCATTGAAAGGATTCTATGCACCATTGAATAATCTTCAGGGGAAAATCCCTGACTCATTTGGGCAGCTGAAAAACTTAGAAAGTATCGGAGTAGCTGCAAACCATTTGTCAGGTACTATCCCTTCTGCAATCTTCAACATATCTTCCATCACAACGTTTGATGTTGGAATGAACCAAATCCAAGGTACACTTCCTTCAAGTTTGGGAATCACCCTCCCGAATCTTGAATTATTTATCATCGGTGGGAACAACATTTCTGGATCGATCCCATCTACATTATCCAATTCATCAAAGCTAGTGTATTTTCTTGCTGGAAGTAATCAACTTACAGGAAGTGTACCAAGTCTTGAGAACCTGAATGAGCTTCAACAGTTAACAATTCCTGGGAATTATCTTGGAACTGGAGAATCAGATGATTTAAGTTTCATCGCCTCTCTGACTAATGCGTCCCATTTCAGAATTTTGGAGATTCAGTTCAATAGTTTTGGAGGGGTTCTGCCTGCATCCTTCAGAAATCTTTCAACTGAGCTTCAGGTTGTGCAGTTGTCATACAACAGAATACGTGGTAATATACCGTCTGAGATTGGAAATTTCGTCAATGTGGAAGAATTTTCGGTGAGGGAAAACTTACTTACTGGTACTATTCCAATCAATTTTGGTAAAGTTAAGAAACTCCAGATTTTGGATTTGTCTCAGAATAGATTTTCAGGGAATATTCCATCATCTCTAGGAAATCTTACTGTAGTATCCATCCTTCTTCTTCACGATAATAATCTCACTGGTGAGATACCAGCAAGTTTAGGAAATTGCAATTACATGATTGAAATATATGTTGCTCAAAATAACCTGTTAGGACAGATACCTAAGGACCTTTTTGTTCTCTCTTCCTTAGTTGCTGTAGACATTTCTGAGAACCATTTAGATGGTTTCATTCCTCTTGAAGTTGGAAATATGATAAATCTTGAATATCTTAATGTTTCTTTAAATAACTTGACCGGTAGAATCCCAAGTACTATCGGTAGCTGTGTGAGACTAGAAGCCTTAGACATGAAAGGGAACTTCTTTCAAGGGGTTATTCCTCCTTCTTTCAGTTCTTTACGAGGTCTCCGTGTTTTAGAACTTTCTAGAAATAATTTGTCTGGCCAAGTACCAAAATACTTGGAAGATTTCAAGTTTCAACTCTTGAATTTATCATTCAATGATTTCGAAGGAGTGTTACCAAATGAAGGTGTCTTTAAGAATGCAAGTGCAATTTCAGTAATTGGTAATCCAAAACTTTGTGGGGGTGTGCCTGACATACATCTTCCAGGATGTGACATCAAAAGATCGAAAAAGTTTGGTTCAAGGTTTATCCTCAAGATTGTCATCTCTGTTGTCTTTGGTATACTAGGACTTGGTATGCTTGTCACTTTTCTATTTTGTTTCTTGTTAAAGAAACCAAAAAGGGTGCCTGTTTCAAGTTCATTGGGTGAGTCTCTCATAAATGTGTCTTACCAAAGTTTGCTTCAAGCTACCAATGGATTCTCCGAAGACAACTTGATTGGTGCTGGTAGCTATGGATCTGTTTATAAAGGAACTCCTGATGGAGGAATGGTTGTCGCGGTGAAAGTGCTAAACCTCTCGCGACATGGAGCTTCCAAAAGCTTTATGGCTGAGTGTGAAGTCTTGAGAAACATTAGACATCGGAATTTGGTCAAGGTTCTCACTGCTTGTTCAGGCATTGACTATCGTGGGAACGATTTCAAGGCTTTGGTTTACGAGTTTATGGTTAATGGAAGCCTAGAAGACTGGTTGCATCCTAGTCCAAGTGAAGATACTAGTCAGGCAGTTGAAACAAAAAAGTTGAATATTCTTCAAAGGCTCAATATTGCTATCGATGTTGCTTCTGCTATCAATTATCTTCATCACCATTGCGAGACTCCAATAGTTCACTGTGATCTCAAGCCAAGCAACATTCTTCTAGACAACCAATTGGTCGGGCACATTGGTGATTTTGGTTTGGCAAAGTTCCTTCAACCAACTGCACAAAATTCTTCTATTTCAGAAGGAAGCTCTAGTCTTGTTAGAGGAACAATTGGTTACACTGCTCCAGGTATAATTAATACATAAACAAACACTCAAACTTAGTATCACACCGTCTTTTTCTTTCTCATTTCTTCTAATTTTTCTCGAAAATGATATATTCATAGCAAAACCATCCTGCCAGAGTTATGCGTGTCGTGCTTTCTTCAGCATATTCTTGTACCACACTGACTAACCATAACTTGTAGAATATGGGATGGGAAGCCAGCTATCGACTTGTGGTGATGTTTACAGCTTCGGGATCCTCTTGCTAGAAATGTTCACCGGAAAAAGGCCTACGGATGGAATGTTTAGGGATGGTTTAGACCTTCCAAGTTTCGCTAAACATGCATTGCTTAATGGAGCTATGGAAGTCATAGATCCATCCCTTATTTACGGAAGTGAAGAAGACGAGAAAGGTAAAAACACGAATATCTACCAGAATAAGGAGTATCTGGTTTCTGTTCTTCGAGTCGGGGTTGCTTGTTCTGCATATTCTGGAGCTGAAAGAATGAACATCACTGAAACTGTTTCACAATTGTACTCTATCAAGGAAGCTCTTCTGAAATCAGAAAGAAATTCAGGAGCACGTTGAAAATATCGTTTATTTTCTAGTTATATAATTAAATGTCTTTGTTGTAGTTACCTAATGAGTATAATAAGTTTTTGCTTTAGTACTTAGTCCATTCATCAACCTGATTTTGTTACTCGAACCCTCCAAAAATGTTGTTGCTCATGTGTCAGATCCTTCAAACATACATAACTTTTGGAGGATCTGACACACACCTTGCATGTTTTTGAAGAGTTAGAGCAACATATCACCTGATTACATGATGTTGAACTACAGAATATCTTGTACTCTCTCTGTTTCAATTTGTTTGTCTTATTTTCTTTTTCTAGTCCGTTTCAGAAAAAAAAAACTTTTTCTTGTTTTGACAACTCTTTAATTTCAACTTTTCACATGACATGTCTAAAATCATAAGATTAAAGAACATTTTAGTACATTTTACATATGTAGTTTAAAACCACAAGATTCAAAAGTTTTCTTTACTTTCTTAAACTCCGTTCAAGTCAAAACCAGACAAATAAATTGTAACGGAGGGAGTAATAAGTAGAAGTTTTTATGTTCAAAGAGCTCTTTTGCAACAGATACAGAAGCAGACTGTATAAAGACAAGAAAGGGAACTTCTATTGAATTAAGATTTCACAAGGTGGAAAATTGTTTTGGTTCTCATTACAAATTTCATAAAGGAATAAGAATCTACAAACAAGGTTTAAAAATATAAATTAAGCCACTATTTAGTTGTACTGCTTTATTTTTTTTTCATATTTCATTTCCACTGGTTTGCAACAATGTCAGCAAGATCAACAACCCTCTGTGAGTAACCCCATTCATTGTCATACCAAGCAATAACCTTAACCATGTCATCTCCCATGACCATGGTGAGTGAAGAATCAACGGTTGATGACACGTCACTGCACCGGAAGTCAACTGACACGAGTGGTTCATCACAGACAGATAGAATGCCATTGAGTTCCTTATCAGCAGCTTCTCTGAATGCAGCATTCACTTCCTCAGCAAATGTCTTCTTGGTGACTTGAACGACAAGGTCCACAACCGAGACGTTAGGGGTGGGAACACGGAGGGCAATGCCGTTGAGTTTCCCCTTTAAGTTTGGGAGGACAAGAGCCACAGCCTTAGCAGCACCAGTTGAGGTTGGAACTATGTTCAGTGCTGCAGCTCGTGCACGTCTAAGATCCCTGTGGCTTGCATCAAGAAGCCTTTGGTCACCGGTGTATGAGTGAGTAGTTGTCATTGTTCCCTTGATAATGCCTATGATAAGGAAAGATAATTTATTGATGAGTTTAAGTTATATACACTGACAGTATACGCTTGTGTATAACTAGATCAAGATGTATTACCAAATTTTTGGTCAAGAACCTTGACGAAAGGAGCAAGGCAGTTGGTGGTGCAAGAGGCATTGCTGATGATAGGTTCATCATGGTTGTAAAGTTCATCATTGACACCAACAACATAAGTAGGGATGTCACCTTTTCCAGGAGCGGTGATGAGCACCTTCTTGGCTCCGGCCTGGATGTGTTTACCAGCGCCTTCTCTGTCGACAAACACTCCGGTACCTTCTATGACCAAGTCAACTCCAAGTTCTCTGAACAAATTACACAAACATTTTTGAACAATAGTTTAGATGCTTACTAAGATATCTCAAGCTAGTACTATATGTTAGACACCACATGAGCTAAATTAATCATGTTTTAATTCAGAGTTAATGATAAAAAACACACTTAAACTATCACTTTTTTGCGAGTTTCATACCTTAACTATCCATTATTCTCTTTTTGTACCTAAAATATCACTCAAGTTGGCCAAATATTTGTTCTCAATCGACAACAGGCGTGTAGGCCAACTTAGCATCGAGGTGTGTTTTAATACAAAGGGAGTGATAGTTGAGGTATGAAACTCAAAAAAAGATGATAGTTTAGGTATGTAAGTAGAACAATGGATAGTGGACGTATTAAACTCTTGAAAATGTGATAGTTTAGGTTTGTTTGATACCATTAAGTCTATACATGGCTATTAAAACTTAGAACTACTGTTTCTGTTTAGACAACTAATAATATGAGTTCCCTGAATCATAATATAGACTTTTAATTAGTCTTTTCTACAAATGTATAATGTAAATTTCGTTACACTGTATGTGAACGTATACAACTTAAATCCTTTTTGTTACATGTTAGTATGAAACAACTTACCCCCAGGGGAGGTTCACAGGATCACGGTTGGAGACGACTTGGATGACTTTTCCATCGACAGAGATGCCATCAGTGCCAACCGGCTTGACATCAGCATCAAAGATGCCAAGGGTGGAGTCATATTTGAGAAGGTGAGAGGCTTGCTTGACACCACCAGTGTCATTGATGGCAATGACATCAAGAGGTGAGTCTTTTCTACCATGCCAACACCTCAAGAAGTTCCTTCCAATTCTTCCAAATCCATTGATAGCCACTTTCAACTTTGCCTCAGTTACTATCCTTTTGTTCTTCCCTCCTCCAATCTACATTTTATTAAATCCAATTACCACAAGAAACATTGTTGGAAGCTATGTTACTCAGACTTGTCAAAAATGCTGACAAGTGCATTCGGATACTCCAACATAGGTGCAGCAACAATTTTGGAGAGTCCGAGCACCATAGCAGAGGTTGGAAGTACAATTTAGATGTTTACACAAATGTTATCATTCATTTTATATGGTCAAAATTTTCTTTAACAATAATGTTTGATCTTCCTTCAAACTAAACAAATTAATGAATTTTTGCATCAAGATCTTTGTGTGGAGGCTGCTTTCGACATAGAAAAGGTAGCACTAGCACATACAAGAAAAAACGAACATAGAGCACATCTTGATCACAACTATACATGAAGGATACATATTCTTCTTTTCCTTCAATATTTTTAAGGATTTAAGTTATATACACCGACATTTTTAGATTTTTTACACTATCAATACTAATTAAAGGTTATGACCTGATTGCGTATAAATGTTTTACATCGTCAGTGCACAAAACTTAAACTATCTTATAATGCAATAGTAGTAGTAGAATAATAATAATACTCACAACAGAGGTTTGTAAGGCAACAACAGAGAACAAGTCATCATTAGTTTTCCTCCCAAATGGAACAGCTGATGAGGTTCTCAGACCAGAGAATTCAGAGAATCCTTTGTTGCTAACCTGTCCATCAATTTTTAAAAAACAACAACAAATCAACAAGCGTGTTCATACGTCTCAGTCCCGAACAAGTTAGGATCAGCTAATAATAGATAGAATGCAGGGCGAGTGAATGAGGAACCTTAAGAGAAGAGTTGGCTACTGAGAGAGCAGCCATTGTTCTTTTAGAGAATTACAGCAACAGCAGTACAGTAATGTGTTGATGAAGAAAAATGTGGAAGTTTATGAATGAATGAATGGAGGGAAGAAAATGGATGAGATTATGGATGATAGATAGATAGATAGCCTCTCACTCATTGTATGGTTGAGATTTGTCTATTTGTATGTTCCAATTTTTTTTTACTTATGTGCTAGACTTTTTGTTTTTTGGCATCATATGTTCCCTGTTTTCTTTAGGCATAATACATAAACAGACGCTTAACTTGATGTTAACTTGCTAAGTACACATTTTAACTTTGAGTATGCATATTTGGACACCTCAACTCGTTTTCATTATGTTAGTTGAACACTCCAATTTACACAATGATCATCTAAACACCTCAAAAATTTATGTGACACATCAATATCAGATATTCGCGAGACACAGTTAAAATTAGTAGTAATTACAAGTAACTTTACTAGTAAAGTTAATAACATGAAATACAAGGCAAATAACTTACTAGAACAGATCAAGTTACGCCTTAATGGAGGTAGGAAAAACAAGTTCCACAATTATTATTTTTTTGTGTTTGTTGTCTTCCCCCATCCTACCCCTGTACCCCACCCCTCCGGACCCACCCTTCCACCCTACCTTTATCCTCATAGTATATATATATATTTAAAATAATATTTTTTTGTTTACTTAACAAACACAAGAAAACATTCTAATTATTAAAAGGTAAATAACAGTTTTAATGATCAAGAAAGCAAAATTCTAATTAATTTATTTCAAAGAGTTTTATTTTTCTTTTTATGTGCAATTTCATTATCCCTTTTAAAGGTATGTATAAATTGATGACAGGGCAGTTATTTGCTATCCAAAAGAAATTGCCACCTTGTCAGTAAGACTCTCTGCCATTGGACAGCAAATAACTAGATTTTTATTTTTTTTGTTAATCAAAGACCTCAGGGCCACTTTATTAAAATAATAACTAGAAATCCTTTGTCCACCAACTTATAAATATTACCTTTTTATAAAAATGTTTTTTTTTTTTCATTTGGTCCCAATGACTTCAAATTACATTGAAAGAAACATCAACCCCTTTGCAAATTTGTGGCTTCAAAAAATTTTCTTCCTTTATATGATATCTACCCTTATCCTTTGGATTTGAAATAGTGGTGTATTTGGTAGGAAGGAAAATGTTTTTTCTATAGAAAAATAAAAATTATATCTTATTTGCTTGATCACATTAAATTGTTATTATTTGATTAAGTGTAAATATTATACCTTTTTCTTTGTACTCTCATCTTCCTAAGCTGACTTAGAATCTAGAATTATTGCAAGGTTCTAAAGTTGTTATGGTTAGCATGAAGATTGATTAACTCAATTTCATTTATCAATTAATTTCTTTATAAGGAAATCGAATTCATGCCACTGTTGGACGATCTTTTATCAATAACTTTGTTGTTGGACCAAATAAATATAAAATTTGAGATTGATGAGCATAAATTGAAGTTGACATTTATTTGTAGAACGATTGTGAGGAGACAAATGATCCACATTCTCATTATAATGGGCATTAAATATAACGTTCCTTTTCCTCCACTTGTTGGAGAATATATCATATTGGTTGGTGATTGGTTCACACGATTTTACCACAATTTTAGATAAAATAATTGTGCCTCAATTCCAAACTATTTGATATCGACTATACATAAATACTGAGTTAATAGCTCCTCAACTATGCATTCTTCTCTCAGAAAGTCACTCAACTTTGAATTTTAACTTAAAAGTCACTCAACTATCTACTATTTTCTTAGAAAGTCACTCAACTTTGAATTTTAACTCAAAAGTCACTCAATTATTCACTCTTATCTCAGAAAGTCACTCAACCTATTTAATTGTTATTTTAATTAAAATTTACTGATATAAATTTTTTATTTAAAAACTAAAATTTTAAAAAATATAAAAATATTCATTTAAACCATTTAATGACCCATCCCACTTGACCCGACCCGTTAAAAATATAATATTGACCCATTTTATTTTACTCATTCTCCTACCCTATTCCCTCTCTTCTTGGGCTCTTTCTCCTCTTCACCTCTGCGTTTTTTTTTCTTCTGATTCTCCATTGCTGCGTCTTCTTCCTCTTCTGGTTCTACATTGCTGACATTAGTGAAGTATATTTTAGGTCATTTATGCATTGCAAAGCAACGCTCGACTTACAAAAGTAGTTGGTACTGAGATAGTGCTAAGCTGAATATATTGCTGATAAATGGAAATGAGATTTTCAGTTTATTAAATTTCAAGGCCATGAAGTAACTTGATGTTTATGCCAATTTTACAAGCATTGAGCAATTGACCCAATGGGCATTTACAAATAGAGTTTCAAAGTCAAATTGAAGTTGAGAAGTAATACGGAAGAAAAATATCATGTGTCAAATTCCTTTAATTTCCTACGTAATATAGAACTTGAAATTGAGATGCTCAAATTAAAACCTAGCTAAAAGAGGAAGAAGAGACAATAATGGAGAATGAGAAAAAATTGCAAAGGAGAAAGAGTCATTGAAGAGAGAGGCAAAATAAAATGGGTCAATATTATATATTTTAGCGGGTCGGGTCAAGTGGTATGGGTCATTAAATGGTTTAAATGAATATTTTTATATTTTTTAAAATTTTAGTTTTTAAATAAAAAATTTATATCAGTAAATTTTAATTAAAATAACAATTAAATAGGTTGAGTGACTTTCTGAGATAAAAGTGGATAGTTGAGTGACTTTTGAGTTAAAATTCAAAGTTGAGTGACTTTCTAAGAAAAGAGTAGATAGTTGAGTGACTTTTAAGTTAAAATTCAAAGTTGAGTGACTTTCTGAGAAAAGAATGCATGGTTGAGTGACCATCTGAGATATTAACTCCATAAATACTCGATCGATTACTCGATAATTAGGTTTAAGCGGTTAGCCTTTTCATGAAAGGCATTATATAAATTGTCAATAAAGATACTATCATGAATTGCATTTGTCACAATGATATTATACAATGCTTCTCATAATATGTGTAGATGTATTTCTAGGTAATTTGATTTCACAATCAAATTATACAATTCTTCTCAATATTCCTAACTAATTTACAAAATGTGGTCCAACACTTCTTCATTTGACAATACAAATGAATGTTGCAATTCCCACTAAAGAACAATTACACTGAGTCAGAAACAATCTCTCCACCTTCACTAGATAAAGGTAAGGCTGCATACACATCACCCTCTGGCTTCCTGAGACCCCACTAGTGGGATTACACTGAGTAGTATGTTGTTGTAAAATCAAAGTTTTGTTGATGTTCTACAAGTTTTTGTCGCTGGTCGCCACACCCCATTAGTGGTTCTGGCAATATTCGGAGGGTCCTTTAGAGATGTTGTAAGCTGAACTTCGAGTTTTGAAGGGTCCAAAGACAGCATTACGCGGATAAAATCATCTAAATCAAAGCCACTTCCTGTATCTATGTTATTGTCATTGACGTTAGCCGAGGAGGGGGAAGCTGATTCTTCTGTGCTCCCCTCAGCGTCGTCTCCAGCAATAGTAGTGTTAGAAGTAGATTCTTTTACCTTGTAATAAGAGTTTTGATCTAAATTCAAGAGCCTCTTTATGCTATCAATCGCAGGATCAATGACGTCTAAGAAGCCCATAATCCACGACTCATCATCAACAACTTCAGTACGCTGTGTAAACAAATACGTCTAATAATGTGAAGATGGGGAAATGAAGCTATATGGAACACTGATTTAGTTAAGCAGTAACAGTGAATATCGAAAACGATGCTTAAAATGTGGTCATTGAAGGAAATGACTTATATACCTGTTGAAAGTAGAGGTTACGAATTTCCTCTGCACGGATAGAGTTACCTTGATCTTCCTCCAAATTTGCCCATGTCATCCATGTTATATAGCTCTGAGAGTATATGTTCAGAGACGATCTAAATAATCTTCGAGCAGCTGATAGATTTCCAGCTCTTTGCTCCAAAACACCCCAAGCCTACAATACAAATTTAAAGAGCAGTAAACAACTCTTAGTACATTTCCTATGAGGAAAAGATTACATGTAACCAGAATTTACTACTTGTTGGAACAAAGGACAGATTAAGATGCACGCCAGAATTACGAGTTTGGACTAATGATTTATTAGTGTTCATCAATAATAACCTCCACAATTTGCATCAAATTGTTTAACGAAAAGCAAACTAGAAACTTTATCTATCTATTAGAAATTAACATTACCTGAAGACAGCGCGCAGCACTTTCAGTTGTTGAGTTGATCGATAGAGCTTTCTGGTATAGTTCCCGAGCAGTGGAAATGTTTCCTTCTTTCCACTCCATCCAACCCCAAGCCTAAATCAGTACCAAGTTAGGTATTCGGTTGTTGATTTTTCCTTTTTCATGGTTGTTAAAGTTACAAGGTTTATTATCTTAATACTGTTGAGAGAGTTCATCAAATGTATTCAGTTCTTTTAGTCTTTCATCTTCTATTACCATGTCAAGAGCTTGATCTATTCTAGTGAGTCTTTCATTTTCCAAAGATAGTAAACGATTCTACTCGATTATTCTATTGAAAATCAAGAACTTAGCATTGAGGAAAACAATAAAGTGTAATCATTTTTTTCCCAATTCTGTAGAGATTTTTACTACTAAAAAGAAGGTCTTACAATCCAGACTGGTTGATGCCTTGGATCCAGTTGAGATGCCCTCCGGAATAAAACTCGTGCAAGGTTTGCACTGGAGTTCTTGTATTCTATCAAACCAAGTGACTGGAGGAGAACAGGATCTCTAGGATTCACCATGTGCCCTATTGTCAGAAGTTTCCGTCCTTGGTCGATGTTTCCCAGATTAGCTTCAAAAACTCCCCACACATGCCACGCGAACCTATTTTTCGGACTGGCCTGAACTGCTTTCTGCTTTGTCAGGAGTATCAAGTACAAGAAAAATAAATAAAACTGAAAATAAAGTGACAAAGGCATCAAATAGAAAGGGAAGGCTTGATACATAAACAAACACTCAAACTTGGCCTCGGCAAGTACGCACTCAAACGTTGAGAGTGCACATCCAGACACCTCAATTCATCTCCACTGTGTGAATTGAACACTCTTTAACTTACAAAATGATCATCTTAATACCTCCAAAATTTATGAGCCACGTCAGTGTCGGGTGTCCACGAGGCATAGTGAGGATGAGTTGGAGAGTTTAGTCGTCAGTAGAAACCAGATGTGCACTCTCAAAGGTGGAGTGCTTACTTGCTAGCTGAGCCAAATTTGAGTTAAGCACTCCAACTTTGAGTGTTTGTTTATGCATTATGCCAAAAGGAAATGCTCAATGATGATATCAAAGAACAACTTCAGAAAGCACAAACCTCAAATAGTTGCCTAGCAGCACGGTTATTCTCTAATTGAGCCTCCAGTTGAGCCCATGCCTACAAAAGATAATATAGAACCACTATAAGGAATCAAGAAATGACATGTGCATAAACCATTCGAAAAGAACCGAGATGGATTAAAGTTTTTGGATAACTCTTACCAGCCAACTAGCACAACTTTTCCGGTTACACCTTGTCGCCTGCTTGAACAAATAGCGGGCTCTTTCATATCGTTTTGCTTTAGCTTCGAGGAGCGCAAGAGTTTGGTATACGTATTCATTACCTCCACAAAACTTGAGGCCTTTGCCAAGAAGATTTCTTGCCTTCTTTATATTCCCCTGCTTTAGCTCTAAAACTGCCCATCCGTGCCAGGCTGCAATATGCTTCTTGTCAGCAACTGTCGCGGCATCAAATAGTTCTCTAGCTCTCCGTAAATTACCCATCCTATTTTCCAGAATAGCCCAGCACTAGTCCAAAGGAGTAAGTTTGGTGAACTTTCTGATACAAAAAAGATAAATTGCAAGAAGACATGTAGTATGTCATATTGTTTTCAACAAAGACACATCATCTGCAAACGGATGTTCTGACCTCGAACTTGATATTTTTACAGTTAATTCTTTCTTTCCACTAAGAATATTTAACAGACTCAAGGACCAATCCACTGATACATGTTAAGACATGGTCAACGATTACTGATCAAATTCTCTTCTTCAAAATCTGAAAATTTGAACTTCATTCAGAGAAGTATTACACAATGACCTTACGCATGATTATTGTCTGTTGAAAAGGTGAATAATTGCAAAACATCCTGATGCTTGTATATCAATCAGCAGTTTCACATTCCCAAATTTCTTTTGTGCACGGGGTTAAAGATCATTAGGAAACTGCACATAATGTACTGTAATAATCTTTACTACATTTGGGAATATGACATTTTTTAGGTTGCCAAATCATTTGAACTAAATACTACACCCTCTGTTTCAATTTGTTTGTCTGATTTAGACTTGACACTTAGTTTAAGAAAGTAAAAAGAACTTTTGAATTTTGTGGTCTTAAACTAAAGATATGGAATGTAACAAAATACCCTTTAATTTTATTTCTTAAACATGCCTGGTGGAACGTTGTAACTAAAGAGTTTCCAAAAAAAAGAATGAGACATTCTTTTTGGAATGGACTAAAAAGGAAAGTATGACAAACAAATTGAAACAGAGGGAGTATGTGCTCAAACAACAGATTCAATAAATTTGAAAAACAACGTATGTGTTATACTATGCTAGTACAGACACTTTTAACTTACAACAGATTCCTATTCAAGCTCGAGATTAATGCATAGTCCGGAAGCACAGGAGAAGACTAAATACATTCATAGACACTGTTACAACACTAACCTGCCAAATGTAAGGATTTTCTCCTTGAGTTGCCTGACAGCCTTTCTCGTAAACAGTTCTGGCTTCATTTAGTTTTGATTGCTTACTCAAAATCTTTCCCAAAGCAACATATGATCTCCCATCTTCTGGCCAGACATCAATACACTCCATGTGTAAAAGATCCAAAAATCAGTAACATTATTAAATGAATAACAAAGTGCCTTCTGGATATCAATAGAAAAGAACAAGGAATGGTAATATTTTTTGGATCAACGAATGACTACCTGTTGCAAAATTTCCTCTGCATCAGCGTACTGAAACTTTCGAGCCAAAATCTTTGCCTTATACAGAGCTAAGTCTAAATTGACTTTAAGTGGCTTCTCTCCGGAATCAGATTCCAGCCTGCTTGGCTCAAAAATTGGCACCTTTTTTGCAAATTTCTTAAGGCCGGCATCAAGTGGAAATGATGAGGAAGATGGTTTCTCTTCCAGAAGATCATTTCTCTCTTGAGAATCCTCAAAGTTACTCACTGCTTCCCCTTTTTCATCGTCATTTTCCACGTAAGGCTCCTTCACCGGCCTACGAACAACAAGTAACTCTTCCAAGGACTTCTTTGTAGTGCTGATCTCATCAGCAACTTCATCATTGTAACGTATATCTTGAGGATCAAATTTAGAAGAAGACAGTGAGGTTTCTGGCTTTTCTTCAAGAAGTGGTGATGAGGAAGACGGCTCACGGGAACATAGGGGAGGTAAAAGAGGATGTGAAGGCGACGGTTGGGATGTTCTAAAGGGGGTGGAAACATGAAACTTCGAAGGATTATGATTCTGAGAATGATAGAAGAGAGTGAAATTAGAGCTCGAAGAAGAAGTAAACGAAAACTGACTCATTGCTTTACTTGTATCTAAACTTGTTTTGGTAAAACAGTCATATACTTTATGGAAGACAATGGTGATTGAATAATCGGTTTCTATCTTCACAGGAGATGAAAGAATAAGCCGATAAACTTCAAAGATTAAGAGAAAATTGGTATCGAATAGCTCAAACTTTTCGATAGTTCAACGGATTCTAAGAAGTAAGGCTTATTTGGAAAAAAATCAAGACTGCACTTCCTCATAGAAAAGATTATTCCCTCTGGCATGTATTCATCTGTATCTTGTTACTCTGAAACAGAAACAAGACAAGATGAGATCGGAAGAAAGTAGTTTTCCTCGTCCATATGACATGTTTCCTTTTTCAAAATCTCGAAGAATGTTTTAACTAACTTCTATAAATAGCAAATTGATACACTATTCACAAGGATTCAAGATTTCATAAAACATTACCCAGGCCAAACTAGTCTATCATTCATGTTTTCTTACCAATGAAACTTCATGACAACCAAAATCGTCTCATCAACAAAGTGTAGAAAGACATAATTAAATAAATAAAATTTTGCTCTCTCTAACCGCTTAAATTTTTACTTTTATATGAAATGATCACTCACTTCAACATGGTTTTAGGGTAGGCGGAGGTCCTAGGTTTGAGCCTCACTATCAACCATTATCAAAAAGAATTTCTACATGCTTGACCCATAGCAAAGAACTACGCATATTAGGGGCATGTTGAAAGACAATCAAATAAATAGAAAATGTATTCACCTCTAACAATTTAAGCTTTTCGATGAGATGGTCGACCTTCAACACAGAGTACACTTGCCTTCTCAGACTAAAAAAATTATGCAAAAGGGCTTAAAAAAGAAACATGATCCACAACTTAAACTTTTGGATTAAAAAAGAAACATGATCCACAACAACTCAAAAATTACTTCCAACTATTCAAATACAAATAGCCTAATTTCTAAGAGCATGTCCTTAAATATCTCATAACAGTTTAACTAACTTGAATAACCTTCAAAACGTTGAAATTCAACTACTAAAATGCAATTGAAACTTCAAATATTAAACAAAAATTATGTTATTGCAAATTACTTCCAATTTACCTTCAAAAAAAATTGTACGAAACAAGTATAGAAGCTGAGCTAGAATTTCAACTTTATCCGTTCTGAATTATAGAATAATGACTTTTAGCATAATAACAGGATTCTAAACTTGATACTTTTTACATATCTAACAAATCTCGTAAACAAAAATACATAATTTGAGCAAAAACTAGAGTATCCAAGCTTCTAGCTCCGCCTCCTGTGACTATCAATATTTTGGAAAAAGAAAGTGCAAGTAAAATGTGAGACTTACTATTGATCCACTGATTTCCCACCAAATATGAGAGTTGCTTGTTTCTTAAATTGCAGCTGAGACAAAAGAAGAAAGAAGAAGAAGAAGTAATGTTAGTAAAGGAAGTGTTTATTACTGTTTGTGCAGCAAAAAAAGGTGAGAAATGGATGAGATTGTTGATGACTTGGAGATTTCATTTGGCTTTATTCTTTAACTGAATGGCTGTGCTCGTTTCTGCCTACGTGTATGCACCTTCTAATTTCTTTTTCTTTCTTTTCTATTTTCCCATACGAAGTACTCCCTCCCGATCCATTTTATATGAGTTAGTTTGATTTGACACAAAATAAATCAATTCTATTGTATTTCACGTAAATTATCATGCTGAATATTTGTGTCTACATGTGCACATCCAAAATTGAAGGACATAGATGAAAGTTGAAGTTAAGTGAAATTACACGTTTATATATTATGTCTTTTAATTAAGCTTGTGGAGTAGCAAAAAAAAATGTATTTTACAAATTTTAAAAAATCGCTAAAAGCGCTTTTGAAAAAAAAAAATGCACTTAAAAGTACTTTACATAGACTGGTCAAATACTAAAAACTTAAAATATTTTTTAAATTTATTAGTTAAATATAAATTACTTCTTCTAATTTTTTAATTATTTTATAAAATTACGTTAATTTTAGAAATTTGGTCAAACGAAGATATTAGTGGCTTGTGGGGGCTTTTCCTCGTAAATTTCCAAAAAGATGCATCAATGGCGAATGCTCCATTGTATAAGTTTAATTTATTTAGACACCTCAACTGTGTAACCTATTGAACGCTTGATCTTAGTTTAAAATGTGTCAGCTGAACACATATTTGACAAATCTAAAAAAGTTAGGCCTGTAATTTTATAAGATGAGCAAAACATAGTTATATAAAAATATTTCAAAATGTTGCATTGATAAATTACATATTTTCATGTTTTTTAATAAATAAGTGTTTTTAATTACAACTTTGCAAATACACATAATGTTGTCAAGATCTACTAATCAACAATAGTAGTAACTAGTTATTTTTTAACATAATCTTTTTATATGATACGAACAATCTCTTCACACTGAACATGAGTCTTTTTTTTTTTTTTTTACAAAATATAAACTTATGGGTCAAATTTTATATTTTTAAAAAAAGTTAATTCCAAATCATGTTTTTTTAAGAATTTATACATCTCAACAATGTCCCTCTTCTAGCCCAATCTTAAAGCCTTCACAAGCCCAATCCATATTACTTGTTTGGATGAGACTATTTAACCAAGTCCAAATTAAAGGCCCATTTCAAAATACCCGTTTATTTCCCTTCTGCCATCCAGACGCACCCTCTCTAGCTGAAATCCGTTCTCCTTCTCCGGCGAAATTGATTTACAGGTTTGTTCTCTCTCCCTCAATCTCCAGTTTTTTTTTTATCCTTAGTGAAAATACGATTATTTATTTTGCTTTTTAATATGAGTATTAATATTTGCTTTGTGAAAATTCGATTTCTTATATTTTTTTAATTTTTTTTTAAGGAGTTAATTTGGAAATTTAATTGCTTCCATATGTGATAATGACTCCATTGTTATGAGCTTTTACCAATCTGATAAGTACTATGGATCAATTTTCTGAAAAAATGAAAAAAAAATTGGACTAGCTTGCTTGCATCTCGACTAATTTGTGTGTGTGTGTGTTGGGGGGGGGGGGGTTGCGTGTTGTCTAGCCCACAAATACAGGTTCCGTCTAGTGTTGCAGCTGAGATTCGAACTTGGGATTTTTCAGGTTTTTACTCACATCCTTGGCGGATTTATAGGGTAATTTATAGTGCTAGTGACTCTCTACCAAATTAGATATTTTATGTACATATATCCTAGAATTGATCTAACATTATCTGCTGGAATACATGCTCCAAAAAAGACTAATGGGTACACTTGGTTGAATGCTTAGTTATTTACTTAAAGGAGCAACGATCAATGCCCACTTGATACTTCTTTTTTTCTTGTTTTTTAGTGGCACAGCCATGTTATAAAAATACCATATCTGCCTCTGTCCTTGTGGACTCATGATAGAACTCAATTTTCGAGTCATTTACATAATCATTCTGCTGATCCGTGCCATAGATTTCGATTTCTGGTATAACTTTTTTAATAAGTTGCCTTATCTCAGTTAGTCTCCTATAAAGCCCTCTAGTTGATATTAGTTCGTTAGAGAACGTGGTAGTTAATCTCTAATAACTTGTTATTTTTCATGATTATTTAGTAATGGAGTGTTAAATGACAAATTATCAAGTGTAGTAAAAATGTGCCTGAATCCAACTAGTTTGGAGACGTGTTATGTTTATTGATTGATTGATTGTGACTTTATTAGAGAGACTAATATCTAAAGCTCTGTACTGACCCCAAAATCTCATTGATGATGTTTGAAGAGGAATTGTGAGAGCTAAAGGATTACTATGATATCTAAGCTTATGTAGAGTAAGAGATTGTATAAACTGATACTGGAGACAAACTGAGAATGATGTTGTGTATAATGATCTAAGTTCTGTTATGTGATGTCTTTGTTCCTGAATGGTGCTCACATAAATTTGCAGGAAATGTCATTCTTAAAGGATATTTTCATTGATTCTGAAGCCCATTTTGTGGTGCTAATTGTACAGAGCTCATCAACATTTTCAGGTTTGGAGTTGAAATTTGAAACATAGCATATCATGATTTCAAGCCTTTGATGACTCAGACTGAGATCTCATTTTAGTAATTTTAACGAGAGGTTTTGTTTGACTTATTCGCGTGAAATGGCAGAGCTTTTTGGATATACAGCATGCAGACAATTATTGCAAATGTTCATTTCAATTATATTCTTCCACGTTTCCGAGTACATTCTGGCACTTGTCTTTCATGGGAAGTTGAATGTATCTTTTAAGTCGCTTTTGATTAGCAAAAATTATCTACTAGCAATGATTTGCTCCTTGATAGAGTACCTTATTGAAATCTATTTCTTTCCCGGCTTAAAGGAATATTGGTGGATAAGTAATTTGGGCCTTGCAATGGTTGTTCTCGGAGAAATCATAAGGAAGTTGGCAATTGTGACAGCAGGCCAAGCCTTCACTCATCTAATAAAGGTTTATCATGAGGAAAATCATCAGTTGGTTACGAATGGGATCTATAGATTTGTCCGGCATCCCGGTTATTGTGGTTTCTTCATCTGGTCTGTTGGTACGCAAATAATGCTCTGTAATCCAATATCAACCGTTGCATTTACAGTTGTTGTCTGGAAATTCTTCTCGGGAAGGATACCTTACGAGGAGTTTTTCCTCAAGCAGTTCTTTGGTTCTGACTACGAGGATTATATGAGAAAAGTTCCTTCTGGTATTCCACTTGTGAGGTGATTATTCAACAAATCCTCTTCAGGGCTCTATATACATGCCTAACATCATCTGCTCATCGGTGCTGAGATAACACTGTTTAGGAATTTTATCTTCTTAGACACTCTTACAGTTTTCATAATGTGAAGTTTGCCAGAAAAAAGTTCCTCTTAGATATAACTTCTGAGGTGATGCTTCTGTTAACCCTTGTAGAGTGCGTTTATCTTATTTGTATCATCATGTTTTCGTCGTATCATGTCATTGTTAAGACTTAGGTAACTAGTCTTATGGGGAGCTGTAAGTTATAACTGTATTTGTAGTTATGGCTGATGGGACAGTGTTTTTATCATACTCTTAAGGAGAAGAAAGGCCTTGTAGCATTTTCTTAATTTGTCAATTCACTTCATCTCAATTATGGTTTTGTTGAACAATATTAGCTAGACAAGGTGATGAAACAACTTCTAAGCATAAAAAATGCACCATGATGTCCTAAAAGAGGGAAAGAAAAAGAATAATGTCTTTCCTTTTCGCTTTTGGTTTTGATTTGGTGTTTGATATTCGTATTGAATGTTGAATAATTCAAATTTACGTTGAGTAGGATTCATTTTGGGAAAGTATGACTTGAAGAAATCATTTGGACCAAGATTTCTGTATGTTTCTACTTGCATTGATTGGACAAGCCAAAAATATTATTGGATCCGTAAAATCAAATTTTAATAAAGAGACTATTTTTGAAAGATCTGATAACACCTTCAATAATTTTTTAGAATTCAAATCCGATCAATCTATAAACAATCAATTGAATTATTAAAATTGAATTTCCAATCAATCGAGCAACTAAGATTCCCGACCAACCTAATTATTAGGCATGTTGCAGAAGTTAAACTGGCTGGCACTTCTTCTTAAGCATAACACAGGAACTCTGTGCTTATATCTGTTCCATCTGATGTTCTAACAACATGCCCATCAATCAAACTTCCTTAAATCCCATGTCAAATGACAAAAGACACTTCTTTATTCAAAAAACTCATCACTTGGGACCTCTTCTCGCTCCCAAACTCAACACCCTTTGCCAAGATTCTAGATTCTTACATCAATTCCAAGTCTCAACATGTCATACAAACGGTCCATTGTCGAATTCTCAAGACCCATTTTAGCTCCGAGGTTTTCATTAACAACAAGCTAATTGACAGTTATGGGAAATCTGGTATGTTAAAGTATGCCAAGAAGACGTTTGATAAAATGCCTGAAAGAAACACCTTTACTTGGAATTCCATGATAAATGCATATACAGCATCAAGATTGGTTTTTGAGGCTGAGGAACTGTTTAACTTAATGTCTGAACCTGATCAATGTTCGTGGAATTTGATGGTGTCTAGCTTTGCTCAATGCGAATTGTTTGATTCGTCGATAGAGTATCTTGTGAGAATGCACAAAGAAGATTTTGTTTTGAATGAGTATGGTTATGGTAGTGGTTTAAGTGCTTGTGCAGGGTTAAGGGACGTGAGAATGGGAACTCAACTTCATGCCTCGGTTGCTAAATCGAGATATTCGAGAAGTGTTTACATGGGTTCTGCGCTTATTGACATGTACTCAAAAACGGGTAATGTGGATTGTGCAGCAAAGGTGTTTAATGGGATGTGTGAGCGTAATGTGGTGTCGTGGAATAGTTTACTTTCTTGTTATGAGCAAAATGGGCCAGTGAAGGAGGCACTTGTGATATTCGCTAGGATGATGGACTTTGGGTTTAAACCAGATGAGAAGACCTTGGCAAGTGTAGTAAGTGCTTGTGCGAGTTTGTGTGCGATAAGAGAAGGTAAGGAAATTCATGCCCAAATTGTGAAGTCAGATAAGCTTAGGGATGATCTTATTATATGCAATGCGTTGGTTGATATGTACGCAAAGTTTGGGAGAATTGCTGAAGCTAGATGGATTTTTGATAGGATGCCAGTCAGAAGTGTGGTGTCCGACACCTGTTTGGTAAGTGGTTATGCCAGAGTTGCAAGTGTGAAGACTGCAAGAGCCGTGTTTTTGGGGATGATTGAAAGGAATGTTGTGTCTTGGAATGCTCTTATTGCTGGATATACACAGAATGGGAACAATGAAGAGGCACTAAATCTCTTTCTTATGCTAAAAAGAGAACCTGTTTGGCCAACTCATTATACGTTTGGGAATCTCCTTAATGCATGTGCAAATTTAGCTGATCTGAAACTTGGTAGGCAGGCTCATGCACATATTTTGAAGCATGGGTTTCGTTTCCAGAATGGACCCGAGCCTGATGTTTTTGTGGGAAATGCTCTCATAGACATGTATATGAAATGTGGATCAGTCGAAGATGGTAGTTGTGTATTCACAAAAATGCTGGACAGAGACTGGGTTTCATGGAATGCCGTAATAGTTGGATATGCACAAAATGGGCATGCTATGGAAGCTCTTGAAACTTTCAAGGTTATGTTAGTATCCGGAGAGAAGCCAGATCACGTGACTATGATTGGAGTTCTATGTGCATGTAGTCATGCAGGATTGATTGAGGAGGGGCGTCGATATTTCTATTCCATGGACACAGAGTTTGGGTTGACACCGTTGAAGGACCACTATACATGCATGATCGATTTACTTGGCAAGGCTGGTTGCTTAGAAGAGGCAAAGGATTTGATTGAATCCATGCCGATGCCTCCAGATAGTGTGGTATGGGGCTCTTTGCTCGGTGCATGTAAAATTCACAGGGAAATTGAGTTGGGAAAGTATGTAGCTGAGAAGCTTTTGGAGATTGATCCTACAAATTCTGGCCCTTATGTTCTTCTATCAAACATGTATGCTGAACAAGGAAGATGGCAAGATGTCAAAATGGTCCGAAAACTTATGAGACAACGAGGCGTTGTTAAACAGCCTGGTTGTAGTTGGATTGAAATACAAAGCCAGGTTCATGTTTTCATGGTAAAAGATAAGAGACACGTGCAGAAAAAAGAGATATATTTGATATTGAATACACTAACTAAATTGATGAAGCTTTCTGGCTATGTCCCAAATGCTGGTCATTTGGATGGTGATGAGGAGCAAACCATGTTGGATTTTTCCTCATCTGAAGAGTTTGAAGAGCCTGTAATAGCCGCCATTGCATGTTAAGTTGCGCATACTCTTTACTTTCGATGCTGCACCCGAGTTGGATTCCCAAAATACAGAACTTTTGGAGGATCCAACATGCACCCATTGATATTTTTAAAGAGTCCTAGCAACGTAGATGGCATGATGTTCAATGTGACTTGTGGAAATTGCTAATTCCCTTTTTTTTTCTAGAAAGAGTTGTACAAATTTTTTTTGGCATAATACATTGACATCTTTATCTTGGCCTTCACACGTCGTAAGGAGAGACTAATAATTTGTATCATTCTCCGTCGTAATATAATGTCACATATTACGAGATAGAGCTAGTATAAGGCAGGATACAAGATAAAATAAAATTATTAAATAATAAGTAAAGCCAAAATAAGAACAAAATATTAAGGTAACAAGACTAGCACATCAAATAAATCGTAACACAAAAATAATGATTTCAAGGAAACATTAAAGGCATAATGTATAAACAATGCCATTTAAATTGACTTCAATTTGTATCTATGTCCTTCAACTTTGAAAGTCTACAAGTAGACATTAAATCTATAAAGTTGAATAAGTAGACATATATATCCTATGTGGCGTTCTACTCCTATATATCCTATGGTACATCGTGTGTATCAATTTCATGTAAGTTGGTCGAGAAAACATAAAGTTGAGAAATAACCCCTAAAACAAGAAACCAAAACTATCGATCCAAATACGCCCACGCCAATCGGAGATAGGCTTTTTCTATTTGGGAATAAAAATAATAAAACCAAAATGGTAGTACAACAATAGGCCGAATCCATCTCAATCTTCTTCTTTTTCTTCTAATGAAAATTAAGAATGTTGGGTGGGTCTCGCTGTATATCTCAGCACTGTAATTTTCACTGCAGTGCTCATCAATTTTCCACCATTTTAGCTGCTTCTCCACTAACCTCAAATTCTTCTTTCAAGAATTTCAGAGTCAGATTGAAGAACAGGAATAGTAGCAGTTCTTGTTTGAGCAATAAAGTTTGTGATTTTGGGGTTAATTGTTTTCAACCCAAATCTTCAGATACCCAAAGCTCTTTGCTTTCTGAAACTTTGAGGTAATTTATTGTAATTTGAGCAGTAAATATAGTGATTTTTGGGTAATTTTGAGCTATTTATCATAGATTCTTGTTTGAGCAATGAAACTAGTGATTTTGAGGTACCCAAATCTTCAGATAACCAAAGCTACTTTCTGAAACTTTGAGGTAATATATCCTACTTTGAGCAGTAAATATGGTGTTTTTTTTGGGTAATTTTGAGCTATTTATCTTGTTTGAGCAATGAAACTAGTGATTTTGGGTTCAACCGATTGAACCCAAATCTTCAGATACCCAAAGCCTTTACTTTTTGAAACTTTGGGGTAATTTATTGTAATTTGAATTTTGAGCAGTAAATTTAGTGATTTTTGGGGTGATTTGAGGTATTTATCGTAGAGTCTTGTTTGAGTAATTAAATTAGTGATGTTTGAGGTATTTATCATAGATTCTTGTTTAAGCAATGAAGTTAGTCATGACCCAAATCTTACACCGAAAGTTCTTTTCTTTCTGGAAGTTTGAGGTAATTTATCATAGCAGTAAATATAGTGATTTTTGGGGTAATTTGAGGTACTTATCATACGTGTTCTTTCTAGCGGTAAAATTGAGTTATTTTGAGATTTTTTTCATCAGTTGTGTACAACCTATATCTTAGATATCCAATGCTCTGTACTTTCTGAAAGTTTGAGGTGATTTATCATTAATTTTCTTCTTTGAGTAGTAAATGTTGTGATTTTTGGGGTAATTTGAGGTATTTATCATACATGTTCTTGCTTGAGCGGTAATATTCTAGTTATTTTGGGATTTTTTAAATCAATTATATACAACCTAAATCTTAGATATCCAAAGTTCTTTATTTTCTGAAAATTTGAGGTAATTTATCACAACTTTTCTTCTTTGAGCAGTAAATGTGGTGATTTTTGGGGTAAACTGATATATTTATCATTGATGTTCTAGCATGAGCGTTAAAATTTAGTCATTTTGGGAATTTGTTTATCAACAACCTAAATCTTAGATATCCAAAGCTCTTTACTTTTTGTAAGCTTGAGGTAATTTATTAACTATCTTCTTTGAGCAGTGACTCTAGTGATTTTTGGGGTAATTTGAGATATTTATCATAATGTTCTTGCTTGAGCGGTAAAATTTTGTTATTTAGGGATTTCTTTCCGTCAATTGGTACAACCTAAATCTTTGATACCTAAAGCTCTTAACTTTCTGAAAGTTTGAGGTAATTCAACATATCTGTTCTTGTTTGAGCAATAAATTGAGTGATTTTGGCCCCCAGGGCTTTAGTCAAAGTGTTTAGTGTCAATTTTCTGCTGAATGCTCCTCAAATGAGAGAGTCTTTCCATTATATAGAGAGTATAAAGATTACATAACCCTAAAGATCCGTCATTCCTATCCCTAAAGATCAGCTATTCTATGTCTACAAATCTGCTATTCAATCCCTCTAAATCTGCTTTGGTATCCCTCCAAATCAGCTATTCTATCTCAATAATTATTTCTCTGATTCTACAACAAATCTATATGATAATACTAATTTACAGCACTATATAAGTACAATAATATATAAAATTATTTAACTGTCCATCATGCTAACAATTAGAGCCCAACACCTGACGTTGGGTTAGGCGCACAACACGGGTTAGAATAGTGCCAGTCTAAAGCTTGGTATATAAGTGGGTAAGGGTAGAGGGGTGGGCCCATCATAGGGCGAGTTTCGAACTGTGCACTACTAGCCTTTGGGGATTTCTCAGTTATCAAAAGAATAAAATATTCAGTGATTTTGGGGTCTGTTTTATTAGTTGTGTTCAACCCGAATATTTTGATTCCCAAAGTTCCTTGCATTTTAATAGTTTGAGGTAAATTTTGTCTTTTTTTTTTCTTAAACCCTTTTGTCATTGAAAAGACAAACGTAGAAAGGGAGCTCTTTTGTTAAGCCTTGATTTATAAGCTTGTGATTGCTGGAAATGGAATGGGTGAATGGAAGGTTGGAAGGAGACCTTTATAAATACAATAACATTAAAGTGGAAAGTTAGTTAAAACTTTAAGTTCGGATCACATTTTTGACGCTAACAATATGTTAAGTTTATTGGAATATCATATAAGTATGGGCAGGTATAACTTTGTGCTTACTAAGCTGTGGTGTGTTGAGTTTTTATTTTAGATGTAAAATAAATAGATAATGTTATTTCTCTTAACTGTTTTGAGTTTTAAATGAGAGGATTCACACACTTTAACTGGAAACAGAGTAGAGAGTAGACGGAGGCCCCATGTTTGAGTCTTATTTCCAGTCATCTACAGAAATAGTTCCGCATGCTTGGCTCAATAGAAAGAATCAGGTGCTGCACGAGAGAACGTGTTGTGACCTAAAACAAATAAATAAGAGTGTCTTCCCTTAAATAATTTGAGTTTTTAGATGAGACGGTTACACATTTAAATAGTTTCATCTGTACATAGTATTTGGGGTAGTTTTCATTTTATGTTTAAATGAAGCTTACAAAGGTCAGATTTCCTTTAAATCTGAGAGATTTTCATTCCATTGCATTGACATTGTTATGCCATTTTGTATTTAAGTATGACTCTCCTTAGAATCCCAATGCTTAAATGTGTGTTCTTCACAATTTTCATGTAAAGCCAATCTGGAACAGATGAGGAGCCTCCATCAGAAAGATTGCCCATTCTTGCAGGTTTGCTCGTACCCATATACCACTTGTAATAAAATTATCAAACGATATTACATGTATGCTGAATTTATATTAATATACATTTTCATTTATTCTGACTCATGAAGTTTTTTCAGTGATTAAATGCTACACAGATACCTTGTTAGTTGTTGTCAGCCATTCTTTATGTCATAATCTTTGTTACATTGCTATATTGGCTCTTGTGCTTATTCTTTCCTTGTGTAATTTCTTTTATTTTTCTCTTCCTGGTTTCTAAAGAAAATATGGGAAATAAGTAACAAGATTTAGCCATTTCTGTTAGTGTACATATTTATATGTGTTGCAATCTGTGTACGTCAGTCTTCAGTTATACTGCAAGGTCAAAGAATAGCCCTTAGTATCACAGCTTAAAAAAACCTTGTGAAAACCGTTGAAATATGCTCCAATACATGCTTCATCATAAAGAGAAATACTATCCATTCTCTCATCAATTTGTTTTGTTAATACTTCAGACCTGTTCTTTCGATATATATTTTTACTTTATTTTTGTATAAGAAATAAAGTTTTGATGGGATTTCAACTCCTATCTCTTCTCTGAAGTTCAAGTGTTTGATCTTTCTTTTCAGCTGGGGCAATTTAGCCCCTGTAAATGATGTTATTCCTCTTGTAGATTTCATTTGCTCCTTATCTTTGGCTTAACAGCCAAACTTTTTGCTCATTTAGAGAAATGGCTCAATGCTCTACAGTAGGTTTTTGTATCTAGGAGCTTTCCCTTTTTATCTTTGCACTGCTTCAGCATCTTCTTGATGCCAGTCAATATAGCAATCACTTTATCAAAAAGACTTTACTTTTGTATAAAAGATCAGGGGTGATCTAGCTGTGAATAGTTGAATGGTCAATCTGCAAGTTTATTCTAAATTTACTTAGGACCCACGATTACTTTCTTCTATTAGTAAGTTTTAGTTCTGATTGTTGCTTATCATCAAAGAAATAAAGAGAGTTTCAAATCCTCTTGTTATAATTGCATTGTAAATGAGAAGAAAGTAGAGGATTTGTGGATATCATTATGTGTAAATTCTCAATTACTTTTTTCGTTTCAATAGGTGGGATAGTAGCTCTGGGGAAATTTGATGCACTCCATATTGGTCACCGCGAGCTTGCAATTCAAGCAGCAAAGAGAGGAATTCCGTTTCTTCTTTCATTTGTTGGAATGGCGGAAGTACTTGGATGGGAACCGAGGTATAACTTCTGTTGTCTCTTATCTTTTACTCTACTGTCATAGAATGTTAAATAGAGAAATATTATCTCCTCGAAATACCAGAAAAGGAGAGAAGGACGAACTTCGCCTCGATTCGACTCTCACTGCTACACCCAATCCTGTAATAGTACCTAGGATCAACTTTAAATTCTGAAAATACAAAAGGAAAGAGGATTATCACATTCAGGGAGTTCTATCTTGCATTCTCCAAGTGTGTGTGAGTCTTAATTTATATCAATATTCCATCCTAGCTCCTCTGATTTAGCATAACTATATGGACCCCATTGACGCTCTTTCTCCAAAGCACTTGATTTTGTTAAGTAGCATTCTTGAGTTTAGGAATCAGAATATGTACAAAGAAGGAAGAAAATATATCCATACATTTTAGTTCATTTAAGTTCTAACGAAAAGCATAAAATAAAGAAATCAATCAATCAATCTCCGCATCAGTGTATTTTCCAACAGGAAAACTTAAGTTAATGTTCTCTCTTCTTTTTTTCACTGTTTTTAGTGGCAAGTGAAAGTTTGTGATGATTTCTTATAGCTTTTTTGCAGTATCTTGTCCTTCATCTAAAATTCAAAGGATGTCCTTATCAACATGTTACACAATCTTGATTTGCTCCTTGAAAATAAAATATTTTCAAACTTTTTTCTACTAAGTAGTATATAGGATTAGTCATGGTTTAGAAAATTTTGTGTTTGAAGCTGGAAGGTGTTTAAAATCTGTTGAATGTATCCTCCTAACCTTACTCAAGCATATTGAGAAGTTCCTTTTTTGGTTAGTGGTCTTTATGAAATGCCACATCATGAAATGCGAAATAATATTTGTGATCATGTGTATATTTTCTACACAGGGCTCCCATTGTGGCTGAATGTGATCGCAAAAGGATTCTTTCGTCTTGGGCTCCTTATTGCGGTAATGTAATGCCAAGGGAATTCCAGATAGATTTTTCAAAAGTTCGATATCTTACGCCTCGTCAGTTTGTGGAGAAGCTTTCCAAAGAGCTGGGAGTACGAGGAGTTGTTGCTGGTATGATGTAACATCCTAACTTGATATAGAGATTCCAATATAAACTAACAAAAGATAAAAATATAATGATATCTTGATAACCTCAGGCGAGAACTATCGTTTTGGATATAGAGCTGCTGGTGATGCATCAGACCTTGTGAAGCTCTGTGAAGAGTATGGATTAGAGGCTTATATAATCAATTCTGTCATGGACATAAATCAAATTTCTGGAGCCTTAAACTCTAATGATGGAAAGGAGAGAGGGCAAGTATCATCTACTCGTGTTAGGTATGCCCTTCACAAGGGAGACATGAAATATGTGTCAGAGCTGTTAGGTCGCAACCATCGTCTTGTTTTAATGATGGAAAACCAAGAAAGATTTACTAGTGAGAGAAATAGGCTGTCAGCTCCAAAGTCTTGTTTGTTGAATCTTGCACCTAAGGAAGGTCTTTATGAGAATTGTTCAGTTTTGATTGACAAGAATGTTATACCCTGCAGAGTAATAGTTGATACAACAGACATTCATTTGGAATGCTATGAGGTAGCTAATTTTTCCTGTGCTACTTCTCAAGACTTAAAGATATTGGGTATTGACTTTGGTAGTCCAGAGTTAGATGGGGTTCAAATTTTGTAATTCCATTCCCTATAATTTGTTAGTGCAACCATTTATGAATGTCCTTCAGTCTTTAAGTATGAGTATGATTCTTTAAGCAATACCTTTCTGCTCAATTCACATTCTTTTTACGGGTACATAGCTGAATTTACTGATATTCTAATTTCTAAGAATCTGATAGTATGAATAGAATCGAGATGATAAGTGTGCAACAAAATAGCAAATATCATTATGTAATGACTTTTGACCGTTACCATACATAATGGATTTGTTCTATCACTATAAGTAGATTGGTTAACAACTTGGTTACTGTTACACTTTCCTTGTTCGAGTGTTCTTGTATTTGTTCTAATTAGTGACAATCCCTTGATTATAATCCTGTCGTACTTGATTGGCTATTATCCTTTCTGCCAATATCTTTGTGCTGGAAGTCCATTTCCTTCAATTCATTTGTAATTGTTGAACTGTGTGAACCATCTCATCTATAACTTTGGACTGTTAAAGGGGAGGCACATATTACCTTAAAAAAATGTTTTGTCTCATCTAAAATCTTAAATAAACTATAAAAAGGGAACACTTTTTATTTAACAGTAGTGAATGCAATATGTCAATAACCACTGTTGGTGTCCACTTACTTTGAGCATGTTTGAGTCTTTATAAGGAGTGCTTCTTGTAGGCTTCTGCTCTCTCATTCCTGTTAGAGTGGTTTTACCAGATTTTCATTACCATTGCCTCACTGCTTATGAAAATCTTGTTCATCATCATCAAGTAGGTGGTCATCTGGAATGTTTTTTTCACGGATAAGGAAATCTTGCTGTGATCTTTAAGAGTGTTCTTTGACAACTGTAGAAGATCAAACTAATGTCTAGAATCAGACATGTATAAAGGTGGAACCAATGTCTTAGGCTGTGGCACGTTAATTTAGAGAGAGAGAGAGAGAGAGATATTAATTTGAAGGGATTGTAGAACATGATGAATGTTGCTTGGAAGTCTACAGATCTTCATGTATTAAATTCAGAAAAGTATAGTTTCAAATTTTTCCTTAGAAGCAGGGATGATCTTGTTTTATATGTGGTCTTATTGACCATATATTAGAAGCTGCTCGTTGAAGGATGACCCTCGACCTACTTAAAGGATCTTGCTTTATGGGGCTTGGTTCAGTGTCTTACTTGATAAATTTAGATTGAAGGTGTTGTGCTGCCATTGTTGGAGATGTATTTCTGGCTTATGCTTTGATTTGAAGCATATGTAGGAACTTTTATGGGCCTAGAGAGGTCATGAAAGGAAACTCAGCTGCAAATCTTGGTATGATGCAACCCTGAATCTACATACTCGTTGCGTGGGTCCTGTAACCTCATTGCTTCAATCTAGAGATCTTGCAAGCAGGTATGAACAATAACTGAAGGCAGAGCTAAAAGTTTAAATCAGTATATAGATTATAGAATATTAGACTTAGAGACTAAGGTAGTAGATTCGGGCATAGCTAAGAATCCTATTTGACATACTACCATGCTAATAATGTACTGGAACCCTATCAGTTATAACTGTTTATTCATGTAACATTGTGTTGGAAGGATGCTGTCTAAGGTCAGAGGGCCTGATGCTGTGATCCTATTGTGCTGCATCGAACTCTATACATAATTTGAATGTCATTGAGATCTTATTAAAAGATTGCTCCCAGGACTTTGGTCTAGTGGTAAGAGTGCAACATGTGATGGGTAGGTTAGGCACGCGTTACAGATTCGGTATTTAAATGGAGAAGGGTAAGGGGCCCTGCCCCTTGTCCATCGAATTCCTTACTGTGTGCCACTGGCCCTCGGAGATTTCTTAATTTTTTTAAGAAAGATTGTTGAATGACTGAAGCTCAACTTATTACTTCTATTCCTCTTTGTCCCTCATGATCCAGTGACAAGCTTATGAAGTATTTCAGAGAAGAAGGGAATTTAAACGTACTTCCTGAAGTGGAGTACTTTCTTTGAAAGATCCCAAGATGTCCTACACACTCGGCTATATTTGGTAAATAGAGGGTGCTGTGGCTCATTCTATATGTGAATTATGCAATGAGATTGTGTTCTCCTTCCCTGTTCCTTCAGGTTTTCTTCACCAAAGCTATGATTCTCATGTCGGCCTTCAAGTTGTTCCTGACAAATTGGATCTATAGGAAGGGGCTGTTCTTTCTACTTCTTTATGATCCTTTTGGTGTATAAGGACTCCAGTGATCTTTCAAGGATTTTCTTATAAAGTCCTGAATTTGCTTGATCGTTGTCTATTCGCATCTGGTGTTTCTTGCTACTTGAATCAAGATTATGGGTATTCCAGCAAATGTTGTGAGTTAGATTGAGGAACTTCTGCTGACCAGTTTTTAGCTAATCTACACGGTGTTCTGATAGAAGGGAAGCCTGGGAGTAACTGGTAAAGTTGCTGCAATGTGACTAGGAGGTCACAGGTTCAAGCCTTGGAAACAGTCTTTGGCAGAAATGCAAGGTAAGGCTGCCAACAATAGGCCCTTGTGGTTGGGCCCTCCTCAGACCCTGCGCATAGTGGGCACTTTAGTGCACCGGACTGCCCCTTTACATGGTGATGAGTCATTTCTGCAAATGAAAATCACTCTGGATAGCTACTGTCCTTTCCTCCTTACTTTTTTTTTAGCATTTTCTAGTTGTAGTTATGCTTCTGAATGACCCAAATATGGTACATATTGTAAACATGGATTTGGAATTATCAGAAACTTAAGGCTGTGTTTAGATGAATCTAACCAGAAAGGGAGAGATTAAGGTCTTTTTCTAGTTATGTTTGTTAAGATGCTTTTGAGAAAAATGAATGTTACTCAATTTTTAAGATCTTGAGTTTATTGTTTTCTATTTGTTGTCTCTAATGGTCCCTTTACTCATGTTTTTGCTTCTCAAATTAAGTTAGTCAATTTTGCATTTCATCTTTTCCCTTGGTTCATAATTCTTCCATTTTCATTTCTTGAAGCAGATTCAAGATTTGAAATTTATGAGTTTCTATTATGTCTTCAAGTTAATATACAATAATAGTTGAATTCACAATTAAATATTTATAGATATTAGTAATTTTTTTATTATGATCTGAGCAAAAATTATTTAATTCACGTGAACTTCACGCATAAATTATTAAGTAGAGCTGTCTTTGTCGGGTCCTCAACATCATAATGTTAGAACCATGTAGTGGGAATCAAATTTTGGTAAAAGAGCAACCTTACATTATGATTACATTAAATTATATTCTGTTTATTTATACGTGTCTATTATTTAAAAAATAAATTTTTCACTTTATTTTGTAACTTTTAACATATTTAAAAATTAATTATTCTTTTCTATGTTTTACTCATGACATTACTTACTAATTCTCAAATCATTTTAAAGGCATAATACTAAACATTAATGAATAATGGTATTAAAGTAGAATACACGTATCAATTACTCCATTATTTTTTAAGAGACATGCAACATCTAAAATAAACAAGTAAAAATGAATGAATGACATATTAATTTATCATAATTAAAGTTATGTAGGTGCAACATCTTATGCACTTATTAAATTGATGACCTAAACATTGAGTATGGGTCCCTTGTCCTAATTAGTGATAACAATGTAATTGAGAGTTATTAATCTTATACCAAAGGACAAATAATTATTAATAAGATGTACTACATAGAATAAAGGTGGAGTTTAATGCGAATATACCATATGTTAGATGGAATTTCAATCATTTAATCAAACATAAATGTTAGTGTCGTTTAGTAGGGTGTATTATAATAGTGTTGAATATAGTATATTAATAATGTTGAGACTAGCAATATTAATATTAGTTATGTTAATGTTATTTTTGTCGACTGTTTGAATTAGAATAGAAAAAATATCTCTTATTTGTTAATGCCATAGTTATTTTGTATAAAAATAATTCTAGATATTAACATATTTGTTATATATAAATTAAAAACACCACTAAATAAAAAATTAAATAATATCAAAATTTATATATATATTATTTTCTATAATACTTTCTACCAAACAACCCCTAATATTTTATGCCATGGTTTGTTGCTATGCTTCACAAGTTGGTAACCACCACATTCCAACTATTAATATACAAAAACTAAAGCCTTAAGGCAACTCATAATTCTTTCATGCGCAATTTATTCGAATTTAATGTTTACACTAAATTAATAAATATATAACATACATTTATCTGGCTTAATTATAATTAATTAATATATAATTTTATTATTAAATTAGTAAAGTAATATGATTAGATGAAACATGTGCATAGTTGTGTACTATTTTTTTTTGGTATTTCGAGTATCATATTTCTTTTTAAATTGTTTTATAATAATCTTTTAAAGTCGAGAATATATCGAAAATATATTTATGTTTTTTTTTCTTATATAAAAAAATTGAGAAGTCCCAAACCCCTATAAATAAAACAAAACAAACACAACAAAAAAAATAAAAAAATAACCCCTCTTTCTTCTATTAGATCAGAACCATAAACTTTTCCGATGGCCGGCGACGACTCTCATCTCCATAACGGCGTCGTTTCAGTCCACTGTATAAACGGCAGTCTCGGCGACGACGAGCTTCGGGCCGTACTGTCAAGGCTTGGAGACGATAGAGACAAGGAAGCTTTCGGGCTGGTATGTAAGCGGTGGCTTCGTATACAAAGTACTGAAAGGAAGAAACTTTGTGCTCGGGCCGGTCCTCACATGCTCAGAAGGATCGCGGCCCGATTCACTCGATTGCATGAGCTTGATCTATCTCAATCAGTTTCTAGATCTTTCTATCCTGGTGTTACTGATTCTGATCTTTCAGTTATTGCTACTGCTTTCTCTTGCTTACGAATTCTCAATCTTCAGAACTGTAAAGGTCCGGCTTTTAAGTTTATTTTTCAATTTTTTCTTAGATTGAAATTTGTTGAATTTTAATGGTCATTGCTGAAGTGAACCTGAGCTACTGCAGGAGTGTCCAAATGCACCAATGAGTAGTAGTATGTGTAGTGATATTTCACATCTAGTACTGATTTAAAATCTTGAATTTGTCTCTGTGTCGGGTGGTCGAGCCGGGCTTTTCACTAAGAGGATTCGAAATATGAAGAAGTAAACGCACAAAGAAGTTGAAGGGATCATCTATTATATATACATAAAACATAATTTTAACCATGCATAACTAGTTTGGATGAATCCCTGGGCCCTTACTAGCTCCGCCCCTGTCTGTGTGGGGTGGTGGGTATGGGCTAGTGGGTGTATTGTTCCCAACTTGGACATAAAGGAAATTTTGAGGTTTCGACTAAATTCTTTTGTTTGAAATGCTAGAGGTTTAGATTCAATATGGCGAAGATGGGCCCTTTGTCTTTCTATCTTGTAAAGAATGGATTTTTTATGATTAAAAAGGGAGTAATGGGTTTTATGGAGGAGTTTGGGGGAATTTATGGTCATTTTTTTTTTTGAGGAAAATTAATTGCAAATTTGTAGGATTTTGTGTTTCTGTATAAAGGTTATGTCTTTTTTTGCTATCTGGTTTTGAAGTGGTAGAAGGTAGGATAGTATAGTTATTATCATATGTATTCCTATTTTCAAAAGAAAGTGTAACTTTGTTGCGAATCTTAAGGCTCAGATGCTTCATTGACTTAACTTGTGAGGTTTTGTGGTCCAAATTTACAGGTATAACAGACAATGGATTGACAGCAATTGGATCGAGTCTCTCTTCTTTACAGTCCTTAGATGTATCCTACTGCAGAAAGATCACTGACGAGGGGCTCTCAGCTGTTGCTGAGGGGTGTCATGACTTGAGAACCTTGCATCTTGCTGGCTGTAGATTTGTCTCAGATTCATTAATGAAAGCTCTCTCCAAGAATTGCCATAATGTAGAAGAGCTGGGTTTGCAAGGATGCACCGACATTACCAACTCAGGTCTCTCTGTTTTGGTTGAAGGTTGCCGAAGGATAAAGCATTTGGACATTAACAAATGCAGCAATATTGGTGATGTTGGGATATCTAGCGTGTCCGAAGCTTGTTCATCGACACTTAGGACATTGAAGTTGTTGGATTGCTACAAAGTTGGCGATGACTCCATCTTATCCTTGACCAACTACTGCAAAAATCTTGAGACACTCGTTATTGGTGGTTGCCGTAACATATCAGATGAATCCATGAAGTCACTGGCAGCTGCTTGTAGCAATAGTCTGAGGAAACTGAGGATGGATTGGTGCTTGAATATTACAGACACTTCATTGAACTGCATCATCTCCAAATGCAGAGAGCTTGAGGTTCTTGACATTGGCTGCTGTGAGGAGGTAACTGACGCTGCATTTCAACAATTAGGAAGTGAAAACTTAATGTTGGGGATGAAGATTTTGAAGGTCAGTAACTGTCCAAAGATCACTGTTGAAGGAATTACGAAGCTTATGAAGTCGTGTGAGTATCTTGAATATCTAGACGTACGGTCTTGTCCCCTTATCACTAAAGCAGGGTGTGAGGAGGCTGGAGTTCAGTTTCCTGTGTCCTGCAAAATAAACTTCACTGGAAACTTAGCAGAGCCAGATGTGTTACTTTGAGCAGTACTTGATTTAGCAATGTCTATGAAGTCTTGATGTGGATCATACAGTGAAATTATCACATTCTTTGCCTAAGACCTAACATATGACTTTGGAAGCTCCTGATGTCAGTCCCTTGTTCCTATTAATTTGCCTGTTGTTAAGCATCAAGTTTTTTGTTGTAGATTATTTTCCTGCTTTTCAGTTATTTGATATCAAACTCCTGTATATCATCCTTGTAAACTACTAGTAGGCTCCATTGTTAGCTGTAGGTGTTTTCAGATTGTGAATGAAATGAGTCCATTGCTGCTAGCTTGAATGTGAACTTATACCAATAATGATGGTTTGATTGATTACATTTCTTGTACTACCTGTCCAATTATTCTGTTGGAATAGTTTCAATCATTGGAGTAAGATGTCTGTATTAGCTTGATGCCACAACCAAGTCTGATGAACAATTCCTTCTTTTATCCTTCCACTCCTTACTGTTATCAACTGCCTGCATTTATATTTGCTAGTTCAGGTTTTGTGTGTGAGATGGTGCTTATCCACGGTTGGATTGTGTTAGCTGTACTTATAGTTTGGATTTTACAAGAGCCATATTTTAACTAATTGGCCAAATAAGTTTATCAGACTGCAAGATAGGAACCAGTGTTCTGATTGTAAAATGGATTTAATTTATATTTAGTGACGATAATAACTTTTTATTCCTACATTGTTAGTGTATTTTAGCATGTTGTAGTAGGTAAGTTGCCCTTACATTGACAGCGTATATTAACCTGTCGTAGCTGGTAACTTGCCTTGTTTTTTCAGGTTACTAAATCCACTTCTTTTTAACAGTTACCTGTGGTTATCATCGATGTAACCTGATAGTGTAAAATTTATAGAAGTTAAAAACACTTTGCAAATTTAGTATTTCAAATTGCTGGTGCATCATTTTCTGGACGATGATACCAGTTTATGATTCATGAATGGGTAGCATTCCATTATAAGAATGTCTAAAACCTAAAGGAAATTTGTTGCTCTAAATGTGTGAATGTAAATTTTTTCTTATCTCAAGTTGTGAGGAAACTACAGACCAGAAAAATGATGATGATCACTTAGATTCTTGAATTGATATAGTGTGGTTTCCAGCCTCAGCATATTTGATTTACAACATGGAGATACAGGAAATATCCCTCAAACTGACTTCATATTTTCAACTGCAGATTTTATATCTTATTTTGTTTTATCCAAAAGATAAATAATTTGAAGACACCATATATCATACTAAAAAAACTTGAAGGCAGCACAACAACTTGTGAATGCAGTATTAGATTTGCATATAAACAATCTAAAAGGCCAATCCTATAACTAGCATTTGGTTCTTGTTTTCATACTATAACTTGGGTCATAAAGTCTACTCTAAGGACAAGTACAAGGTAAATGAATGTATAAAGAAAACCAATCTGTTTGCGTAAGTTTTACAATAAGTCTATACATTTGCATCTCTTACTATCTCAAAAAAGAAAACAAATCTATACATTCACATTAACTCATTAGGCACAAAGTTTAAACCTAGAGCCTCCTTTGAGCAATGGATCTAGTTACAAGTTTTAACAGATCCCTGAATTCGTTTTTGCATGAACGTTTTACATTGAAGAGTGAGCTCATTGGAAAAAAAATGAAAGAAAATTATCTTCATAACTTGCTTGAGCTTGAGATTGCCTGCTGCAGATATCTCAGTGTCTTTTGATGATTGAGGAATCCCATAAACCAGAACTCAAAATCATCCTCTGTAATTACTTGTATATACTTCTGTGATGGCTTTTCCCTATTTTTACTCTCTTTTGCTTTCATTATCTTACTTATTGGGATCGATACCTGCAATTATGAACCTGACTATTAGGCTATGCTTTACGTGGCTAGAAAGTTTGAGTTGAAAGAACAAACAGAGAAGAGTGGTACCTTATAGTAGATTCTAAGCAACTTTCCAGTTGAAGATAAGAGCTTTATTGATCTCTCACTGCAGAAAGCAATCTTATCGGTAGAGATAAAGAGAAGGCCTGCTATTGGACCAGCTGTAGTTGATAAATAGCATTGACAAACCTTCAATAGCTTTTCATCATCTCTAACACTAAACTTCTGCTTGAATATTTTCTCCAACCCTCCTACTTGAAGAATTTTTGCTCCAAGGCTCAATTTTCCCTTTAAAGTTTCTGTTAGTTTCGGGCTTAGACTCACTGCACAATTGGAGGACATTAAAATCAATGCTTTCTATCATGTATACAAGTGCTTCTTGCATGAAATTTGTACTTCCTGACTTACTTCTCTGTGTTCTTTAGATTTACACTAGTATTCATCAGTATTTGCAGTTGGTGAACATTTTAGCAATTGAAAGACAGGTGTAATATTGAATTAACTCGTCGGGAGATAATTGTTTTCGCTTACAAACTGATTTTTCAAACAGAACTCGTGTCCGGACACAATATCAATTCCCAAATACTCCTTTCCAACTTCAACTTCAAAATATTTATTTTTTGACTTAACAAAATATTATATTAGTAATATTTTCAATAAATATTTTGAAGTCTTTTTTGGAGAATTTAAGTGCTCACCATGCTCACGGATGCTTTGTACAAGACAATCCACCCTTTCTCCCAATTTGTTCATCTTACCAATGACATATTTTCCTGCATATTCAAGAATATTTTTATTTTTATGATCTCTACATTCAAGGGTCAGATCAAGTTGATTCTTCCTTAAGAGACCAGGGAAATACTCACTTTGCTTTATTTGAGACAAGTTCTTTGAAGTTGCATATGGAATGATATGGTCTTCGCAAGCAGATTGGGCAAGTAGTCTTTTCGGCTGCCTATCAAGCGAGCATACTGCTGAACTCATGGGATTACCCACCAAATTTCCACGGAGTAAGTTCTTCATTGTGATTCTGACTTTGAGGTGGAAATTGGAATATTGCTGTATTGTAAGGTATGTGAGAAATGTTTAAGTTTGGTTGATGGTTTAAAAACATTCCATGTATCATTATATATCGGTGCTTGCAGAGGAGTTGGTGAATCTTTTAACTGATTGTTGCATGAGTCAGCTATGGGTCATCAGAAATAATCAAAAAAGGTCATGCATATGCTTTTTCAGAATTTTCTTTTGTATCAAGAAGAAAAAGGTTGTCAGTAAGATGGGTTTGTCTTCAATAATCTTTTTGTTGATTGAAATTTGAAATATTCTAAAAAAAATCAAAGTGCAGTGCATGTTCAACCACTCGCTTTATTTTCTAAATTCCTTTTATATCTTTTTCTCATTGCTCATAAGTAGGGGTGGCAAAATGGGTAATTTATATGGGTATTCACTCATGTTTATCCATTTTAAATGGGTTGGGTACCCAACTCATTTAAAAATGGATAAAAATGAATAATACCCATTAAAAAGTGGGTAGTTATATGGATAAAATGGGTAAAAGATGTTCATTCACAAAAGAAAGAAAAGTGGTAAGGGGTGGGGTGGTAAAAAAAAACTTTTTAAAAATATATTATTTTTTTCTATAAAAAAAATATAAATTTCTTTTACATTTTTTTTGGGCGTGGGGGGGGGGGGGGGGGGGTGGTAAATTTTTTTTTACTTTTTTTTTGAGATGGGGTGTGGGGGGGGAGGGGCGGAGGGGACGCTGGTAGGGGGTGGAGTGTTAAAAAAGACTTTTTAATTTTTTTTAATAAAAAAATTTAAAATTGTTTTACCTTTTTTTGAATGGGGGGCGTTGGGGGTGGGGAGGGCGTAGGGGGGTGGTGTGGTAAGAAAATTTAAAATTTTCTTTAAAAAATTTAAATTTTTTTTCATTTTTTTGGGATGTCTGGGGGGGGGGGGCGTGGGGGCATGAGGGGGGTAGTAGGGGGAAGGAGGGCTCGTAGGGGGTTGGGTGATAAATTTTTTTTAACAAAAAGATTAATAAGATCTTTATATAATATGGGTATCCATATTTACCCATATTATCCATTGGGTAACTCGTTTTTATCCATTTAAAATGTGAGTCGAGTCGAATACTTTATCCATTTTTATTTAATTCGTTTTCGATCGACTCATATTCGACTCGACTCGCTCGTTTGCCACTCCTACTCATTAAGGTATTGAAAGTGTCTTCTTTTAGCTGTCTGGTCAATTACAGTAAACTAATCTCATGCTGATTCATTTTGTTATTAAGATTTGTGGGCACATGTGGTGTTTTTAACTTTTGAGTTGATAGATTTGCTTTATGATGCTGCCGGCTTTTGTAAATTGAGCCAAAGTAAGAGAAAGTTTCACATATTGAAGTCATCTTGTCAGAACTAGTAAGGTAGTTTAATTAGGCTTAATCGACTTAACTTCTTTCCCATGAAAATCAACTGGTTATTTTGTAGGTAATTATTTATGATTAACCATTTGTTTAAAAACTAAAAATTATTTATTGTACAGTAGTGATAATTCATAGCCACCACTTGCCTGTCCCCTTAGGAACATGAGTGGGTCATCCATGAAGTGTTGCTTAATTAATTAGGCAAGGGAAAATAGCCATTCAAAGATCTCAGTCTGACATGTAGGATCTATAATTCATGTGCTTGTCTGGATTGTATGTATTGCCTTCTCTTATAAGGCAGTTATTCTTATCTTACTTTATTTTTCTCCATCTCATCCTGATGTGTATGGGCAGGTTATGTAGGCATTCATGCTGATTCTATGTGGAACACAGCATGCAGACATATGATTTAGAACTTTCCAGTAAACTAATTTATCTTTTCCTTTGTTTGACCATCTTTTATCTTTGGACAACAATCCTTTGAAAAATCTAAACAAGTAAAAGTATTTAATAATGAAGCACAAAAAGATAATAATATTTTCTGATTCATTTTTCATATGTATCTTTCAAACTACTTATCTAGTTATTAAGAAATTATTTGTAATACTCTTTAATACTCTCTCTATTACATATTATATGTCATTGTTCTTATTAGTCCATTCCAAAAGAATGATACCTTTTATTTGGAAAGATTTCATTTAAATTTTTTCATTTTACCCTTAATGTCGTACTTTTTTAGTCACAAGAATCTCATGGTAGGTTCAAGGCCATAAGTCCAAAAGTTCTTTTCTTAAACTTCGTGTTGAGTCAAAAGCCACCACGTAAATTAGCTTGGAAAGAATAATATTTTTAGAGTTCTGTAACGTGTTTCATTCGTTTTTCAATTATATTATCTAGCAAGCTAGTTGGTCAATTTTTGTTGGAAATGAGTTTAGTTACGCAAAGCTTAAATAAAATGAGCACCCAAGGGTGTGGCGTTGTGATCAATGAAGTGGGTTGAGAACCATTAGGTCTGAGGTTCAAATTCCAGCCGATGTTTTTCCATTTGTCTAAGCCATGTTGGACTGAGTTACCTGGCACTTGTGTTGGTAGAAGGTAACAAGTATTCTTGTGGAATTAGGCGAGGTGCGCAAGCTGGTTCAGACACCACAATTATAAAAAAAGATCAAAATGAATTATGCCTCTTATCATATGCAAAACGAGAAGAGCAATTAGTGTTACCAAATATATCTCAAGAAAGTTAGTTATAACTAAATCAAGATATGAGAAGTCTTATGCCTTCTTTTGGATTGTAGAGTTTAGGGGTATGGTACTCTACTATCATGGTTTATCTATGATACTCAGACTCTTCATGATTCCTACCGCACAAGTGTCAGCATGACATGAATGTGAGTGTGAGATCCATACTGGATTTTGGTCACTTACCTAGGGTGCTTTGACTACATCTATGATCTAGAAGTATAGATTGATTGTATTTGGTTTGATTTTTGGGTTTATGTCATAAATATGTAGTTATATGAAGTATGAGAATGCTTTGCTATTTCACGAGATATCAACAACAAACCAAGTGTAATCCCACAAGTAGGCCTACCTCTACCCTTCTCAGCCCCCCAACGACCAACCTCTCACACCTCCTAACCAGAACATCTACACATCTCCTCTTTATATGCCCGAACCATCTCACCTCCCTTCCCGCCTCTTTTCCTCCACGTGGGCCGCTCTCACCTTGTCTTGAATAACTTCATTCCTATATCGTGTGAATAAAATATTAGGTGTTTTTAAAGAATTCAGTTTTATTAGTTTTCGTTTAATAACTTTAATTAAAATTGAATATATACTTTATATGTTGTAATATACAGTTATTGGTCGTATCCCAGCACCAACATCCATTGTCGGATCCATGCCTCCGAATCCTAAAATGGATATGATGAGAAATCCAACCTCTAGATCTGTACCCATATCAGCTACCCCCGCCCAAATCCGAGCAACATAGGATATTATGAATATGTTATATACTATATGAGAAGTGTGTGAGTCAGTGAGAATTCAATCTGATGATTTGATTTGATTTGATTTGATTGAGGTTGTAAGCTAATTGTTATTACTTCATCAGGATGTTACTATTTTACCGAGGATACTATAATGAACTTGTTTCTTTTTTTTTATTTTATATTCCTGTATATGCATTTAACTAATGCCTATGATGTTCCAAAATGTTAATTATATGATGTTCCAAAATGTTAATTATACTTGTTGAAAATTGTGTCTGTCTATGTTGGAGGCATGTCGGAAGCATGCTTAGGACTAAATTGAGTTAGTTGTATGGTGTGGGTATTTGCTTGTTCTCTACGAGGATCAAAATGGACTGTGGTTTAGAAAAGGGCAACACCTGTTATAATGAACTGGTGCTATGATAGCAATAAGGGGGCTGTGATCACAACATTAGCGATTTCTGCATGGTAACAAACAAAGCAGGTTGCAAGAACATCGCAACAAGGCATGGTCCGGGAGGCAGTAGGCCCAAGCTCAAAAATCGCTATCATGAACCCAGTGGCTTCAATCTACACTCTATGGGGCTGCTGAGGTATTGAGCTCAGCTTCATAATTTCGAATACAGTCCCAAGGACCACGATCACAGTTTTTTTCCTGGGCACTCCAATCTTCAGTGTTGTGATCATTGCCAGACTTGTGGTTGCTTCAAATGTATTTCATATCTTCAACTCTAAAGTTTATCATTTTTCTCGATTCCCATTCCACAAACTTGGTCCAAGAAGATGAAATCACTCCCACTCTTTCCTATCATCAAGGTAAGTCGTTTTAACTTGATTTAAGCTATTACTGTTATAATAACACATGATTTAGCACTACATGTCAAAAAAAAAAAAAAATAACACATGATTTAGCTCTCAAATCTTAGATTTTTGGTTTGGTTACTATTGACCAAATTTCACTCGAGAGGGTTTGAACTATTGAGTTAGTTTGAGATATTTGACACTACCCATCTTTTAGGTAGACTCTATATAGCCTATGGGTGGTGTGATTATGCTATGGGGATATGAATCAAGATTCACTGTCGATGTCATGAAAATGGCTGGATGACTGGCTAAAAGATGAATTAGCCTCCTGTTTGATATAGTTTTACAATAAGTCTATACATTCGTATGAACAACTAAGGCTCAAAGCCTAGAAAATCTAAAACCTCCTTTGAGCAATGGAGCTAGTTACAAATTTGAACAGATCTGCAAATTTGTTTTTTTGCATCAACATTTTACATTGACGAATGGGTGTATTAGGAAACAAAAAAAAAAGTTATCTTGTTAGCTGATTGAAGTTCTTGAAAGTTGAAATTGCCTGCTGCAGATATCTTAGATTCTTTTGATTATTAAAGAACCCCATAAACCAGAACTCATAATCGTCCTCTGTGACTAACTGTATATACTTCTGTGATGGCTTTTCCATATTTTCACACTCTTTTGCTTTCTTGATCTTACTTATTGGTATTGATACCTTATATCGAATTCTAAGTAACTTCCCGGTTGGAGATAAGAACTTTATTGATCTCTCACTGCAGAAAGCAATCTTATCAGTAGAGATGAAGAGAAGGCCTGCTATTGGACCAGCTGTAGTTGATAAATAGCATTGAGAAACCTTCAATAGCTTTTCATCATCTCTAACACTAAACTTCTGCTTGAATATCTTCTCCAACCCTCCTAGTTGAAGAATTTTCGCTCCAAGGCTCAATTTTCCCTTCACAGTTTCTGTTAGCTTCGGGCTTAGGCTCACTGCATAATTAGAGTTGCGACATTAATGACATTAGAATCAATACTTTGTATTGTATATACATGTAATTAGTGCTTCTTTGCATGAATTTTAGTGCTTCATGACTCACTTATATGTGTTCTTTAGGTTTACAATTGTAGTTGGCCGTGACTTCACTTTCAAATACTAAATCCATTATTTGCAAGTTGAGGTTTAGCCATCAGTATTATGCAGATAACGCTCGTCAAATATTGAAAAATTTGTTTGAGGAGTATTTGGTTTTCAATCACAACTTCAACTGTTTATTTCCAAAGGCAAAATACTCTTTTTCAATTTCTGACTTAATGTGAGTGCTTACCATGCTCACGGATGCCTTGTGCAAGACAGTCCATCCTTTCTCCCAGTTTGTTCATCTTACTAATTACAGATTTTCCTGCATATTCAAAAATTAATTTTCAATCTTAATGATCTCTCTTTCAAGGGTCATTAATTAATACTCTTTAGAACTACTACAATATTGAGTTGATTCTTCATCAAGAGACGGGGAAAATACTCACGTTGCTTTAATTTAGATAAGATCTTTGATGTTGCAGATGGAATATGGTCTTGGCAAGTAGATAGGGATAGTAGTCTTTTAGGCTGCCTTTCAAATGAACATACTGCTGAACTCATGGGAGCACCCACCATATTTCCACCGATTAAGTCCTTCATTGTGACTTCTGATGTAGAAGAGGATTGCTATATTGTTAAGATAACTGAGATATTATTATGTTTTGGTTGATGGTTTAAGAACATTGCTTGTAGCACTATATATATAAGTTGGTGATAACTGTTGCATGAGTCAGCTATTGGTCATCAGAAATAAGCAAAAAAAGATCTTGCTTTTTTTTAGAATTTTCTTTGTCAAAGTGCAGTGCATGTTCAACCACTGCTTTCTCTTCTTTGTTTTTCCTTTTGCTTTCAGTCTATTAATTTATTAATTTATGTTGGCGGGTGTAAATCATGGGAAAGCAGAGTACGAAGTTAGGGATTTCTTCCTATCTGCCTAAGCTATGATGGACAGAATTACCCAATACTTGTGTTGGTAGAAGGTAGTAGCAGTGATAGATTCACCAAGACTTAAAAGTGGTAGTTGAACATCCTTCGTCAAAAAATTATACTGTGCATGTAGAACATCATAACTGCATATATAGGTAAAAAGTTACTTGTTATACATATAGTTTAAATCTTGTTGAAAATCATTACTTCATATATAGGTCAAAAATGAATTTTTATACATATATTTAATCTTGAATGTATACTTGGTGGATTTGCACAAGCTGACCTGGAAAATCCTGTCATAAAAAATATTATATACCTCAATTTGCTGCAAACTTTTTGAAACATGTATTCTTTTAGCTTTATCTTCAATTACAGATAACTAAATCTCATGTTGCCTTATTTTATTATGAAGATTTGTGTGCACATGTGGTGTTTTCAACTTTTGTGTTGGCAGATCTGCTTTATGATGTAACCTACTTTTACAAGTTGAGATAAAGTAAGGGAAAACTTTCCATTTTGAAGTCATCTTGTCATAACTAGTAAGGTAGTTTAATTCACCCTCAATGACCTTTTTTCCTTTTCTATGCAAATCGACTCACGAATTCCATTCATGGCCATGTTTCTCTACAGTCGCATATGGTTTTTTTTTTTTCCATAATCTTGTTTGGTTTCTTCTAAACTTCAAGTTTCAATTGGTATTATCATATGCTTCTATAAATTTTATGGTTTCAAGTTGATAATTGATATAGAATAACTCATTACCCCGTAAACTTGGCATGTTTTATTCAGTGCACTCCTAAACTTTTCTTAGTCCTAATTACCCCTAAATTCTTTTAACAAGCTTTTAATGCATAGTAAAATTATCCCAAGTTAGTTTTCTTAGGTTTGTATGATTTAAGGTTGACAAGATAACGGTAAGAATTTATGACATTAAAGTTAAGTGGTGATCCACAACCACCACTGGATTGTCCCCTTTGGAACATGAATGAGTCATCCATGAACTTTGATTTGCTGCTCAATAAATCAGGCAAAGGGAAAAAAGTAGCCATTCAAATATTTCAATCTGATACATAGGGCCAACAATTCTGGATTAGATTAACTTCTCTTTTAAGGCAGTTATCTTACTTTTTTTGTCATCTCATCTTGAGGTGTAAAGGCAGGATTTGTAGGCCATTTATGCTGACTTTATGTGGAACACACCATACATGGATGACAAATGATTTAATTCTTTTGAGTAAACTAACATATTTTCTTATTGACCATCTTTTGCCTTTGAAAAATCTTGAGAGTAATGTCAAGTATTTTTATAAGGTAATTTAAGCACAGAAAGTAATTGTATTTCCTATTAGAATAATAGGAAATACACTGAAGAAGGAAGAGTTTGACATGTCAAATTTACTGTGTTTGTAGAGATATTTGCCATGTATTCTTTAGGGGAATCCAAGCAATTTTCTCCAGGATTCAATAAAGTCTAGTATAGTGCAAGCTAACTTACGCTACTTCAAGAGAGGCCTTATATTTATAAAACTTGAGAGATTACTTTTAAAAAAAGTTGTTTCTCTCACAATGTGTCTGTTCAATTTAAGCCATCCAAATGTTAGAAACTAACTGGAATGACATTTGGTGTGGACAAGAGACACTCAAACATGCTTTCCCTGTACTATATAGTCTGAGCCAAGCACAAGAAGCAACAGTGGCAGAATGGTGGAACCTGTCTCTGAGAAGGAAACTAAATGATTGGGAAATGACAATCATAGCAAGATTTCTTGACACAATGAATATGGCTACCAATCTGACAGGAGAGGAAGATAGACTAGTATGGAAGGGGGAGAGAAGGGGAGAATTCACTGTAAAATTTGCATGCAGAGAACTCAGTTCTACTGAGGTACAGCAAGCAAGATAGCCCTGGAGGATGATTTGGAGAACAGAAATTCCCTACAAGGTGAATTACTTCACATGGCTTTTTGCAAAGGAGGCAGTCTTGACACATGAGAACTTGAACAAGAGGAAATTCAATCTATGTTCTAGATGCTATCTATGTGAAGAACAGGTGGAGACGACTCCATCTCTTTTTACATTGCAAATGGACAGATCAATTGTGACAGATGTTCATCCACAAGAGGAAAATCAAGTGGACAAAGCCCGGGAGAATTATAGAAGTCCTACAATGCTGGAACAGGGATGAAAATGCAGGAAAAAAAGGGGAAGAGATGGAGGATTGTCCTAGCTTGCATTTGGTAGACAATTTGGAAGGAAAGGAATCAAAGATGTTTGAAGGAAACAGAATAATATTCAGAAGATAAAGACGAACTGCCTAGGGCTTTACTATTTTTTGGTGTAAACAAGTAGTGATAGGAGATACTAAAGATGTGTTTAATGTTATTGATTGGCTGTAACTAGAAGATCTTAGGAATGATGTAAGTAAAACTTTTTGGAGGGGGACTACACTTTGGTTTAGTATACCTGTGGATATATAGAAGTAAATGATACCTTTCTCTAGAAAAAAAAAAAAACCCCCAATAATTTGTAATATATCTCATAAAATCATACATACCAAAAAGTATCTTGTATAGATTTGAACTTTCCATTAGTGTAAAACTTTTAAAGTTTGACTAAGTTGATGGTATCCTAAGATTTGAAGGGTTTATTATGTCAAGCTGGGAGTACCACACACGTAATAATATTTAGTGGTGAAATAACCAGTATTTGCTCTTAGCACTTTTACGACCATCTACTCAATCTTGATCCCGTGAATATTTACAAGACTAACCATTTAGATCTTATTTGAAGAGGCACTGCTTCAATATTTATTTGAGTAGAACTAGTTACTATGTCCCCTGCTACTCTAGACATTTACTAATCCCTTTAAAAATTTATCCAACCTTTTCTGGTAACAGTTTGCATTATAGAGTTTGTCACTGTTTCCTGTTTTATCAGATATTTATCAATTCCTTAGCTCCGCACAGAATAATATGCATTACAGTCATTTTCTATAAGAGAGATAAGTGGTTTAACAACACAAAGTACCTTGTTATTACACATTGAACTTGTTATGTTAGAATGTACACTACCTCAAATTTGGGTTCCCATAACGATCTGCTACTCAAATGGTCAAATAAAAAGTGATGACTATGCCAAGTCCCAATGGATGAATCTGACTGCATTAGTTTTACAATTAAGTTTATACACATTTGTGTTGACAGCTACAGCTCAAAGCCTAAAAAAACTCTAAAACCTCCATTGAGGAATGGAGCTAGTTACATGTTTGAAAAGATCTGTACATTCATTGATGAATGGGTGTGTATTAGGAAACAAAATGAAAAAAAGGGTTTTATCTTCTTAGCTGCTTGAAGTACTTGAAATTGCCTGGTGCAGATATCTCAGAGTCTTTTGATGATTAAGGAATCCCATAAACCAGAACTCAAAATCATCCTCTGTAATTACTTGTATATACTTCTGTGATGGCTTTTCCCTATTTTCACTCTCTTTTGCTTTCATCGTCTTACTTATTGGGATCGATACCTGCAATTGTGAACCGGCTTATCAGATTATGCTTTACGTGGATACAAAATTAAGAGTTGGAAGAAAAACGGAGCAGAGTGGTACCTTATAGTAGATTCTAAGCAACATTCCAGTTGGAGATAAGAACTTTATTGATCTCTCACTGCAGAAAGCAATCTTATCGGTAGAGATGAAGAGAAGGCCTGCTATTGGACCAGCTGTAGTTGATAAATAGCATTGAGAAACATTCAATAGCTTTTCATCATCTTTAACACTAAACTTCTGCTTGAATATTTTCTCCAACCCTCCTACTTGAAGAATTTTCGCTCCAAGGCTCAATTTTCCCTTCACAATTTCCGTTAGCTTCGGGCTAAGGCTCATTGCACAATTAAAGTTGAAACGTTAAGGACTTCACATCAGTACTTTCTGTCATACATGTAAATAGTGCTTATTGCACTAAATTTTGTACATCTTGACTCCCTTTATCTGTTGTTCATTAGATTTACACTTGTGTATGGCCATGATTTGACTTGCAAAAACTGATGTCATTATTTGCAAGTTGATGTTTGGCGCCATATTTATAAATATTGAACTTCAGTATTTGAAATAGTCATAAAATTGTTTTAAAACTTATTTTAGGAATTTTTCAGGTGAGATGATGGTTTTCATTCACAATACTTCAACTTTGTCTTTTCTAAGTAAACTCATGTCTGCACACAATTGCAAGTTCGAAATACTCGTTTTCAACTTAAACAAAATATTGTCTTAGTAAATTTACAATTTATCTTTTAAAGTGTTCATCACGAATATATGTACTCACCATGCTCGCGGATGCCTTGTGCAAGACAGTCCATCCTTTCTCAAAGTATGTTCATCTTACTAATTACAGATTTTCCTGCATATTCAAGAATATTTAATTTTAATGATCTCTTCTTTAATCGAGTCATTAATACTCTTTATATCTAATACAAGAACAAGTTGATTATTCTTCGAGGGAAAATACTCACTTTGCTTTATTTTAGGTAAGTGTTTTGAAGTTGCAGATGGAAGATGGTCTTGGCAGGCAGATAGAGACAGTAGTCTTTTTGGCTGCCGTTCAAATGAGTATACTGCTGAACTCATGGGAACACCCACCTCATTGCTACCGAGTAAGTTCTTCATTGTGTGACTTCTGATTTATGAGAGAGTTGCTATACTGTGAAGGTAACTGAGATATTATTATGTTTTGGTTGATGGTTCAAGAACATTCCTTGCAGCAGTATATATATACAGAGCAGTTTGGGAGAAGTTGATGAATCTTTTAACTACTAACTGTTGTGTGAGTCAGCTATTGGCCATCAAAATAGAATATTTCTCAATTTGCTGGAAAGGTTTTGACAATGTCTTCTTTTAGCAGTCTTTTCAATTACAGTAAACTACTCTCATGGTGCCTTAATTTATTATCAAGATTTGTGTGCACTTGTGGTGTTGTCAACTTTTGAGTTGGAAGATTTACTTTATGATGTAAGCTGCTTTTACAAGTTGAGTAAAAGTAAGAGAAAGCTTTTGGTTCATAGTAAAATTATCTCAAGTTAGCTTTATTAGTCTTGTATGATCAAGGTTGACAAGATAATGACACGGATTTATGTCATTAAAGTTAAGTAGTGGTTGTTGAGCATGCATGAGTCATCCATGAACTTTGATTTATTGCTCAATATATCAGGCAAAGGGAAAAAAGAAGCCATTCAAATATTTCAACCTGTTGCATAGGGCCAACTGTTCTAGATTATATTAATTTCTCTTTTAACACAGTTACCTTATCTTACCTTTTTTTTCATCTCATCTTGAGGTGTAAAGGCAGGATTTGTAGGCCATTTCTGACTTTATGTGGAACATACCATACATGCATGACAAATGATATAATTTTTTTTGAATAATTTAACTTATTTTGTTGTTGACCAACTTTTGCCTTTGAAAAATCATGAGAAAAATGTCAAGTATTTTTAGAAGGTAATTTAAGAACAAAAAGTGATTTTATTTTCTGTTAGAGAAATAGGAAACAACATTGAAAAAGAAAGAGTGCCTAGTATAATGCAAGCTATCTTATGCTAACTTTTCGGAAAAGCCATTCTCTGTCACAGACCGATGTGTGTTCAATTTAAGCCCTTCACAAATTACCTACTTACTCAGAAGCGATTCATCTTGTGAGATGACTAGAGGAGAAGTATAGGGAATGGAAGAGGGACTTACATATGGTGTCTATTGACTTAGAAAAGGCAAATGAAAAAGTCCCAAGGGAAGTCCTATGTAGATGTCGGGAGGCTAAAGGTGTCTTGGGGGTTTACATTAAGGCGATGAAGGACATGTATAATAGAGCCAAGACTCGGGTAAGAACAGTGGGAGACATGCGGATTAAAGATGAGTTTCTGAGATTTTATAGGATATCTTGTCAAAGGGAACCTCGTAACTGGGGGAATGCTTTCTATTCGGCCTTTGAGTCGATGATGCCTGTCTCGTTGTGGTAGAATAGTATCTGAGTCCCGGTCGGTGAAAGCGGCTGATTGCTTTTTCTTATTGGGGATTTTGTACTTTCCTTCCTGTTCCCTTTTCTGTAGAGCGGTTTATTACGGACTATCTTAGGGGAAGATTTCTCTCTTCTCTACAAAGACACTCGGAACGCAGTTTTGTCACAGTCAATGGGAATAATACAACATGAAGACAGGCCACATTAATATTCACACACAAAGGCGATACTGAATGGGCTCCTCATTTGCGCCGCACTGCTATCTTTGAAACCTATTCGGATGGCACGAGATACGCTACACTTTGCTTTCTTGTTGCGTGAAAGTGCTTGAGCGACTGTCGGGAAAGATTTTTAGTGGGGAGCGGTAGTCTAACAGATGTCCCCGGGGACACAAGGGGAAGTAACGTTTTAGGATTTGAGGTTCGGGAGAGCTTTCCGGGATTGGGAGGTGAATGAGTTTGAAAGGATGTTACTGTTACTCCATCAGCATTACAAGGCAGTTGACAGACCCAATTCGATGAGATGTAAGTTGGGAAACGATGGTGTTTTTTCTATCAAGCCTTTTATGAGAAGCTTTCATTGAGGGTTGAGGAGGGTTTTCCTGTTAAGTCTATTCGGATTCCCAAGGTTCCGAGGAAGGTGTGCTTTTTCACTTGGTTAGCTGCTAGAGGGGTGATCTTGACGAAGAAGAACCTTAGGAAAACAAAAGTTATTTGCATTAGCTGGTATTACTTATGCAGGGAGGAGGGTGAAGACAGAGATCATCTTCTGTTACATTGTAGCTTGGCCACGAGACTGTGGTGGGACATGTTAGGATGGTTTGTAATGTCATGGGCAATGCCAAGAACTGTGAAAGATTTGTTGTTTTTCTGGAAATCTTGAAGAAGCAGGAGAAAGTGCAGGGCATAGAATGTTGTTCCTACGGCATTGATGTAGATTGTCTAAAGAGAGATATTTGAGGTCTTTCGAAGGGGTATAAAATTGAGTTTTTGGCAGTTGAGGAGTAGTCTCCGATCCCTTATTTATTTTTGGTGCACCCATTTAGTTATGGGTTGTATAGAGGTTTGGTTGTCTTTTGTAGAGAACCATATCTTTCTGTAGGTCCTTTACTGGTTGGTATACCTCTTGTATATGGCCTTTTTTGGCCTTATTTTAACTGATAAAATAAAACAAAATAAAAGTTATATCAAATCACAAGGTTCTCATGATCTCAAAGTGATTGATTAGATTCTATATAAAGGAGAAAAATAGATTTATCTCCCTGTTCGACTACCCATCCGAGAGCATTTGGATTTAGAACACATTCCTCTTCTTATTTTACTATGGACTGCATATACCCAAAGGAGGATAATCTCTCCCCTTGTTGAGAAATTGCCATAATATTTTAAATATGTCTTTCGAGGAGCATTACGATCTGCTAGGACGTGATGACTATGCCAAGTCCCAAAATATGAATTAGCCTTCTGAATGCATTACTTTTACAATAAGTCTATACATTCGTGTTAACAGCTACAGCTCAAAGGCTAAAACACCTAAAATCTCCTTTGAGCAATGGAGCTAATTACAAGTTTGAACAGATCTGTACATTCGTTTTGCATCAACATTTTACATTGATGAATGGGCGTAATAAGAAAAAAAGAAAGGAAAATATGTTTTCTTCTTAGCTGCTTGAAATACTTGAAATTGCCTCGTGTAGATATCTCAGAGTCTTTTGATGATTAAGGAATCCCATAAACCAGAACTCAAAATCATCCTCGGTAACTACTTGTATATACTTCTGTGACGGCTTTTCCCTATTTTCACTCTCTTTTGCTTTCATTGTCTTACTTATTGGGATCGATACCTGAAATTGTGAACCGGCTTATTAGATTATGCTTTACGTGGATACAAAATTAAGAGTTGGAAGAAAAACGGAGCAGAGGGGTACCTTATAGTAGACTCTAAGCAACTTTCCAGTTGAAGATAAGAGCTTTATTGATCTCTCACTGCAGAAAGCAATCTTTTCGGTAGAGATGAAGAGAAGGCCTGCTATTGGACCAGCTGTAGTTGATAAATAGCATTGAGAAACATTCAATAGCTTTTCATCATCTCTAACTGTAAACTTTTTCTTGAATATTTTCTCCAACCCTCCTACTTGAAGAATTTTCGCCCCAAGGCTCAATTTTCCTTTCACAGTTTCGGTTAGCTTCGGGCTAAGGCTCACTGCACAATTAAAGTGGAAAATTAAGGACTTCACAATCAGTACTTTCTGTTATTCATGTAAGGAGTGATTGTTGCTTAAAATTTTGTACATCTCGACTCCCTTTATCTGTTGTTCTTTAGATTTAGACTTGGGTATGACTTGCAAATACTGATGTCATTATTTGCAAGTTTATGTTTGGCGCCATATTTATAAAATAAATATTGAACTTCAGTATTTGAAATAGTGGTGAAAGTATTTAAAAACTTGTTTAAGGAGTTTTTCTGGTGGGAGGATGGTTTTCATTCACAATACTTCAACTTTTCATTTCCAAGTAAACTCATATCCGTACAGAATTTCAACTTCGAAATACTAATTTTCGACTTAATCAAATGATTGTCTCAGTAAATTATCGATTGTTCTTTTCAATTCTTCATCATGAATATAAGTGCTCACCATGCTCGCGGATGCCTTGTGCAAGATGGTCCATTCTTTCTCCAAGTTTGTTCATCTTACTAATCACAGATTTTCCTGCATATTCAAGAATATTTAATTTTAATGATCTCTTCTTCGAAGGTCATTAATACTCTTTATAACTACTACAAGAACAAGTCAATTATTCTTCGAGGGAAAATACTCACTTTGCTTTATTTTAGGTAAGTGTTTTGAAGTTGCAGATGGAAGATAGTCTTGGCAGGCAGATAGAGACAGTAGTCTTTTTGGCTGCCGTTCAAATGAGTATACTGCTGAACTCATGGGAACACCCACCTCATTGCTACCGAGTAAGTTCTTCATTGTGACTTCTGATTTTGGAGAGAGTTGCTATATTGTGAAGGTAACTGAGATATTATTATGTTTTGGTTGATGGTTCAAGAACATTCCTTGCAGCAGTATATATATACAGAGCAGTTTGGGAGAAGTTGATGAATCTTTTAACTACTAACTGGTGCATGAGTCAGCTATAGGCCATCAAAATAGAATATTTCTCAATTTGATGCAAAGGTTTTGAAAATGTCTTCTTTTAACTGTCTTTTTAATTACAGTAAACTATCTCATGCTGCTTATTTAATTATCAAGATTTGTTTGCACATGAGGTGTTGTCAACTTTTGAGTTGGAAGATCTCTTCTTCGATCGAGTCATTAATACTCTTTATATCTAATACAAGAACAAGTTGATTATTCTTCGAGGGAAAATACTCACTTTGCTTTATTTTAGGTAAGTGTTTTGAAGTTGCAAATGGAAGATGGTCTTGCCAAGCAGATAGAGACAGTAGTCTTTTTGGCTGCCGTTCAAATGAGCATACTGCTGAACTCATGGGAACACCTACCTCATTTCTACCGACTAAGTTCTTCATTGTGACTTTTGATTTTGAAGAGATTTGCTATATTGTGAAGGTAGCTGAGATATTATTATGTTTTGGTTGATGGTTTAAGAACATTCCTTGCAGCACTATATATATACAAGGACTTTGGGAGAAGTTGATGAATCTTTTAACTACTAAATGTTGCGTGAGTCAGCTATGGGTCATTAAAATAGAATATTTCTCAATTTGCTGCAAAGGTTTTTAAAATGTCTTATTTTATCTGTCTTTTTAATTACAGTAAACTAATCTCATACTGCCTTATTTTATTATCAAGATTTGTGTGCACATGTGGTGTTTTCATCTTTTGAGTTGGAAGATTATCTTTATGATGTAAACTGCTTTTACAAGTTGAGTAAAAGTAAGAGAAAGCTTTTGGTGCATAGTAAAATTATCTCAAGTTAGTTTTACTAGTCTTGTATGATCAAGGTTGACAAGATAATGACACGGATTTATATATGCATGACATTAAAGTTAATTAGTTGTGGATCATGAATGAGTCATCCATGAACTTTGATTTGTTGCTTAGTAAATCAGGTAAAGGAAAAAAAAAAAGGAGCCATTCAATAGGGCCAACAATTCTGGATTAACTTGTCTTTATAAGGCAGTTACCTTATCTTACCTTTTTCGTCATCTCATCTTGAGGTGTAAAGGTAGGAATTGTAGGCCATTTCTGACTTTATGTGGAACATACCATACATGCATGACAAATTATATAATTGTTTTGAGTAATTTAACTTCTTTTTTTCTTGACCAACTTTTGCCTTTGAAAAATCATGAGAGAAACTTCAAGTATTTTTAGAAGATAATTTAAGCACAGAAAGTGATTGTATTTTCTGTTAGAAAAATAGGAAACAACATTGAAAAAGAAAGGATGCTTAGTATATTGCAAGCTATCTTACGCGAACTTTCCATCAAAGTCACTCTCTTTTAGAGACAAATGTGTGTTTAATTTAAAGTCTCCACATATTACAAACTTACTCAGAAGGTATTCATCTTGTGAGATGATTGGTGGAGAAGTATAGGGAATGGAATAGGGACTTACATATGGTGCCTATTGACCTAGAAAAGGCATACGACAAAGTCCCGAGGGAAGTCCTATGTATATGTCGCCATGTCGGGAGGCTAAAGGTGTACTGGTGGCTTACATTAAGGCGACGAAGTACATGTATAATAGAGCCAAGACTCAGGTAAGAACAGTGGGAGTAGACTCAGAACACTTTCTAGTCGAGATGGCGATGCACTAGGGATAACCACTTAACCCATTTCTATTTTCCTTGGTGATGGATGAATTGATGTAGAATATTCATGGTGAGGTGCCATGGTGTATGTTATTTGCAAATGACATAGTACTGATTGATGAGACTCATAGTGGAGTAAACGTTTGATTGGAGGTGTAAAGACAAACTCTGGAGTCTAAGGGTCCATGTTGAGTAGGAACAAAACAAAATATTTGGAGTGCAATTTCAGTGATGCAGCATGAGGCCGGCATGAAAGTGAGGCTTTATATACAGGTTATCCCCAATTTTTTTTTTTTTTTTAAGTATCTTGGGTTTTTTATCCAAGGAAATGGGAAGATTGACGATGGTGTCACATATTGTATTGGTGCTATGTGGGGGGTTCCCTCCAAAGCCTTGTGTGATGAAAAGGTACCATCAAAACTTAAAGGTAAGTTCTGTAGAGTGGTGGTTAGACAGACTTTGTTGTATGGTGCAGAGTCTTGGCCAGTCAAGGACTCTCATGTCCAGAAGATGCAAGTTGTAGAAATGAGGATGTTGAGATGGATGTGTGGGCATACTAAGAGTGATAAATTAGGAATGATGATACTGGGGACAAGGTGGGTGTGGCATTAGTGGTGGACAAGAGATGGTTTGGGCATTTTATAAGGAGATGTGTAGATGCCCCAATGAGGAGGTGTGAGAACTGAGAGGTTGCATATAGAGGGTACGAGGAGAGGTAGAGGTGATCAAATAAGACATAATGCAACCTCAGCTTACTTGACATGACCTTAGATAAGAGCGTATGAAGGTCGCAGATTAGGATCAAAGGTTAGTAGGCAGTGGAGCGTTGTCTTTTTTATCAACGGGATTAGGCTTGGTTGTAGTCTGGATCACCGTGTCGATGGTAGTAGTAGTCTTATTCATGTAGTTTCTTGCTTTTGTAATCTGTTACCACTTGTTATTTACTGTATTTCTATTATTAAGGGGAGCTCCCTTTGTTGGGAACGTAACATAATATTTTAAATATGCTTCTCGAGGTGCATTATGATATGCTACTTAAGTGTTCACTTAGGAAGTGATGATTATGCCAAGTCCAAAAAGATGAATTAGCCTTCCTATTGCATTAGTTGTATAATAAGTCTATACATTTGTGTTCACAGCCACGGCTCAAAGCCTAAAAAACCTAAAACCTCCTTTGAACAATGGAGCTAGTTACAAGTTTGAACAGATCTGTACATTCGTTTTGCATCAACATTTTACATTGATGAATGGGCATAATAAGTAAAACAAATGAAAAAAGAAAAGAAAATATGTTTTCTTCTTAGCTGCTTGAAGTACTTGAAATTGCCTCGTGCAGATATCTCAGAGTCTTTTGATGATTAAGGAATCCCATAAACCAGAACTCAAAATCATCCTCGGTAACTACTTGTATATACTTCTGTGACGGCTTTTCCCTATTTTCACTCTCTTTTGCTTTCATTGTCTTACTTATTGGGATCGATACCTGAAATTGTGAACCAGCTTATAAGATTATGCTTTACGTGGATACAAAATTAAGAGTTGGAAGAAAAACGGAGCAGAGTGGTACCTTATAGTAGACTCTAAGCAACTTTCCAGTTGAAGATAAGAGCTTTATTGATCTCTCACTGCAGAAAGCAATCTTTTCGGTAGAGATGAAGAGAAGGCCTGCTATTGGACCAGCTGTAGTTGATAAATAGCATTGAGAAACATTCAATAGCTTTTCATCATCTTTAACACTAAACTTTTTCTTGAATATTTTCTCCAACCCTCCTACTTGAAGAATTTTCGCCCCAAGGCTCAATTTTCCTTTCACAGTTTCGGTTAGCTTCGGGCTAAGGCTCACTGCACAATTAAAGTGGAAAATTAAGGACTTCACAATCAGTACTTTCTGTTATTCATGTAAGGAGTGATTGTTGCTTAAAATTTTGTACATCTCGACTCCCTTTATCTGTTGTTCTTTAGATTTACACTTGTGTATGACTTGCAAATACTGATGTCATTATTTGCAAGTTTATGTTTGGCGGTGTATTGAACTTCAGTATTTGAAATAGTGGTGAAATTATTTTAAAACTTGTTTAAGGAGTTCTTCTAGTAGGATAATAGTTTTTATTCCAATACTTCAACTTTTTCGTACACAATTGCAAGTTCGAAATACTCGTTTTCAACTTAAACAAAATATTGTCTTAGTAAATTTTCAATTTATCTTTTAATGTGTTCATCATGAATATATGTACTCACCATGCTCGCGGATGCCTTGTGCAAGACAGTCCATCCTTTCTCCAAGTATGTTCATCTTACTAATTACAGATTTTCCTGCATATTCAAGAATATTTAATTTTAATGATCTCTTCTTCGAAGGTCATTAATACTCTTTATAACTAATACAAGAACAAGTCAATTATTCTTCGAGGGAAAATACTCACTTTGCTTTATTTTAGGTAAGTGTTTTGAAGTTGCAGATGGAAGATAGTCTTGGCAGGCAGATAGAGACAGTAGTCTTTTTGGCTGCCGTTCAAATGAGTATACTGCTGAACTCATGGGAACACCCACCTCATTGCTACCGAGTAAGTTCTTCATTGTGACTTCTGATTTTGGAGAGAGCTGCTATATTGTGAAGGTAACTGAGATATTATTATGTTTTGGTTGATGGTTCAAGAACATTCCTTGCAGCAGTATATATATACAGAGCAGTTTGGGAGAATTTGATGAATCTTTTAACTACTAACTGGTGCATGAGTCAGCTATGGGTCATCAAGATAGAATATTTCTCAATTTGCTGCAAAGGTTTTTAAAATGTCGTCTTTTATCTGTCTTTTTAATTACAGTAAGCTATCTCATGCTGCCTTATTTTATTATCAAGATTTATGTGCACATGTGGTGTTGTCAACTTTTGAGTTGGAAGATTTGCTTTATGATGTAAGCTGCTTTTACAAGTTGAGTAAAAGTAAGAGAAAGCTTTTGGTGCATAGTAAAATTATCTCAGGTTAGCTTTATTAGTCTTGTATGATCAAGCTTGACAAGATAATGACGCGGATTTATATATGACATTAAAGTTAAGTAGTGGTTGTGGATTATGAATGAGTCATCCATGAACTTTGGTTTGTTGCTTAATAGATCTGGCAAAGAAAAAAAAGGAACCTTTCAAATATTTCAATCTGTTACATAGGGCCAAGAGTTCTAGATTATATTAGCTTCTCTTATAAGGCAGTTACCTTATCTTACCTTTTTTGTCATCTCATCTTGAGTAAAGGCAGGATTTGTAGGCCATTTATGCTGACTTTATGGGGAGTACACCATATATGCATGACAAATGATGTAACTTTTTGAGTAATTTAACTTGTTTTCGTCTTGAACAACTTTTGCCTTTGAAAAATTATGAGAGAAATGTCAAGTATTTTTAGAAGGTAGTTTAAGCACAATAAGTAATTGTATTTTCTGTTTGAAAAATTGGAAACAGCACTGAAGAAGAAAGAGCTTGCCATGCAAATTCATTGTGCTTATAGTGCTAACCAACGGTGAAGGCTGCTAGGTCGACATTGAGATTGAGTTTTCGATATTCCTTTTTATTTCTCATCAAACGAATGAAATCTTCTTCTGCCTTTCCACCCAACTCTTTTGTCTTAAGAACACTTGTATTATGAATAAGTCATTACCCTTCTCCGACCTTGACTGCCCAACCTGAGAGTGGACAGCTAATGAGTTCCACTAATTTAAATGAGTTTCAAATGTAAAAAATAATAGTGTAACTCCACTGTTGCAAGAGTTCCGACGAGGAAGATGATGGACACATGCATTTTCCCTTTTTTTCTTGTTTTTTGGTTTCCTTTTCCAGTTTTAGATAGTTTTGTAGGTGTTGCTTGTTTGGACTGGATCTATTTTGGATCTGGTCACTTTGTACCTTTTTTATTAATGAAGGGGCTTGTCCCACTTTTTAAAATTTTTTTTTTTTATATATATGTCAAAATTTTTCAAAAAAGTAATTAAATAGTAAATGAAATAAAATAAACTATAAAAAACCGATCAAACACAATTCCGCTAGCACAAATGAGTTTCAAATGTTAAAAAATGATAGTTTTCAATAAAAAAAATTGATTTTTTTACATATCCAAATTTTCTAAAAAAAATATAAAAACTGTCAAACACAATTCCGCTTTCACAAATGAGTTTCAAATGTAAAAAATAATAGTGTTGAGCTCAAATGGAGTCCGTCACATATTCTGAAAATTAATGGACTAATACATACGAAAAATTGAGAGAAACCTAAATTACTGTTTCATGACACATAAATTCAAAATAAGCATATTTTCCTTTCAATAATAATAATAAGTATTATTTAATAGATCGTCATCACTGGACCCACAAAATTTGAGCTCAAACATGTCTGGTCACACTTAATCCGAAAAATTTATAAACTAATACACACGACAAATAGAGATAAACCTAAATTACACTTTCATGACACATAAATTTCAAAGAAAGCGATATGCGCTTTTTATAAATAATGTGGATCAATAAAATTTGAGTTCAAATATAGTCAGTTACACATATTTTGAAAAAAAATTATGGATTAATAATTATACATACAAAAATTGAGATAACTTCAAATTCTTATAATCGTGCCACATAATTTTTCCTAAAAAGAGACAAGTCCACTGTATATATGTGGAAAAAAATACATACTGAATATATCAAGGAAATGATTTCCAAAACTCTAATATAAAGGCTAGAAATTTAAAAGGTGTATGTTATATTATAGTACAACAAACATGTCAATTTCTCACACTAAAGACTTCGAATTTTATTTTTTTTTGGAAATTAAATAATGGAGGACTTGTTGAGTCAGCAGGCTTCTTCTTATCTTTCCATCATTGGCCAACAATATTTTGTGTGTTGAAAGACCAAAACAAGGCCACATATTAAAATATTATTATATTATATATGAATAATATTTGATCTCATATTCTCTTATAAATAAAAATATACATGTGACCTGTCTCATAGATTAGAAACAACAGACCAATAAAAGGTAAAAAAAAACAGCCAAACCAAAGGGGTATTTCTTTTTCCAAATATTAATTCTTATTCTAGTGTAAAGAGAAAAGTGAATGAGAATATGAAAAAACAGAATTGCTTCTGTTTCTGTTGTTTCATATGTAAATCACCTTCAGTTATTTATTTTTTGAAGAAAGACATTTTATTTATCTTGCTGAAAATAGAGCTTTTTTATCGATGAAAAAATTGTGTTATAATTTTTCACCCATTTTTTATCGAATTTGCTCATGAAAAAACATAGAGTGAAAAACAAATTCTCACTAAAATATTGAGAAGTTTCTTCTTCTTTTTTGTGTGTGTGAAAACACTACTATTTTAGTTTGTTTGTCTGGTTTTGACTTGATACAGAGTTTAAGAAAGTAAAGATACTTTTGAATCTTATGGTCTTAAATTAAAAATGTGTTACCAAAGTGCCCTTTAATTTTTTGATCATAAACATGTCATGTGAAAAGTTAGAATTAAAAAGTTATCAAAAAATGAAAGAGACAATTTTGAAAACGTGAACTAAAAAAATGAAAGTGAAACAAACAAATTAAAAAGAAAAGAGTATTCCGTGTTTTCAATTAAATTAATAAGTATATTACTTAGCTTCATGATCTTTTTATTTTTAATGGATCACATTAGTTTCTTTTTTCAGGTTTTGACAAGACATAATAGGGTTCTTCCCATAAAGTAACATGAGAGTTGATGTTATACATATAATTTTCCTTTTATTGATTTGTTTACTCTTTTTAAATCGAAATGAATTGCATTGGATTTAATATTATTATTATTATTATTATTATTATTATTATTATTATTATTATTATTATTATTATTAATAATAATAATAATAATAATAATAGCCATGGTATTTACGAATTGAAATTTAAAAGAATGTGTTTTTTTTTAGGAGTTAGAGTTGAAGAAAGAGGGATGACACACTCCATTGAGATTATCTCAATGGATAACCAAATTCCACTGCTTCTTCAAACTGAAAAAGATGAGGTCTCTCCCTTTTAAAACTATATAAAGTTAATTTTGACTTCATTAGCCAATTCTTTTTTACACTATTTCAATGTAATTTTAGGTCTATCTCATGGTCCTAACATATTCATTAGCCATGATTTTAAACCTTTTGGACTTTTAAAATTTTGAATCGGGTCTTGAGGGGTAAAGAAAATAGGTGAGGTAAGTTTTTAAAGTCACGTGACATTTTTAAAATTAAGAAATTCGTTTTAATTTTTTTTTAATTCATCTTGTTAACTAAAAGAATAAGTATGCATAATTTGTTAAATGACGATGGTATATATGCACCACTTTTTTAACGACAGTCATATCCATTTAGATCGCAAAGTTGATGTATTAAAAGAATATGTAATTACTTGTTTATTGACGGACATATTAAAATTTCTTACTCTTTTCCGTTACAGATAGAAGAAGGGATGTGGCCAACACTCAGAACCATTGTTGGTCCCAAGCGAACCCTTGGTCTAGTTTGCTATAGGGATGTTTTTTTGTTCACTAAGGTAATAGAAGAGTGTGTATATATATATATGTTGTCCTTTAAACTACTAACTATTGCATGAGGAAATTGTTGTCAAGAAGAGATATTGTCAAAAAGTTTCAATGTCTTTTATAATGTTTCTGTTGATCGAAAATTGATATTGTCAAAAATCAAAGTAGTAGTGCATGTTCAACCTCTCTTTTCTAATAATTTATTTATGTCAAACTTCAAATTCCGTTAACAACAAAAGAAGACAGATTTTTTTTGTTATCAAGATTTGTGTTCACATGTGATGTTCTCAACTTTTGAGTTGGCTGAAAACTACTTTTTAAAAGTTGAGTAAAAATAAGAGAAAACTTTCCATTTTGAAATCATTTTGTTATATATATAGTGAGCTTTTCGGAAATAGTTTCTCCACCTCCACGAGATAATTTGGTAGTGGTAAGTTCTGTTTTGTGATGTAAACTACCTTTTAAAAGTTGAGTAAAAGTAAGAGAAAACTTACCATATAATAGTATTTTGATTTAAAAAATGAAGCCTTATATATTGTATTCGTGCGTATATTAAATATATTTAAGAATAATAATAGTGAAATACATTATATTCACGCTCTCTTAAGTGTATTAACACATATACAATATCTAGTAGAGGAATATATTATAATCCACATGTATAATATTAATAATAATGAAATAAATTGTCTAGAAAACAATGAATTAGCGACAAACAAATTTTATAGATAAATAACAAAAAACTTCATGTTAGTCTCATTTAACGATAGATTATAAGAAAATATAATCAGGTAAGATCTTTAATTTTAGCTACGATATAGCTGAGAATTACCAATAAATTTTATAGCTAATTTCATTTTTTCTTGTAGTATACCAGTGTGCTCAATAAGTGTATCAACATGTATATAACATCTTTGCCTAACTATATCCACACAAAAATAAGTATATTTGCTATAGAGTTCCAAACTATAAAAATGATTGACTTGTTGAGTCAGCATACTTCTCTTTATCTTTGCATAAGTGGCCAACAATATTTTGGGTGTTGAAAGACCAAAATAAGACCACATATTAAATAATATTATATTATATTATATATGAATATTTTGATCACATTTTTTCTTATAAATTTACAGGTGACCAGTCTCGTAGATATAGCATACCAAAAAAACAAACAAATAAATAAAAAAGAAACAGCCAAAGCAAAGAGGTATTTCTTTTTCTAAATATTCTTGTTCTATGCTAAACTATTACTCCTTATTCTTTGCTACCTCAATTTGAATGCCATGATTTACATAATATTTTATAGTGTAAAGGGAAAAGTGAATGAAAATATGAAAAAATACAATTGCTTTTGTTTCTGTTGTTTCAAATTTAAATCACCTTCTGTTTTTTTTTGGTTTTTTTTATAACTTACATGCTTCAGAGAGTTCTACAACATCTCTACCATTCTTCCGGAAAGAAATCGAAGATTTTTTCCACAGCAAATCAATAAAAAAATTGTGTTATAAAGTAAGATTTTTTCTACTCATTTTCTAACGAACTAGCTCACTGGAAAAATAGATTCTCAATACTAAAACACTATAATGTGTGAAAATATTATTATTTTTTTCTTTTTTTCATTGATTGAATTAAAATATTTGTGAAAATAGTCACCTAACGTTTTTCAATAGAAAATTTCAATGGAAAAATAGTGACTTTTTAGTAGTGTCCGTTTCAATGTATTTGTCAGATTTTTGACTTGATATAGAGTTTAAGAAAGTAAAGAGACTTCTGAATCTTTTATAGTCTTAAACTAAAAATGTGTAAAATGTACCATAGTGCCCGTTAACTTTTTGATTGTAAACATATCATGTGAAAAATTAGAATGAAAGAATCACCAGAAAATGAAAGAAACATTCATCTTAAAATGGACTAAAAAAAAATAAGACAAAGGAATTAAAAAGGAGAGAGTAAGTGTTTCCCATTGAATTAAGGCATAATACATAATTATGTTCTTTAACTTGGTCTCAGCTGGAATTTATGCTCTTTCATTTTGGGTATGTACGAATAGACACTTAAACTTTCATAAAGCTAAACAAGTAGACACACGCATCCTACGTGGCATAATACACATAGGACGCCACGAAAGATGCAGTGTAGGATGTGAATTGTCAAGTAGGATATGTGTATCTACTTGCTCAATTCTATAAAAGTTTAAGTATTATCTAATTGTACACACACAAAGTTATAGAGCATAAATGTCAAATAAAACTAAATTAAAAGGTATTTTTATATATGATGTCTTAAATTAATAAGTGAATTCCTTCCTGCTTTTGTTATTTTTAATAGATCAAATTAGTTTCTTTTTTCTACAGGATTTGACAAGACATGTTAGGGTTCTTTTCATAAAGTAACATGAGAGTTGATGCTATACAATTTTTTTTTTAGTACTTTGTCTTTTCTTTTCAAATCAAATTCTGCAATGAATATATTGCTTTGGATTAATAATAATATGAATTGAAATTAAAAAGAATGTGTCTTTTATAGGAATTACAATTGAAGAAAGAGAGATGATACACTCCACTGAGATGACCCCAACAGATGAACAAATTCCACTTATTCCTCAAATTAATAATGATAAGGTATCTCTTTCTCACAACTATATAAATTTGTTTTTATTTCATTAGCCTACTAATTTTTGGCAATTAAATATATAATTTATTTTGTACCCTATATTTTGCTAGTGCATGAATTTCAAGAGATTGTAGAATTTTTTAGATTACTTCTTTCATTCATATAATTTTAGGTCTACCTCATGATCCTAACATATTTACTAATCATGTTTTTGGTGTAAACCTCGTCTACTTCTTTTCTAATCAGTTTTCACACTCAGAGCCCGTTTGGATTGGCTTAAAATAAGTAACTTTTAAAAAGTTATTTTAAAGTCATTTTAAAAATAAGTAGTTATGTGTTTATTGATGTGTTTAGCAAAAAAGTGTTGAAAGTCACTTTTTTTATCAAAATGTCTGAAATACCCTTAAAGTTGTTAACATTATAAAAGAATTAAGGGTAAAAAAGTAATATACTTGGTCAAAGTAGAATGATTTATAAGTTAAAAAAAATAAGTTGGGGCACCCTACGTTTAACTTTTAACTTATTTTAAGTTACTTTTGACTTATTTTAAGTTATTCTTATAATTGTCAAACACTCAAATAAGTCAAAAACTTATTTAAAAGTTAGTTTGGCCAATTTAAAATCCCATCCAAACACCCACTCAAACTTGTGGAATTCACCTCAGAAATTTCCTCTCAAAATTACCATCTTTACTAAAAAAGAAAAAGTAAATATATAGGTATGCTTGATACGAAAAAAATACTTCTTACTAATTTTTGTGTTTGTAAGTCAGCAGATTTTATTGTCCTAATAGAGCTATAGAGTCTGGCAAAACACTATAAGGGTGGGGTTGATGGGGGAGGGAGTGGGGGTCAGGGGTGGGTGGTGGGAAGGGGAAGGGGCTAGGTTGGATAGGGGAGGCGAGTAGGAGTGTGTAAAAATCGAATCGATGGATAAATCGAATTGGAAAAATGTTATTGGTTTATTGCTACTGGTTACTGCATTTGCCTTTTAACCTTCAATTCACACCTCACGGTGACTTTGAGTTCAATAAATCACATTATACAAAACGTCAAAACCTAAAGTAAGAACTCTATTCCTCTTAATTTCTCTTTGTGTTGCACTTGTATAGCTCTTTTCATGTTAGTTACTATTGTTTCTATTTTATGAGTGTTTTTGTAAAGTTACATTATTGTCTTGTTGCGTCAAATATTGGATAAGACATATATATTTGTTTTATAAGTATTTTCTTGTTGGTGAAATCAAAAACTGAACCATTAAGGACCTAAACTGAAAATCGATAAAAAATATTTTATTGGTTTAACATATTTAAAAATCGAAATTGATAAATGAACCGATAATACATAAAATCGAACCGAACCGACCGATACACACCCCTAGAAGCGAGAGTGTTGGGAAAAAAGACAATTAATGCAGATTGTAACTTATGAAACTGTTACATATATTATTTTATTTTATTTCCTAAAGACAATTATTATGATTCTTTTCCACTAATTACAGATAGATGAAGAGAGGAAAGAGGATCATCCGGAAACAAATGAAGTACTGTTACAAACAAAGAGTTCCACAAATCAAATATTTGATGAAAGATTTAAGCATTTGGACACTACATGCATCAACTTTACGACCATATTCAAAGTAAATGTGGGGCTACGAAAATCAAATCCAGATGCTTATACACCAATGCTGATCTCCATTGGTCCTTACCACAAGAAAAATCCTCAACTTGGCTCCATGGAAAAGTACAAACTGTTGTATCTACGACGATTTCTCAAGCGAAAAGTTGGGCTTGATGTGGAAAGTTGCATTAATGTAATCGACAATCTGAAATATGATGCGCAAAAGTGTTATGACGATAACCTTGACAGGGATATTATTGACAAATTTTCAGAAATGTTATTGCTTGATGGCTGTTTTGTGGTTGAATTTATTCGAGAGTGCTATGAAGATGAGGAAAAAAAAGACAACATCATCAAATTGGAATGGATGAAATATCAAGTATGTCGAGACATGGTGTTACTAGAAAATCAGCTCCCTTTCTTTGTGCTTGTCAAACTTTATAAGATGACAGCGCATCGTACTGAAGAGAACTTCTTGTATATGGTGAGAGAGACCTTACTTAATATTTTTCCAAAGGTGAAATGTATACCCAAATCAGAAATTCAATGTATATTAGAACCATTCGACCATTTAGTTGATGTGGTACACATGTTTTGTCGCCCATCAGGTGAGAAAGTTGAAGAAAACACGAATGCTAGCACGCAAAACCAGTGTTGCAAGATAAGTTTTTGTGGCAACAGTTTGCAATTATCAAAAGAAATCCCCCCTGGGCTTAAATTTTGGCAATGCTATCATATTCCAACTACAAGAGAGCTTTTTGACGCTGGAGTTAGCTTCTTAAAAATAGGATCTGTGGAAGAAAATGACGAGGATAAAGCATCATTATTCGATATCACGTTTGAGAAGGGAATAATGAGAATCCCTTGTTTCACAATCGAGGATACCATGGAAACCTTCATGAGAAACATGATAGCTTTTGAGCAACATACTTCTAAAGAACTATATCCTTATTTCTCGAATTATGCACATTTAATGACTCAACTTATTGGATCACATAGAGATGTGAATTTTCTTCGCCAAAACAAAATAATCCTTAAGGACATAGGAGATGACAAACAAGTGGCCAGCATCTTCAAGAAGCTTTCAGATGGAGTGGCAATCACAGACTTTTATTACATTAAAGAATGCAGCAAATTGACTCAACACTGTGAAAAGCCATGGAATCAAATGAAGGCAAGTTTGAGGCACAACTATTTTCAGAGTCCTTGGGCAGGAGCTTCAACTATGGCAGCTATCACACTTCTTCTACTCACAGTTATACAGACTGTTTTGGCTTTTACCGGTTACCATGTTAATAAGTAATTTTTGTTGTAACTATGTAATACATTTGTTGACTAATCGAGTGATTCCTCATTATGCAATTTATGTGTTGATGAACTTAATATTATGTCACACCTCCATAATGAGGTAGGACTAAAGCTAATAATTTCAGCTCATATTTATAAAATTAGCTTATTTAATTCATATTTTTATTTGAGATAAACTTTTGTTTTTTTTTTTTGCATTAATAGTATATTTGAGGTAAACTTGCTTGTGATTTGAGGTAAATTTTAAATCTTTCGTTTGTTCTCGAAGTGTGTTATAATAAACATTTCGTGGATAAAAAAGGTCTATGCATGCAGGGGAGTAGAGCATTTTTCTCGTTATTGTTCCAATGTTCAGATGGAGCGCTGCTAGGGGAGTCCAGAATCGACTAGCTGAAGATGGAAATCCCCTTGGGTTTGAATTGGTGCTAAGTGTTTTTCCAATGGCAAAACTGAATTTATCAACCACCTCTTATATATTCTTTCTCACAACAACAACATACTCAGTGTGATCCCACATGTGGGGTATGGGGAAGTTGGAGTATATACAGACTTTACCCCTATCTTGTGTGAGGTAGAGTGCCTGTTTCCAATAAATATTCTGAATTGACAAGGTATTATCTTTTACGGAGAGATTCTCAAGCAGAACTTGTGCTAAACTTGGTTGTGGGGTTCGAGAGTGTTGGAGTATATGCAGACTTTACCCCTATAGACTGCATATATATATATTATATCTTCAAAGGAGGATAATCTCTTTTGATAGTTCAATCCTCACGGTATTAGTTATGCAAATTTTGCCTAAAAAGTTCTCCCGGTGAAAATAATAAATCAAGGGGGGCTCCCTTTTAATTTGTTGGGAACTAAACATTATATTTTAAAGGAAAAATGCTCAAATATGCCATCGAACTTTGAGAAAAGACTCATTTATGTCATCCGTTAATAGTTGGGCTCAATCATGGCACTGCCCTTATATGTCTAGATCCATTCGTGCCATTGTTTTTTAATGATTAGGTTTGATGGTTTTGCAAAACCATTTTTTCCCCATTTGTCTTTTATTAGAGGTCCACATCACCAAAATAGTTTCTCCACCTCTACGAGGTAGTCTGGTAGTGGTAATTAAAGTGTGTTTATACTTTATCCTTCGCAGATCTCATTTAGTAGAATTTCACCGGGTATGTTGTTGTTTGTTTGTTATAACTAGTAAGGTAGTTTTTTTTAAAGCAAATTTACCACTAGACAAAGTATCTAGCGGCCTTTTATTAAAATTAAAAAGATATCAATAGGGATAAGTACAAACAAGGGGCGCTAGGCCTTACCTTACCAATCCTAATGAAGTACCTAACTTCTACTAACTAACAAGCATGAAGAAAATAAGAGCTAGAGAGAACTAAGTATTCCATGATCACCATAGAGCTTATAATATACTACATGATGATATTACAAATGAGGATGCTTAAATAATGTAAAAATATGACAATCAAGAGGAAGGTTGAGTTATCAGCCTCAAACTTTCTATTACGAAAGCATGAATTAAAAAGGATTGATTGCCCATCAAAAGTAACTTGAAGTATTTTTCTCTTGTCTTCTTCTTCAAACCTATCCAACAACACTTGATAATTCATATCTTCTTTATGGATTTATTGGATCTTGTTGAACCTATTGATATTGTCATATGGTTCTGCTTTGCCTGTCGCATCGGTAGGTGCCTTGGAACAAACTCCTCAGTCACTTTACCGTCCCAACTATGTTGTCTTCCATGTGTCTTTTTTTTGCTTTTGTTGCTTCCACTTCTTTGTTGCCTAGGTGATATATTCCCTTCCCTAGCCACTCTATCAAAGCATATGTCCAGCATATTGTCTTCCTCATTTTTACCAAAAGAATCCTCGCCCAAATCAATTGTATTTGACACTAAGACCCTTGACTCATTCTTCTTTGCAATCACACATTTAGGCACAAATACTGGAGCTTCTTGGCTTAATTTGCTATTCAATGCAGGTGGTGAAACCTTCTTTTCTTGGGCCAAATTGTTGTCATTCTCTGTTGACCTTACTAGCTTTCCTGTAGCCTTCAATAAAGCATCAAAGCTATTCGAACGTAATAGGTCTCTTGAGGCATTACTAATATCTTGACTCTTCTCACTATCCTGAAAATTTCCAGTCGCAGTCTTTCCACTACATGGAGAACTATTTCGACTAGTCGAGGAAAGGGTCTGACTACTAGTTGAATTTTTGTGTGCAACCAGTGTCCAGTTTTTAGTTACATTCTCGTTTTCAACTTGCAAGACATGCTGCCCTAAATTTTCAGCATCTTTAATATCAGATGTATCCAATAGTTTTTGTCCTGAATCAACTCGCGACGCATCAACCCCAACTCTTGGTGTTCCCCTTGTAGCATCCATACTTTTTTGTTGTTGTAATATCTCTACAGATTTAGGACTTACAGCTAACTCTTGATCATTTGAAACCTCTAAAATACATTTATTTCCAATAGTTGTTTGAAGACCAATATCACTTGTATCAACATCCATTGAATCTGCACGATTTTGCTCAGAAATGGCACCAACCAATTGTCGATTCAAAGCAGTATCTTTACTTTGATCGACATCTACAACCCTTCTTTTTTCATTTAGTATTTCCCTCGCATCACCTTGATATTTTCCACTATCAATAGTACCTTTTAAAGCAGCTTCAATGGTACCATCAATTTGTTTGTTATTTTGATTTATTTTCGAGATCAAACGACAACTACCTTCATCATGACCTTGGTGCTTACGCAATATAAAGGTAGACTATCATATACATCCACAAACTGCAACCTTATACGATTTGGAAGCTTTTCCATTAGATCACGTATAACCTTGACCCTAGCCGTGCTAGGTCTTGACTTGATTTGAGTAGCTTTATCTATAGCTATTGGTTTCCCAACTGCTGATGCTATAGACCAACGAGACTTCTTTGCAAACAAATCAGGAGATAAGTTCGGTAAAGAAATCCAAACTACAGCGAACGCCGTTTCCTCCTTAGGATTATATCCAATGGACTATGGAAATACCTTATATTGGTGTTCCTCTCCATAGTAGAGAAGATAATTAACTGAGCGAGATAAAGCTAGTACAAAATCTTCATATTGATCAAACCTCAATAAAAAATTTCTTCGAGCAAGTAAGCCAATTGAACAATTGCCCTTGGTACCAAGATTTTTCGGCAAAATCGACCTGAATACCTTCAAATCTGGCGCACCATGGGATAATTTAAACACCACTGCTTGATGCAATCCCTCTTTGATCATAAAGTCTTGCCTTTCCTCCATTGAAAACGTGATAGTAGGTTCTCCATGAACTATTTCGACTGGTTTTACGATTGTTTTTGAGTTAATTAGGATAGATTGTTTGGGGTTTAGAGTATTGAAATAGAAAAGGGTGGCGTATGTGGTGGTTTGGGGTGGTGGGGCGGGCTGGACAGCCTCGGAAGGAGGCCGTCCAGTTGCCGTAGCAGCCATGAGAGGGCTGCGCAGCTGTCTAGGAAGGAGCAGCCAGAGAGCGAAACCCTAATTCGCTGGACAAAAAAAATTAAGGTAGTTTAATTCACCCTTAATGATCTTTTTTTCTTTTCTATGCAAATTGACATGGGATTTTTGTTTCGTATTTTCTTTTACCATATAATCTTACTTAATAATCAATTTGGCCAATCTTCCAAATTCTGTTTATTTTTAAAATTGCGTCTTGTCTAAAGTGCTTACTTTTGGAGACTAGTCGTTTTGTATTTGAGCAATCAATTTGAAACACGCTTTTGCCAATAGTGGAACAACAATGTCTGTTAGGGCCAAATTACCAAAAGTGCTTTCGCGAAAAAAACTACATTTTTCGACTTCTAAAAAACTTCTATCGCTCAAAAGCAATAATATTTTTTCTCAAAAAATTTCCAAACATCTCAACCTCTGCTTTCTACTCTTCGTTTTTCCCTTTCAATCCATTAGTTAATTTATGTCAAAGTTCAAATTTCAATAAAAACAAAATAAAGCAAAGTTGGGGATGCTTTTCTATCCGCCTAAGTTATGGCAGACAAAATTATCCAATACTTATGTTGATTTGAGGTAGCAGCAGTGGCAGAGCCACATAGATCGAATGGTGGTTAGTTACACTTTTCGTCAAAAAATGATGTTATGTAATGTGTATATAGAAAAATCATGATTATATATATAGATCAAAAAAATTACTTGACTAATTCTGATTTTGCTATTGTCTATTGCCATAGCAAGTACTTAGTGGAATTGTTAAAATATTGTACAAGATTGTATAATAAAAGATTTTTAAATTTCTTAATATAATAAAAGATTGTATCTTTCTCAATTTGCTGCAAAGGTTTTTAAATTTCTTCTTTTGGCTGTTTGTGTGCAAATGTGGTGTTTTCAACTTTTGAGTTGGCATATTTGCTTTGTGATCAGGGGCGGACCCACCTTTACTTAAGGGGTGTGAAGCGACACTCTTTCATCGGAGAATTATATTATATATAGATATCAAATTTTAATTTAATAAGTATATAAGTATTGACACCTCATAATTATATTTTTTGCTATAACCATTGACATTTCTTAAAAACAAAAATAACTTAAAATACCTCTAGTCATCAAAACTGATTGCAAGGGCATCAATCAAGCATGTTTTCAACGAAGCTAATGAGTAGTGGATCAATTAGCAAAAAAAGGATGCAAGCTAGATATTTTTTAAAATTTGATGATGTACCCATTCCCCCCAATTTTACTATTCTTGTATTTGATAGAGACATGATGGACACTATATTGCTTAGACTAGTCTCCCTTTGTAATGACTCTTAATTATGATTATTAAATAAATCTTTTATTAAAAAAAAAAAAAAAAACTTGGCAAAACTAGCAAGGCAATTTTCTTTTTTTTTCTAACCATTATATCTTCTTTGGTTTCTTCTTAGGAGGAATGACTAGGATGTCACGACCCAAAAATGGACGTGATGGCACTCGTCTTATCCCACCAAGACAAGTCAGCCTAAAACCCAACTAATACAATAAATGCGGAAGTAAAACCAGAAAAAAAAGACTAACACCATCTAATAATGCGGAATACAAAGTCAACTTATTAAAACCCCCAAAATCTGGTTGTCACGTGCACAAGCCTCTAATGTATTACAATGGATTTGAAAGAAAACACAAGTCTCAAATGACATTGTTTCTAGAATAGAACAAGATCATAAATAAGGAGTAAGAAGGTCTGCTGAGATGACAATCAGCTACCTCACAAATCTCCATAGGAAGCCTCGGACAAGAAAATAAGAGAGGGTATCATGAAGATCCGGGCTCATAACCTACAAAAATTTGTTGAAGCAAGGGGTGAGTACCAAACCACACGGTACTCAGCAAGCAAACTTCTAAACACAAGCTAAGGGTATGGAATATGGGTACTCCTTACACCCCCAACCAAACCTCCACAACTACAACCTGCATAAAAACCAGCCCAATCTAATAGTTCACAATTTACATAGCACATAGTTCAACCATATCACTTCAACAATTACATATCAGCAACACACAAGATAAAGTTCACCAATCACAAGTTCCACAGAAAAGTACTCATAAGTTCGCAAATGATAAGGATGCACAATGTAATGAAATGCAATGTCAAGTATAGTGATGCATGTCTGACCTAACGATGCACACCCGCTGTCTCTCAGTCCGGGACCCATGGGGGACATATCTGTCCATGCATCCGTAGCGGCGTGCGACACGACCCTCGATAATGAAATCCGTCGCGGCGTGCGACACGTCCCTCGATAATAAAATTCATCGCGGCGTGCGACACGACCCTCGAATCATAGTATCCGTCGCGGCGCGCGACACGTCCCTCGAATCATAATATCCGTCGCGGCGCGCGACACGTCCCTCGAAATGGTACATTATCTTTAACTTATTCTTTCTCAGTTCACATAACACTTGTCACAACCATGTCTCAAAACCAATGCAAATAACATGTTCACATAAATAATGAGGAGATGACCATTTTCATAAAAATGCACACTTCACAACAACACAATCGTGATACAACACCAACAATGAATCAGTAAGCCTTTCAAACTATTCTCAACACATCACACACCAACAATTAATCACATTGCCTTTTATTACCCCTTTTTCATCATTAAAATTATTCAATATGGACAAGTCAACCCATCACCAAGTCTCATTACTCCCCAACACATACCACAAGGAAAATACACGAATTCTATACACTTAACAAGGGTTGAGAAATCCACTTGCCTCAAATAATCGAACAATCCCTCTGGGACTTGAGTCTTCCCCTTTCGTTGAGCTTCCCAAATCAAAGTAATCTATTCAAGTAAATAATCACAATAAGATTTCGAAACTAGCAACACCTATATTACTATAGGTTTAACCTAGACCCAAAAACTCATCCAAATCTATAATCAAGTTCCTAATCTTGATATCAATTAACATGTCAACTCTCATATTTCCAAATTCCAAATCTAGGGTTATGTTCCAATTCCTCCAATATCAAAAATCTAATAATATTCATATAATACAATACACCTAATATTTAATTACTTACCTCAATATATCATAACTTACTTTATAGCATAATAATAAAATAAGACAAATTAAAACTGGAAGCCCACTGGTTATGAACCAGTGGCGAATCCATGTCAAAGCTCCTAATATGTGTACTATAACCAACAACCCAACCCATCTAATTATATAACCAAGCTGTCAGGAGGATCTTTCTAATTTCAATTTCTTTCCCACTACAGAAAGAACGAATCATTACATATACTCGTCAAAATATATATATCAACCCAACACTTATTCTATCCATTGTTAAATTACTTTCCAGTATACACACACCAATATATAGTGCTAATAAATTGTCCTCTCTCTTAGCAATTAGCATTTCAAACTCAAAGTTAACTTCCATCCATTAAATTGATATTAGACCCCCCTCACAGCAAGATACCAAATTTACCTCTCAAATAATTATGTATCAACAATCACTAGCAATGTAGAGAGAGCAACGTGTATTAGTATTTTCACATGATTAGGATTATTGGAAAGAAAATATAGCATATCAATTAGTCTAGTGTATTACTAGTTTTTGAATTCCAAATTTCTTGCCTGTAATTTCCGTGTGCTCTTCTTCGTTGTTCATATTTGATGATGCCACCGTACAGAGTAAGGTCTTGCCTATTCTGTTTTGTTTTTCCATTCTCTTAAATTCTTAAACCCTACTAACTTATTTTAACACATGGCCAAGTGAAATAGGTATAAAAAAACTTGGCCCATTTACCACCAACTAATATAATTATTTTAAATTACCCCTCAATTAAAACACCGTAGTTAAATGAGTAATTCAAAATTCTCATTTAAAATTTAGGGGAAGAGTATTTTATGAACGAGGAAGGACTAGTTCTCAAAATGATATCACGGGTCATTACATAGGAAGACTTTTGTACTTGGCTCGGATTTTCAACTGGATCCTTTTATTCAAAATTTATCATACACTTAAATTCAATGAAACACAATATTTTAAATTATTTTCTCATTCAATCAGTGTGCGTTTAAGACAACTAACTACATGTGAAATTCCACATTATTTTTAATGACACATCAAAAATTAAATGTTAATAAGTAAATAGGCATAATACATAAATATGTCATTTAACTTGGCTTCAGTTGGCATCTATGCCCTCCAAATTTGAGTGTGTATGAATAAGTAGGCACTTAAACTTATATAAAATTGAACAAATAGACACATTCGTCCTACGTAGCGCCCTACATGGCTATTTTGTGTCCTATGTGGCATCCTACATGTTTTGGTGTCTTCTTCAAATTTCAAGCACTTAAACTTATCAACACTATTTTAATATCACTATATCAACTTATCAAATTCAGCGCAACACTATTTCGATATCATTACATAAACATTTTAAATTTTTGAGTCATGATTTAGTATTCCAACTTTATGTTATATATTTTTCATTGAAAATTTACATTATTTACATTTTTATTTCATAATGTTCACGTATATCCTACTTCTCCAGACCTCATTTGTAGGATTACACTGAGTTTGTTATAATTATTCAATTTATATGTGTCAACTAAAAAAAATAAGGACTCTTTATGAAGTTTGACTTTAGACCCCCAAACTTGTTGAGACGACCCTGCACGTAGGATGTGTATATCTATTTGTGCCACTTTATACAAATTTAAGTGTTTACTTGTGCACACCCAAAGTTAAAAAGCATAAACTCCAAGTTAAATGGTATATTTATATATTATGTCATTAAATAATGATTGACTTGTTGAGTCAGCAGACTTCTCCTTACCTTTAATTCCATCCGTGGCCAACAATATTTTGTATGTTGAAAGACCAAAACAAAACCACATATTAAATGTTATTATATTATATTATATATGAATATTTGATCACATTTTCTCTTATAAATTTACAGGTGACCTGTCTCATAGAAACAACAAACCAAAAAAAGAAACAGCCAAACCAAAAAGAGGTATTTGTTTTTTCTAGATTTTTCTTGTTCTATGCTAAACAATTACTCTTTATTAATTCTTTTGCTACATAATATTTTCTAGCGTAAAAGGGAAAAGTGATTGAGAATATGAAAAAACACAATTCCTACTGTTATTTATTTGTGAAGAAAAACATTTTGTTGCTCTTCACCAAAACAACTTACATGCTTCAAAGAGAGAGTCCTACCACATCTCTCCAATTCTCACTATTAGAAGTAGAAGTGGTTTTCCATCACGAATTAATAAGAAATTTATGTTATAAAACATGTTTTTTTACTCATTTCTCAAGGAACTAGTTATTTACTGGGAAAATGCATGATAGAAAACAGATACAAAGTTTAAGAAAGTAAGGAAATTTTTGGTGGTAAAGCTTCCTAATTTTTATGGGTTGAAAACACTACTATTTTTCTTTTCTCATTTTTCAATTAAAATATTTGTGAAAATAATCGTTGAATATTTTTCCGTCGAAAATTTCAATGGGAAAATAGTGACTTTTTACTTGTGTATCTGTTTCAATTTATTTGACTGATTTTGACTTGATACGAAGTTTAAGAAAATAAAGAAATTTTTTTATCTTACGGTCTTAAACTATAAGGGGTCGTTTGGTGTGATGGATAAGGGAAGTTAATCCCGGGAGAAATTTTAAGTAGCCTCTAATCCTTTGTTTGGTTGCAAAGTGATCTGAGGCCAAAAATATATTTTCTTATCATTAATTGCCTCATATTTAGTATTTATATTTTTCCTTTTTAGCATGAATTTTATGGATTGTGCTAAATAGTGTATTTTATTTGTAGGATTAAATTGGTGCAAAGTTGAAGAAGTTTGGAGATAAAATGAATTAATTATGAAAGATTGAAGAAGGAAAATCAAGCAGACAGTTTAATGGATTAAATTGAATATTATATTAATATTTATATATATGGAAAAGTTGGGCGAGGAAAGCAAATTGTGAGGCGGTTTCACGAGTAAAAGAAGGAATTCAATTCCGTTTTGGTTTTGGGTTCCTAATTTGTTTTGGACTCAGTTATTTTATTCAGGGTTTTCTACATCTATAAATAGTCCATAGAAATTATTATTGGGGATACTTGGAAAGGGAATACTTTTTAGGGAAGACACTTTGTAAGAAAAAATTGTCAATACTTTTTAGGGTTCTTTTCTTCTTCTTTTTCTTAGGTATTAGTAGCTAAAAACCCTTGTTCTGGGGCTGCGGCCATGGGTAATTGTTGAACATCGATTGTTTTGAATTAATGTTGGTTATCGTTTAAATTACTTTTGTATTCTTGTTTTGGTATTTCATGCTTGATCACCATAGAAATAAATCTATTGTCTATTCTTGGACTCGAGAGATAAAGAGGTAGATAGACCAAAGAATGCAAAGAGCTTGTTCTAACTTTGTTTAGATTCGTGTTCAGGAGTGACGCTCGGACGAACACCTCGCTTGGTTACGAAACAGGATGAAATATAAATGCTCGCCAATTAGGACTGACTATCCCTACTCAACGATGTAGTTAGACAGCTAGTTGGAGTAGGTGATTAGAGGTCGAGAGATAATGATCATAAAATCAACCCTGTAAATCAGTAATTTGATAACCTTAGTTAATTCATTACATGAGATGCGATACATGAAGCCTTATGCATGTTGCAGCCCTGGAATTGTCTCAATCACTGTAAGTTAATCTTAGTATTTAATTTTTGCATTCTTTTATTTCTTTTGACACTCTTAAATAAATAATTTGACTAGTATAATTTAGTAAATAGTTAATTGACAAGTATCTGTGGGTTCGATATTCTGGTTCTTAAAGAGCCACTTATTACTTCTGCGACCACGTACACTTGCGTGTGCAATTGGAAGCAACACAAAGCTTGGGATAACTTATCACAGGATTAATCATTAGTACCGAGATAAGTTATCCCTCCCCTTAGGTGGTATAGTAATCCCAAGATAACTTATCCCGGGATAAAATATATAAATGACGAATATATCCTTTTAAACTCTATTTATACCTCACTTTTCATATTTATGTGTAACTATTTTTTAAAGTCTTCAACCTCCTTTATCTTAAAGAATTCTTTTACAAAAAAAAAACATATTACTAAAAAAAAATTATGTAATACAAAATTATTGTACAAATCTTATTATAAATTTGTCGTTTCACTAAACAAAAATATTAGCACATGTCCTCCCGATTACCCCCCCCCCCCCTCCCTCCCTATATTATTTTTAATATCATGTGTAATAATATTCACTACTCCTTATTTTTATGATAATTCTTCATATTTTTCTATTAAAAAATTACACTATATAAATATTATTTTTATTTGTGAATTTATTTGACTAATTCTTATGTTTATTTATATTTTGATTTCTCATAAATCCTCTTTTACTTTAACAAACTTAAGGTGAAAACTCTATTTTTGGGCTAAATAAGAAAAAAGTTTTATTTTTAAATACATACGGTATCATCGTGGAATGCACACAAAAAAAAATATTTAAGCTAAATAAGATGAAAGTTTTATTTTTAAAAATGAATAATTAAAGCTTGCAAAGAAAATATAAAAAAATTAAATAAAGTGAAGGGTAATTTTGTAAATAATTTCAGTATAACTTATCCCATCATAACTAATCCCAGCATAACTTATCCCATCATAACCTACGACGGTTTCTTAAAAGAAAAAGGGGAATTGATGTGAAAAGTTGCATTAGTGAATTGGAGAAACAGAAGGAGGAAGCACTAAAGTGTTACAACGATATAGAAGACCTCAATACTGATAATAGTCATGAATTTTGTCAAATGTTGTTGCTTGATGGTTGTTTTGTGGTTGAGTTTATTCGAGAATATTGTCAAATATGTCCAGAAATCATCGATGTTGATGATTGCATATATACTCAAATACTCCGAGACTTGATGTTACTAGAAAATCAGCTTCCCTTCTTTATCCTCAACAAGCTTCATCACATGACAAAGCAAGTTGATGAATTACCACTGGCAATACTATTGAGTAATTCGTTTCTCTCTTTTAGTATCTTGCCAAAAATGTTCCGTTCATCCTACAGAGAGACAAAATATAATGCAGAAAATATCAAACATTTACTTCATGCAGTACACATATTTTCAAAAGATGGCATAATGAGGCATAAGGTCATGCCAAATGCAACAGAGCTTTCTGAAGCTGGAGTTAGCTTCGTTAAAGTTGGATATTTTAATAGATTATTGAGCGAAGACAAACTTGGGGATGACACAAGGTTATTTGATATAAAGTTCAACAATGGATTTATGACAATCCCTTGTTTTCAAGTCGATGATTATACAGAAACCATCCTACGAAATCTCATTGCTTATGAGCAGCAATCATCTGATGTACAACCTAAATATTTCAGTGATTATGCAACTTTTATGGATTATCTTATCGACTCAGACAAAGATGTGAATTTGCTTCGCCGGAAAGGAATCATAGAGAATTGGATGGGAGAGGACAAGGACGTGGCTAGCCTCTTCAACAAAATCGGAAATGGGGTTTCTGTTTATTCCACCTTCTATTACAATGAAGAATGCATAAAAGCAGTTGAACATTGTGAAAAACCATGGAACAGAATGAAGGCAAATTTGAAGCACAATTATTTTAGTAGTCCTTGGGTAGGAGCTTCAACTGTGGCGGCCATCATACTCCTCATACTCACAACTATACAGACTATTCTAGCTATCAGAGGTGCCGTTAAGTAAGTAGTAATGGTCTCAATTGTAGTGTGTTGATGAGCTTAAGTAAGAAAACAATCCCCACTGAGTATATGTTATATATAATTACAATAAGAATTAATTTTGGATCTATACTTTTTAAAAATTTATCAATTTTAATGATAAGAATTTAAAGGTCAAACCGATTAAATTTATATCATAGATCCCCCTTTGCATAATAATGCACTTATCCTATTGAAATTCAGAATACACCTATGTACCAACCCCATAGTTCTCATCTCTACCACCTTCACATCCTTAACCCCCATGCTGACCTTAATAGTGTTTGCTTAGATTTTATACTAATTTTTTTTCAAAAATATTATTTTCAACTTTTTTAACAAACATTAAAAATTAAATAAGAAACTCACTTATTATTCAGAATGAACTGAACCACTTTTCTACTAGATTTCCCTAAAAATCGTACGTGCAAATCTCCCCGCATGCGGCTCACACCATTTGAGGTGTCCCAGCCCAGCAACACCCTAAAAGTATTCTTTTTCAATTAAACTTGATATCAAAGTTTAGAATAATGGTGGCTTGAACACACACTCAGAGTATTATTCTATGATATGCTTTCTTAAATGTAATGTCAATACACTTTATTCTATGATACTAAAACTTTATTTATTCTATGATACTTTTCTCAAAATGCACATATAGTATACCCATATAGAATTTTTATACTCACCATCTCTGATCATATTCCTTCACCTTCATAAAAGTTGAGTAGAAAAAAAGAATTTAAGAAGAAACTCAAGTACACTCCAACTAGTCCATTTTGAATTTATGAACAGCCAAATCATATAATTTTTAAATGTTTTATACAACATCCCACCTAATACACTATACCAAATAAATAATTTTGGGGCAATAATATAACTCTCGTTATATTATACTTAGCGATAATAATATTATAATATAGGTATTTTGAACCAACACTCTACATAAATTTCTACATACATTAGTGACTCTGGATGCAATGACCTTAACTCAATTGTCATTATAAATATTACCGTTTAAAGAAAAATCTATTACCATTCAATATCTCTAATTTTGTATGTTGTTGTAGTTATATTAAGGGATATGGCACAAATACCCCCGAGACTATGACCAAAATCCCAGAGACACACCTTAACTAAACTATGGTCCTATTACCCCTCCCCCCACCTGAACCCATTTTGAATTAATAATAATAGACATGATATCTATGAATTGAAATTAAAAGGAATGTGTCTTTTATATGAATAATAAAACAATTGAAGAAAAAGGGATGGCACACTTCATTGAGATGACCTCAATGAATGACCAAATTCCAGTACTCCGCTGTTTTCTCAAACTAAAAAAAAGATGAGGTTTCTCTCACACATGATACAACTATATTAATTTGTTTTTGATTTCATTATGCCACTTTTCTTTTGGCAATTAAATATATAAATATTTTTTTTACCCAATCTTTTGCTAGTGGATGAATTTCAAGAGATTATAGAATTTTTTTAGACTACTTCCCATGTAATTTTAGGTCTACCTCATGATCCTAACACATTCACTAATTACGTACCATGGTTTTGGTGTAAACCTTGTATACTTCTTTTCTAATCAGTTGTCTCACTCAAACTTGTGGAATTCACCTCAGAAATCTCCTCTCAAAATTACCGTTTTTACTAGAAAAGAAAAAGTAAAATTTAGATGAGATATTTCTTTCATTAATCCACCTACAAAAAATAAATTATTATTTTTTCTGTAGTAATTAGAGTTGAAGAAGGAAGGATGACGCACTCCATTGAGATTACCTCAATAGATAACCAAATTCCACTGCTTCTTCAAACTGAAAAAGATGAGGTATTTCTTTCATTAACCCACTTTTATTATGTGCAATTTAAGGCATAATAGATAAATGTGCCCTTTAACTTGGCTTCTCCAACTTTGAGTATGCATAAGTAGACACTTAAACTTGTATACAATTGAACAAGTAAACATATGTGTTCTATGTGGTGTCCTATGTGTATTATGCCACGTAGGACATGTGTGTTTACTTGTTCAATTTTATACAAGTTTAAGTGCCTAAAGTTGGAGGGCTTAGATGCTAGCTCAGGTCAAGTTAAAGGACATGTTTATATATTATGTCTTAAATATAAAGATCCTAAGACCTAAAGTAAGCATATTTATACGATTAAATATATATGAAGATAAAATTTACAATATACATCTTGTGAATGTGTTGAACTTTAACAATTCTAAGATTCAGTTAAATATAATATTACAAGTCTTGTAATTAACTATTTTATAAAACTATGACTCTTATCCATTACAGATAGAAAAAGAGAGGAAAGTAGATCATTTAATGGACCTAAAGGACACAAATGGTCAAGATTCATTAGGGTCACAAACAAAGAAATCTGTGAATCAAATATTTGATGAAATGTTTGATTTAGACAATTTGTCTATTGAATCGAGTATCATATTCAAAGTAAATGTGTGGCTACGTGAATCAAATCCAGCTGCTTATATACCAAAGATGGTCTCTATTGGTCCTTACCATAAGAAAAATCCTCAACTGTGTCCAATGAAAAAGTACAAACTATTGTACCTACGGCAGTTTCTTAAACGAAAAGAGGGGATTGATGTGAAAAGTTGCATTAGTGAATTGGAGAAACAGAAGGAGGAAGCACTAAGTGTTACAACGATATAGAAGACCTCGATACTGATAATAGTCATGAATTTTGTCAAATGTTGTTGCTTGATGGTTGTTCTGTGGTTGAGTTAATTCGAGAATATTGTGAAATGCATCTAGAAGGAGAAGACAAGATTATAAATATTAATGATAGTTACATATTTCGAGACTTGATGTTACATTATAAATATTAAGGTTGATGAAGGAAAATTTGAAGCATAATTATTTTAGTAGTCCTTGGTAGAAGCTTTAACTGTGGCAGCCATTGTACTCCTCATACTCACAACTATACAGTCTATTTTAGCTATCACAGGTGTCCTTTAGTAAGTAGTAATTATCATAATTGTCTCAGTTGTAGTGTTTCCAATTTGCATTTGTGTTGATGAACTTATGAGTTTTTCATGTCCCTCTTATGTATTGGGTTTTATAGTTGAATGTTAATTTAGTTTTATTTTAAGTATCTATATCTGTCACCTTTTACCAGCAACATATATCAGATAACTCTATTCATTAGGCAAGCGATCACATTAAGATCTAAGAAAACAAGGAAATGATTTCCAAAACTCTAATATAAAGGCTAGAAATTTAAAAGGTGTATGTTATATTATAGTACAACAAACATGTCAATTTCTCACACTAAAGACTTCGAATTTTATTTTTTTTTTGGAAATTAAATAATGGTGGACTTGTTGAGTCAGCAGGCTTCTCCTTATCTTTCCATCATTGGCCAACAATATTTTGTGTGTTGAAAGACCAAAACAAGGCCACATATTAAAATATTATTATATTATATATGAATAATATTTGATCTCATATTCTCTTATAAATAAAAATATACATGTGACCTGTCTCATAGATTAGAAACAACAGACCAATAAAAGGTAAAAAAAAAAAAAAAAAAAAAAACAGCCAAACCAAAGAGGTATTTCTTTTTCCAAATATTTATTCTTATTCTAGTGTAAAGAGAAAAGTGAATGAGAATATGAAAAAACAGAATTGCTTCTGTTTCTGTTGTTTCATATGTAAATCACCTTCAGTTATTTATTTTTTGAAGAAAGACATTTTTTTTATCTTGCTAAAAATAGAGCTTTTTCATCGATGAAAAAATTGTCTTATAATTTTTCACCCATTTTCACCGAATTTGCTCATGAAAAAACATAGAGTGAAAAACAAATTCTCACTAAAATATTGAGAAGTTTCTTTTTTTTTTTGTTTGTGTGTGAAAACACTACTCCTTATTTTTATGATAATTCTTCATATTTTCTATTAAAAAATTACACTATATAAATATAATTTTTATTTGTGAATTTATTTGACTAATTCTTATGTTTATTTATATTTTGATTTCTCATAAATCCTCTTTTACTTTAACAAACTTAAGGTGAAAAGTCTATTTTTGGGCTAAATAAGAAAAAAGTTTTACTTTTAAATACATACGGTATCATCGTAGGAATGCACACAAAAAAAAAAAATTAAGCTAAATAAGATGAAACTTTTATTTTTAAAAATGAATAATTAAAGCTTGCAAAGAAAATATAAAAAAATTAAATAAAGTGCAGGGTAATTTTGTAAACAAACAACTTGTTCTTATATAATTTCCCTTTTATTAAAAAAGCAAGACAAACAAATTAAAAATGAGAGAGTATATATGTTTTCATTAAATTAATAAGTGCCGTACTTTCTGATCTTTTTAATTTTAATAGATCAAATTAGTTTCTTTTACTACAGGTTAATTTTGACAAGACATAGTGGGGTTATTTTCATATAGTAACATGAAAGTTGATCTTATATAATTTCCCTTTTATTGCTTTGTCTTTTTCTTTTCAAATCAAATTCTACAATGAATATATTGCTTTGGATTAATAGTAAAATGAGTTGACACTTAAAAAAATAATGTGTCTTTTGTAGGAATTAGAGTTGAAGAAAGCAGGATGGCACACTCCATTGAAATTACCTCAATAGATAACCAAATTCCAGTGCTTCTTCAAACCGAAAAAGATGAGGTATCTCTTTCATCAACCTACTTTTATTATATGCAATTATATATAAAGATCCTAAGACCTAAAGTAAGCATACTTATATGATTAAATATATATGAACATAATCTTTACAATATTCATCTTGTGAATGTGTTGACCTTTAACAATTCTAAGATTCAGTTAAATATAATATTACTAGTCTTGTAATTAACTATTTTATAAAACTATGACTCTTATCCATTATAGATAGAAGATGAGAGGAAAGTAGATCAATTAATCGACACAAAGGACACAAAGGGTGAAGATTCATTAGGGTCACAAACAAAGAAATCTGTGATGAAATGCTTGATTTAGACAATTTGTCTATTGAATCGAGTACCTTATTCAAAGTAAATGTGTGGCTACGTGAATCAAATCCAACTGCTTATACACCAAAGATGGTCTCTATTGGTCCTTACCATAAGAAAATTCCTCAACTTCATCCAATGAAAAAGTACAAATTATTGTACCCACAACGGTTTCTTAAAAGAAAAAGGGGAATTGATGTGAAAAGTTGTATTAGTGAATTGGAGAAACAGAAGGAGGAAGCACTAAAGTGTTACAACGATATAGAAGACCTCAATACTGATAATAGTCATGAATTTTGTCAAATGTTGTTGCTTAATGGTTGTTTAAGTACAAATTATTGTACCCACAACGGTTTCTTAAAAGAAAAAGGGGAATTGATGTGAAAAGTTGTATTAGTGAATTGGAGAAACAGAAGGAGGAAGCACTAAAGTGTTACAACGATATAGAAGACCTCAATACTGATAATAGTCATGAATTTTGTCAAATGTTGTTGCTTAATGGTTGTTTTGTGGTTGAGTTTATTCGTGAAAATTCTGAAATGCATCCAGAAGAAGAAGACAAGATTGTAAATATTAATGATACTTACATATTTCGAGATTTGATGCTACTAGAAAATCAACTTCCTTTCTTTGTCCTCAACCTACTTCATGACATGACAAAGCAAGAAGATGAATTACCATTGGCAATACTAGTAGGTAATTCTTTTACCTTTTTTGTTGACTTGCCAAAAATGACCTCTGAATCCTTTAAAGAGACAAAATGTAATCCAAAAGATATCAAACATTTACTTCATTTAGTACACATATTTTCATGTCAAGGATATCGCATGAAAAAGTTAACCGGTGATATAACGTGGAATATGGTTATGCCAAATGCAACAGAGCTTTCTGAAGCTGGAGTTAGCTTTGCAAAAGTCAGTAATATTAATAAAAACGAAGACAATAAGACAAATTTATTGGATATAAAGTTCGAGAAAGGATTGATGGAAATTCCTTGTTTTCGAGTCGAAGATGATACGGAAACCGTCTTGCGAAATCTCATTGCTTATGAGCAACAATCATTTGATGTACATCCTACATATTTCAGTGATTATGCAACTTTCATGGATCATCTTATCGACTCAGAAAAAGATGTGAATTTGCTTCGACAGAAAGGAATCATAGTGAATTGGATAGGAGAGGACAAAGAAGTGGCTAGCCTCTTCAACAAAATCGGAAATGGGGTCACTACGTATTCCGACTTCTATTACAAAGAAGAATTCAGAAAAGCAGTTGAACATTGTCAAAAACCATGGAACAAAATGAAGGCAAATTTGAAGCATAATTATTTTAGTAATTATCATGATTGTTTCAATTGTAGTGTTTCCAATTTGCATTTGTGTTGATGAACTTATGAGTTTTTCATGTCCCCCTTATGTATTGGGTTTTATAGTTGAATGTTAATTTGGTTTATTTCAAGTATCTATATTTGTCACCTCCTACCAGCAACATATACCAGATAACTCTATTCACTATGCAAGCGATCACATTAAGATCTAAGAAAACAATCCCATGCCCCTTTTATTTGCATTCACAACATCAGCCAAAAACACCCCATATATATAAATTGTGTAATTAATTTCTAGACTGCGAAGAATGCAAGAAGTGGCATATTGTCAATTCTTGGATCAGATTCTCAAAGAGGAAAAAGATTGATTCATCTAAAGATCTTGTTCTTTCTACAGCTGCTGATCGAAATTATCATGAATTCACGATGTTTAATTACATTTTTTTTTATCCAATAAGGATTAACCAATCTCCAACATATTTGAATAAATAAGAATTAATTTTGGACATATAATTTTTAAAAGTTTAACAGGTACTTCAGTATATAAGAATCTAAAGATCAAACTTATATCGCAGATCCCCCTTTTTGTAACAATGCACTCATCCTATCGAAATTCTGAAAACGTCTCTGTACCAACCCCGTAGTCCTCATCCCCACCACTCTCACATCCTTAACCCCCATGCCAAACTTAATAGTGCTTGCTTAGATTTTATACAAATATTTTTTCAACACATTATTTTCAACATATTTATCAAACATAAAAAATAAATAAGAAACTCACCTATTTTTTCTTTAAAAAAATTGCAATCTTCCGTTGTATCGAACACACCCTAAAAGTGTTCTTCTTCAGTTAGACTTGATATCAAATTTTAGAATAAATGGTGGCTTGAACACTCACTCAAAGTGTTATTCTATGATATGTTTCCTTAAATGTAATGTTGATACACTTTATTTTAATTTCTGTGATACTTTTCTCAAAATACACATTATTTCATGTTAGTAATATAGGCAGGTTTGCAATCACATTTAGGAAAATCTATATATTGTATACCTTGGGAAGGAGCTTCAATTATGGAAGCAATCATACTCCTTATACTCATAACTATACAGACTATTCTAGCTTTCACATGTGTAGTAATAGTATTAATTATAGTGTTGATGAGCTTAATTATGAGTTTTTTTTAATCAATTCAAGAAATGGTTGCTTGAACACACACTTGCTATTGCCAAACAGAAGCTCTCCAATGTGTCTTACTCTATTGTCCACTTGACTTATATATTGCATAACACAATCCATCAATAACGATTTTTAGCGATAATTAATTATTAGCAATAAAATTTATTTTCGTTAAACATATTTATTTAGTAACACTCTTCATAAATATTACTAAAGCCTATATAGAAGCATTAATTTAATATTAATGTAAGCTTTTATATTCTTTATTAATATATAATTCACGTTAAAAGTTATTTTTGGTTATAGTGACCACGAGAAGTCCACAATGTGCAAATAAACTCAACTCTATACCTTATCTATGGACACTGCCATTCGACTAACAAAATGAGTATTTGTACATAATGCAGTACGGACTGGTTAAGTATTACTCCCTCTTACCCAATTTATGTGGCACTTTTTATTTTTTGAGAGTCAAACAGTTTAATTTTGACCGAAAATTTGCGCATGGAATCTTCAATTTTCTTAAAATGAAATTTATATATTTGTAAACTACGTAAAAATTACTATAATTCACAATAATTGAAAATTCAAAATGCTTAAAAGATCTATAAAAAATTTATGGTAAAAAATAAACTTGTTTGAATCTCGAAATCTGAAAAGTGCCACATAAAATGGGACGGAGAGAGTAAGAATTATGTGTAAAGGTGTATTATTAATTTATTGACTTGATATAAATATTAAATATGAGTAAGTTTTTATCGTTCTATCTTGTTAATTATTAGACTGATAAATACTGGTACATTGCATTTAAAGGAGAGTATGGTTTGGTGTGAATGCGGAGACGTAAGTGATTGCTCTCTTCACCATTTCATATTATTTGATTCATGTTAACTTGATACTCCCCTTAAGATCATTAAAAATAATATAAGAAAAAAAAAAAAAAACTCTTTTGATTTGTTATGATATTTCTCAAATAGTAATTGTAATACTTTTTTTCTTCAGTATTGGTTATTAATACCTTTCTCAAATAAAAATCATAATATTTTTTCTATATATTATAGGTTATTTATTAAAATTTATTTGTTAAATAAATGAAAGTTTTACTTTTGCTTATTTTCTTAGTAATAAAATTATAAAATTGAATATACATTAGACTATGCCCCGTAGATCCATAAGACTTACGCCCCGTATCTCGAAGCTTACGTCTTGTCCCATACTATATAAAACGTATCGCCTCACTCTCCCGCCTTTTAAAACACTGCTAAAGACTTAAAATATTTTTTTTTTGGAAAACTAATTAATGGTTGACTTATTGAGTCAGCAGTCTTCTCCTTATCTTTCATTCATTGGCCAACAATATTTTGTGGGTCGAAAGACTTAAAGAAAGCCACATATTAAAATATTATTATATTATATATGAATAATATTTGATTTCATATTCTCTTATAAATAAAAAATATACATGTGACCTGTCTCATAGATTAGAAACAAGAAGACCAATAAAAGGTAAAAAGAAGAAAAAGAAACAGCCAAACCAAAGAGGTATTTCTTTTTCTGAATATTCTTGTTATATGCTAAACAATTACTCTTTGTTTTCTAGTGTAAAGGAAAAAGTAATGAGAAAATTTGTTTTATCAAACATAATTTTTTCCACTCATTTTTCAACGAACTAGCTCACTGTAAAAATACACATACACTACTAGAAAACATGCCTGTAGTAACAATTTTTTAGCAATGATTAAATACGTGTTGCAATAGGTAGTCATTCGCAATGGTTATAACCGTTGCAATAGACTATAAGACCTAATGAAACACTTTTAAAATTAAAGCGTTGCATTAGCACTACAACTGTTGCCATAGCGTCTGTTATTGCAAGGGTTTCACAAACCCGTTTCCATAGAGTAACCTATGGCAACGGTTCTTACGAAAATAAAGGTATTGCAACGTATATATTTCCCTCAATTATTTTCCCTCTACTAATTTTACTAGACCCGCCAAAAGGTTCTTTTTTTAATTAATATTTTAAAAAAATAAAAGTGTAAATGTATAACATATCAGATTTTTTTTTTGATTTCATTAGTCCACTTTTCTTTTGGCAATTAAATATATAATTTTTTTGTACCTTATAATTTTCTACATGCATGAATTTCAAGAGATTGTAGAATTTTTCAGGCTACTTCTCCCTTCATATAAATTTTGGTCTGCCTCATGGTCCTAACATGTTCTGTCACGACCCAAAGCCGGACGTGATGGCACATGTCATATCCCACCAGGACAAGTCAATCTAAAACCCAACAAGCGGAAATAACACAAATAAAGAAGAGAAATAACCAAGTTGAAATCTTTCAACATAAACAAAACCAACCCAAGACTGGTTGTCACATGTACAAGCCACTAATACAGAAGTTCAATAGATAAGTAAAAGCCTCAATATCTTTGTGTCTCAAATAGAACAAAGTATAGAAAAAGGATCTAGAGGGATCGCCGACATCGAACAGCTACTTCTAAAGTATCCAATCTAGATCGCAAAGTTGATCATATTATAAGAATATGTAATTGTTTGCTTATTGCATAGTGCTTCTAATAAACATTTTAAAATTTCTCACTCTCTTCCGTTACAGATAGAAGAAGGAAGGAAAGAGCATCAATTAATCGACAAAAACGAAACAAATGGTAAAGATCCATCAGGGTCGCAAACAAAAAAATATGTACAACAAATCTTTGATAAAATGTTTGAGGATTTGGACAAATCATCTATTAAATCGTGTACCATATTCAAAGTAAATGTGCGACTACGTGAATCAAATCCATCTGCTTATACACCAAAGATGGTCTCTATTGGTCCTTATCATAAGAAAAATCCTCAACTTGGTCCAATGGAAAAGTACAAACTATTATACCTACGACGGTTTCTTCAACGTGGAAAGTGTGATGTGAAAAGTTGCATCAGTTATTTGGAGGATTGGAAGGAGGAAGTACTAATGCGTTACGAGGATATAGGAAACCTCGATACTGATACTAGTCAAGAATTTTTCCAAATGTTGTTGCTCGATGGTTGTTTTGTGGTTGAGTTTATTCGAGAGCATTGTGAAATGTGTCCAGAAGGAGAAGACAAAATCATCAATTTTTTTGATTACAAATATAATCAAATACTCCGAGACTTGTTGTTACTAGAAAACCAACTTCCTTTCTTTATCCTCGACATTCTTTATTCCATGACAAGGCAAGATGATGAATTACCATTGGTAACTCTGGCGATCACTTTGTTTAGCCATGTTGTTAACTTGGGATATATGTCAGTACACAATAATGATTCATATGATCTGATTTGTTCATATGATATAAAACATTTACTTCAAGTAGTACACGTTGTTTCATGTCTGAGGAATTTCGAAAAATGGTCAGACGATGACATGATGTGGAATAAGGTGATGTCAAATGCAACAGAGCTTTTAGGTAATTCTAGTGTGTTTCCTCACAACTTAATTTGCTTATGAGTTTTTCATTACTTCTATTTTGTATTGGGTTTTTATAGCTAAATGCTAATTTGGGGTTTGCTAATTGTATGTCTTTACTTAATTGAGGAATTATTATAAGTGAATTACAAAATGAATTATCTAAGTAATAGATAACTTTTTGTCATAAATCCTTTGATTCCTATATTTGTAGTTGATTTTTTCGAGCCCCAAACGTAGTTATTTTTATCAAAATATATGCCTAGAATATCACAACCAGAAAAATAAGTGTATCAAAATATATAAAGTTTATAGACTGTTTTCCCTTTTTGCTTGTTGTAAGTTGTAACTGATCTGAACAATGGAGGATAAGAAAAGATCGAATTGTGAGTTTAGGAGTTCAAAAAATTGATTTGCTACAAACGAACTTTGTTTTCAATAGGTCATATCTCAAAAGAATAGGAATGTCGAGGGGAGTTTGAATCTAAAATTTGAGAAAGAGTCAATGACATGAAATTCAGTCACAATTCATTGAATTTTGAAGTAATAGTCAAATCATATGTCACGACCCAAAACCGGGTGTGATGGCACTTATCCTATTCCACCAGGACAAGTCAGCCTAAAACCCAACAAGCGGAAGAAAATAAAAGAAATAACGAAAGAAAACAGGAAGAAGGAAGACTTCATCTATTAAACCAAATCCAAGACTGATTGTCACATGTACAAGCCTCTAATTATAGAATTTGAACAAAACTTCAAGTCTCAATGTCTGTATCTCAAATAGAACAAACATAAGTAAAAAGATCGAGAGAGGGAAAGCCGGCATCACCAACTACCTCTCTAGTATCCTCAACGACCCTCGGAGAAAGGGAAAGAGCTAAATCACGGTCCTGGCTCGGGTCCTACACAAGTGTAGAAGCAAGGATGAGTACAAAACGGCACGGTACTCATCAAATCAACAAATAAAACAAAGCAGAGCTAAAAGAATCACGAAATCCCGACTTCCAACCGAACCTCCAATAACTACAACCTGCACAGAAATTCACCCCAACCTAATAGATTCTCAAGTGATAGATCAAATGATATAATTCAACAATGGATACTCAATAATTCAGTAACATGTAAAAAATACGGTTCCATAACAGTTCAATAACAGTCCACTAACAAGTCAATAAGGAAGTTCAACTCAAATAACAACAAGTCATCTCAGAATCAAAAGGGCAATACATAGCACCACAATAGCAAGGATCAGACAATACAATGCAATACAATGCCATGTCATGAATGCATGTCTGTCCTAGGAATTCAGAAGAAGGAAGTACTAAAGTGTTACGACGATATAGAAGACGTCGATACCAATGGTAATCATGGATTTTGCAAAATGTTGTTGCTTGATGGTTGTTTTGTGGTTGAGTTTATTCGAGAGCATTCTGAAATATATCCAAAAAGAGAAGGCAAAATTACCAATTTTGTTGATTACAAATATAATCAAATACTCCAAGACTTGTTGTTACTAGAAAACCAGCTTCCTTTCTTTGTCCTCAAATGGCTTTATGGCATCACATCTAAAAGTTATGAACCATTGGAAAAATTGGCGATCACTTTGTTTAGCCGTGTTGTTAGCTTGAGATATATAGATCATTTTGATGCAACATATGATGATATAAAACATTTACTTCAACTTCATTGTTTCATGTCCGAGGAATTTGAAGAAATTGTCAAAGGATGACAAAAAGTGGAATAAGGTGATGCCAAATGCAACAGAGTTTTCCGAAGGTGGAGTTAGCTTTGCAAAGGACAGTAATATGAAAAGTTTGTTTGATATAAAGTTTGAGAATGGATTGATGACAATACCTTCTCTTGATGTGGTAGATAGTACGGAAACCTCCTGCGAAATCTCATTGCTTATGAGCAACAATCAATTGATTTACAATATTTATGTTTCAGTGATTATGCAACTTTCATGGATAATCTTATCGACTCAGACAAAGATGTGATATTACTTAAATCATAAAAAAGTGGCTAGCATCTTCAACAAAATGAGAATCGGGGACCGTTCTTATTCCAACTTCTATTACAATGAACAATACAAAAGAGCATTTCGACATCGTAAAAATCCATGGAACAGAATAAGGGTAAATGTGATGCATAATTATTTGAGCAAGTCTTGGGCAAGAGCAATTCAGTTGTGGCAGGCATCATAATCTTAATACTCACAACTATACAGACTATTTTTGCTATCACTAGTGCCTTTAAGTAACTAGTAATTGTTGATGAGCTTATAACTTAGTTTTTTTTTTTAATCAATTCTACTCTCTCATTAAATGTTTAATTTGTCATTAATGGTTGCTTCAATACACACTTACGCTATTGTCCACTTGCATCACACACTAACAACTAATTAATGATAATGGCTTAATTCCTGTTAAATATATTTTGTTGGTGTAATATACCACAAATACAATAAATTACAGTTGAAAATAAAATGAACAAAAATGAATAAATAAATATTTAGGCTGAGGCGCGTATATCCCGCTCTCTTTAAGGAGATTCAAGTTCACTGCGGCATAATCTACACCGATTCAGCAGTATTACTCTTGACTTGTCCCCTCCAGGATACAACAGCCCAACAACGTCGTACAACGTACTCACGCAACTCCTGATTAGTTGAAGAGTCCAAAGCTCCACAAAAGAAACACCTTACTTCAACATATAATGACTCTCTTTTGTATAGTGAATATAGTTGAAGACTTAGAATATTTTTCTTGTCTCAACTCTCTCTTTCACTACACTAACACAATGTAAACGCAATATAGTATTCCTCATCTTTTTCACTCTATATTTTCTTGTATATTTCTTTCCATTTTCACAAAGAAAAACCATCACTATTTATAGGTGATGAATTCTTCCTTACAATGAATAGGAAGATAATGGTGTAGTTAATAGGGCAAGTGAATGACCTATAGGTTACCTGAGTTATAAGAATAAAGAGTGAACAATGAATTAGTGTTTATAGGAGTTTCAAGAAAATGAATGGTTGACCATCATCACTTCTGCCACTAAATACAATGACATCAATTGTCATCAAATGAGCCATTACTCTCACGTTCTGGCTACCCTTTTTCACTAGGGAGAATTGGCAACAAGGATAGATAGTATATGAGACACATTAGTAATTAAAGAATATTAAAATGCTCAATGTGTACTAATAATCCCCCACTCATTTTAATAATAAGATAAGAGAGTACTTCACAATTTAGTTGAAGGTAGACTATTATGCATAATAAAGGTGTGCTCTGCATTGAATCTTCATTTAGTAAAACAGTCAACTTTACTCTAGAGTCAGTAGTGGTCTCAGACTTGAACTATGACTGCTTAAGGGAAATAAAGTATCACTGCTTACACACAATAATCAAGGTGTTGACATAAGCTTTTTTAGCCAGCACATTATGGCCTTGTGCTATCCCGGTTTCATGAGTGTTTTTGAGAACAAGCTCATTCTCATAGAAAGCGGCCTACTTTCACACTCACATAGGTGAAATCTGTCAAGGGTGGTCCTATAATTTGACACCCCACTCATACGAGATATAGAATTTCATTAAGAGTTCAATGACTCAACCTCCACAAATCATTATAGGATAAATGCACTCACATCATAGGGATTGAATAAAATAAATATATAGTGCATTTCACAACAAGTCATCATATGATCCGTTCTTCCCATTGAACCTGGTTATAGGATCTCTAGTCCCTAGGTTGAGTTTCCTCATATATGACTTTTTTTAAGCTTCAATTTCATTCCCCTCGATGTGCTTCTGACCCAATATCTTGCTAAGGCCTTAGTTTATCAATCTGCAAGATTTAACACAAGTTTTAACACAATTAATATTGATGGTATATCAGTGATCAATATGATCTCACAATATTGTGTATTTTCTCATGAGTCTGAAATTACCATTATGATAACGATTTTGTACTCTACCATTATATTGGTGCTAGCACAATTAATCAAAATTTGAAAAATTAATTTCTCAAAATAAAGTGTTTGATATAGTAAAATCAAACCACTTTTTCACTAGTTGAAGTTTTAGAGTTTGCAAGCAATACAATTTGCTTTTCTCATCTCCAACAAATATCACCAAATTTTCTCATTTGGTTTGCTTGTACATGTTTATTACTTTTTCTGCAAACGCAACATCAAGTCAAGTTGTTAGTCACAAAATCTCTCTTTTTTAAGGCTAACAAGCTCCTTTTTATTTGTCACACCATTTTTCACATAATTGAATCAAAAGGAGTTGCAAGACTCACACAACCAACAAAACTGTATTTCACAATTTTTTCAATATTATGTGACTTGACAAGGAAAATTTTATCACATGTTTTATGGTATTTTTTTCATTCCAAGAATTAAATTTATCTCACCCAAAACATTTCATGTTAAATGGCTACTCAACATATTTTTCATAATTTATTTATAACTCTCATGTTAGAGTCAAAATTCATCTCATTATAGCCAATCAACAACATGTGATTTATTCCACAATAAATATTTGCACTTACAGTAATCTTTTTTAGAGCATTTCTCAAAGATGCAAAACATCACAATTTCACAAATATTTTTTCATTTCATGAACCCCCACTATTTTAAGAATTTAAATATCATTTTTTCCATGAAAAAGTAGTATCACTTAATTCATGAAAATATTAGGAAAAAAGTTTTTCCTTTACCTTTTCTCCACTTGAATTGAGCAAGTAGAAAAATACTTTACCGTACACCTCTTCTCTTCCGTCTCTTGAAGAGAGCGACATTGAGCAGAATTATGTTGAGATCCCTATCTTGATATCCGCACTTTTTCAAACTATAACAAAAACATGAATCTCCTTAAAATTGTTAGTGAAAATTATAAAGAATACAAGATTAAAAGATTACAATTGAAAATAAAAATGAAGAAATAAAAATCTCTTCCGGCTGAGGCGCGGATATCCCGCTCTCTTTAAGGAGATTCAAGTCCACTGCGGCATAATCTACACCGATCCAGCAGTATTACTCTTGACTTGTCCCCTCCAGGATACAACAGTCCAACAACGTCGTACAACGTACTCACGCAACTCCTGATTAGTTGAAGAGTCCAAAGCTCCACAAAAGAAACACCTTACTTCAACATATAATGACTCTCTTTTGTATAGTGAATATAGTTGAAGACTTAGAGTATTTTTCTTGTCTCAACTCTCTCTTTCACTACACTAACTCAATGTAAACGCAATATAGTATTCCTCATCTTTTTCACTTTATATTTTCTTGTATATTTCTTTCCATTTTCACAAAGAAAAACCATCACTATTTATAGGTGATGAATTCTTCCTTACAATGAATAGGAAGATAATGGGATAGTTAATAGGGCAAGTGAATGACCTATAGGTTACATGAGTTATAAGAATAAAGAGTGAAAAAATGAGTTAGCGGTTATAGGAGTTTCAAGAAAATGAATGGTTGACCATCATCACTTCTGCCACTAAATACAATGACATCAATTGTCATCAAATGAGCCATTACTCTCACGTTCTGGCTACCCTTTTTCACTAGGGAGAATTGGCAACAAGGATAGATAGTATATGAGACACATTAATAATTAAAGAATATTAAAATGCTCAATGTGTACTAACATATTTTTTAGAGGCAATTACTAATTACAATTACATTTTAGCATTCTTTAATTTGTAAATGTCATTAAAGCCTATAACGACATTGAATTCAATAATAATTGACTAATGACCATTAAAACTTTCACACTCTTCGTGTGCAATTGACGCTAAAAGTTATTGGCTTGCAATCTGAGCAGCATTTCCACAATGTACAAATAAAATTAACTCTCTATGGACACTTCCATTCCACTTGGGGATGGCAATGGAGCGAAACGGCCAGAAGTGGATCGGGGCTGATTTAAAAATTCATGTGGGACGGGGCCGATTGCTGGTTTGGGATAAAAGTTCTTTTAAAATCGCGATTTACACAAATTCTTGTACCAATTTGGCACCTATTTGGGCACTAGTCATATGAAGAGCTAAGAGTTGTTAAGAAGAATGAAACTGAACGGATATTTATGAAAAAAACTGTTTTGAATGGATATTTATGAAAAAAATGTTTTGAATGGCTAAAAAAACTAGAAAGAAAAAAAAAGTTCATGTTACTGTAGACATTAAAAATTTGTGGGACTCTCCAAGATAGACATGTTCAATAAAATTCTAGTTGGGATTCTACAAAATGTACTCAATTCCAGTTAGCATTCTTGGAGGCTAGTCAACCCTAAACCCTAATTCATGCCAATACAAAGTGTTATATTCCCTTGAAAAGGCATCTCAAATATTTCGTAAATTCATGAAATATTCGTAAAGTGATCAAATTCAAATCATTCTAGTTCGAGAATACGCCACTAACGGCCCTCGAATCATGTATAAATCTTATGAGAGAAGAATCAAGGGAGAAACAGAATTGTACCCACATTGATTTATCAATAAAATATATTCTTGTTTCTTCGGACTTTATTTATGGTTGATTTATTTTTCATATACTTAAAATTTGTTGCAAACAAATTGGCATACCCGATGGGACCAAATCTGTCTTTCATCTCTTTTCTCACAAATCATATGCAAATCTGAAGCCACAAAACCGCAAAGGTGGAATGATCAGTACTTCAAGTCTCACCTTTGAGTTTCATCAAGTCGACACTCCAACAAGCCTTGAAGGCATTTGTAGACATTGAAAATTTGTGTGACTCTACAAGCTACAAGGTGTGTTCAATATAATTCTAGTTGAGATTCTACAAAATGTATTCAATTCCAGTTAGGATTCTTGGAGGCTACTCAACTCTAAACCCTAATTCATGCCTATATAAAGAGTACTATATTCCCTTGAAAAGGCATCTCGAATATTTCGCAAATTCATTCATAAAGAGATCAAATCCAAATCATCCTAGTTCGAGATATACGCCATTAACGACCCTCGAATCATGGATAAATCTTATGAGAGAAGAATCAAGGGAGGATTAGAACGGTATCCATATTGATTTATCAATAAAATACATTCTTGTTTCTTCAAACTTTATTTATGGTTGATTTATTTTCCATATACTCAAAATTTGTTGCAAACAATCACTACTTGCATTCGATATTTGTTTATTACATCAAATGTAACTAATACAAAATTATCAAAAAAAAATTTATTGACATGTTTAAAAGATTAATATAAAATTGCATTGTAATGCTAGGCTAATATATTAATTTTAGTGGTTAAACAAAATATTAAGCCGTTAAAAGAATTATGTGGGACTGAGCGAAGCAGATTTATGCGGGGCGGGACAAAATGAGTTGAAAATTAAAAATTATGCTATGTGGAGTGTAATGACCCAGAAGGTCATTTTTGAAAATTTTGAATTATTCGATAACTACGGTTATTTAATTAGCGGGTGATTTTAAATAATTAATTTGATTGGTGATTAATGGACTAAATTGTTAAATTAGTTAATACCCTATATAATTTTATATCATTCTTTTTAAACCAAAAAAAAAAGGATTAACCTCACGAAGAGGACGTCACAATTCAGCGACTACCAGACACCAGTTTGCATCAGGTAAAGGAAATCAACCATGTCTTCCTCCCAACATTTATGTATATAGATAGTGAGATAGAAGTTATTATTATTATTATTATTATTATTATTATTATTATAATAGTTATGTATGGTGGAACAGAAAGAAGAATAAAATTGGGTTTCTTTAAATTGCAAATTTAGTACATATTGTAGTTGTTGACTTGACGGCTAGGTTTGGATGGCCAATCATTGGTTAATGATTGCCCAATTAGGAGCAAATCATTATAGAGGAAAGAAAGTGTTAACTAGGTTAAGATTTGTATATTATTTCATAGGTAGGATTACAGGTTCTTCCCTCAGTTTTGGATACGAAACTTTTTTATGATTATCACCTAATGATTCGAGTTTTGACATGTTGAAATAGGTTTGTTGTATTATATGAATATTATTTGAGTTAGGTTATTGGGAGGAATTAAGACTTAACCCTAGACTTGAAACTCAGGAACTTGATTATAGATTTGGGTGAGTTTTTGGGTCTAAGCTAAACATATAGTAATATGGGTGTTGTTAGTTTCAAAATCTTATTGTGAGTATTTGTTTAAATAGATTGCATTGATTTGAAAGCTCAACGAAAGGAGAAGGCTCAAGTCCTGAGGTGATTTGTTCAATTATTTGAGGCAAGTGGATTTCTCAACCCTTGTTAAGTGCATAGAATTCGTGTATTTCCTTGTGGTATGTGTTGGGGAGTAATGGGACTTGGTGATGGATTGACATGTCCATATTGAATAATTTTAATGATGAAAAAGGGGTAATAAAAGGCAATGTGATTAATTATTGGTGTGTGATGTGTTGAGAATGATTTGAAAGGCTTATTGATTCATTGTTGATGTTGTATCACGATTGTGTTGTTATGAAGTGTGCATTGTTATGAAAATGGTCATCACCTCATTATTTGTGTGAACATGTTATTTGCATTGGTTCTGAGATATGGTTGTGACAAGTGTTATGTGAATTGAGGAAGAATAAGAAACTAAAGAGGATGTACCATTTCGAGAGACGTGTCGCACGCCGCGACGAATTCTATTATCGAGGGACGTGTCGCACGCCGCGACGAATTCTATTATCGAGGGACGTGTCGCACGCCGCGACGGATTTTATTATCGAGGGACATGTCGCACGCCGCGATGGATTTCATTATCGAGGGTCGTGTCGCACGCCGCGACGGATGTACGGACAGAAATGTCCCCCATGGGTCCCGGACTGAGAGACAGCGGGTGTGTATCGTTAGGCCAGACATACATCACTATACTTTACATTGCATTTCATTGCATTGTGCATCTTTAACATTTGTGAACTTATGAGTACTTTTCTGTGAAACTTGTGATTGGTGAACTTTATCTTGTGTGTTGCTGATATGTAATTGTTGAAGTGATATGGTTGAACTATGTGCTATGTAAATTTTGAACTATTAGGTTGGGCTGGTTTTTATGCAGGTTGTAGTTGTGGAGGTTTGGTTGGGGTGTAAGGAGTACCCGTATTCCATACCCTTAGCTTGTGTTTAGAAGTTTGCTTGCTGAGTACCGTGTGGTTTGGTACTCACCCCTTGCTTCTACAATTTTTTGTAGGTTATGAGCCCGGATCTTCATGATAACCTCTCTTATTTTCTTGTCCGAGGCTTCCTATGGAGATTTGTGAGGTAGCTGATTGTCATCTCAGCAGACCTTCTTACTCCTTATTTATGATCTTGTTCTATTCTAGAAACAATGTCGTTTGAGACTTGTGTTTTCTTTCAAATCCATTGTAATACATTAGAGGCTTGTGCACGTGACAACCAGATTTTGGGGGTTTTAATAAGTTGACTTTGTATTCCGCATTATTAGATGGTGTTAGTCTCTTTTTTCTGGTTTTACTTCCGCATTTATTGTATTAGTTGGGTTTTAGTCTGACTTGTCTTGGTGGGATAAGACGAGTGCCATCACGTCCATTTTTGGGCCGTGACATGGAGCTAGGTGGATTGAAATCTTAGCGAGTTTGCTCCGCAATAACACTACATCAAAAATGATCTTTAGCAACACTATTTAATGTCAATAGTTTAATTGTTGCTAAATATGTTTCTTAGAGACAATTAACACTCTTTGTAAATCCTAAATATTTTTAACACGCTTTATTAATGTGCATTATTAATTACCATTAAAAATTATTTTTTTTTGTGTTCCCCATTTGCCATCCCAAATTCGACTAACAAAATTTTACTAATTCTCTCGCACACATCACCACCAAAAAAAAGAACAAAATGAGTATTTGAAAATGGTGCAGTACGAACTATGGTTAAATATTTTTAAAAAATATGTATAAAAGCGTATTATTTATTTATTGGTTCAATATAAATATTGAATATGAATACATTTTTATCATTTTACCCTATTAATTATTAGACTGATCAATACTGGTACGACACAGTGCATTTAAAGGAGACTATAGTTTGATGGAAATGTGGAGATGTAAGTGATTATTGCTCTCTTCATCATTTTATATTATTTGATTCTTGTTGACTTGACTAGACACTCTTTTTAAATTATTAAGGGTAGTATAAGGAAAAGTAATAAAACTATTTTAATTTGTTAAAATAGAAAAATAAAATAATAAAAAATTATTTATAATATAAAAATTAAGTAAAATAAAACAAAGTAATACATCAAAAAGACCTAAACATTTAAAAAAACGTGCTTCTTTCTTTTGTAGGACTGCAGGGGCGGCTCTATGCTTCAAAAAATAAGGCATACGCCTTAGGCCCCTAATTTTCGAGGGCCTTAAATTTTTATCAAAAATAAATTATGTGTTAATTTTTTCATAGAAAAATTGATTATGTTTATATTTCTTGATCATATTTTATGGTTCTTCACTCATATTTTTATCTAAGTTTGTCTAACTTATTACTTGTAGAATCATATTAACAATTCATATAATGATTGTCTCAGTGAAAGAATGTTTTTAAACGTTGAATTGATAAAATCTTTACTTAAAACTAATAATTGAGTGTTTTTTCAACGAAATCATATATAAAAAAAATATTAAGTAATAATTAGCACTTAAAATGTTAGAAAAATAAAATAAATATATATGAAGTTTGATTAAATTTTAGGCCTCTAACTAAAATTTCGCTTTAGGCCTCCGATTATGTCGAGCCGGCCCTGTGTAGGAGTAATTATGAATATGGATTCTGGACATAGGCATGCAGTACTGCATGAACTGTATATAGTACTAATAAATTATTAATTGTAGACAGCTTGTAAAATTAATTTTTACACCTAACTTTCTATTTGTATTGAAAACGAAATATCTGGGAATATCCATTCCATATTAATTAAATTTTTGGATTTTTTCATTGTTTAAAATAATTAAATTGTTTAAAATTCAAGATGTATGTTTGAATTTTTTTTTCATATTTGTCATTCCCTTTAATAAGTTTTATATTTATGAGATAAATTTCACTACTTGCAAAGTTAAATTTATAATTTTACAAAAGACTATAATGGAAAGTGTTTGTGTATATACATTTTATTATTAAAATACAATATTAAATGTATATATTAGTGGGTATAAAATTGTAGTACAAGATGACTATTGGTTTTGTAACTTATATGACCATTAGTTCTTGTAACTCTCATGATCATTAGTTTCTTGTAACTCATATGACCATTAGTGTTTTGAAACTTATGTAACATCTATCACATTCATCTACCCACATTACTACCACATTCTACCCATTGATTGTATGGAAGACTTCTTCACCTATAAATATAGTGGTGTTTCTTCCTATGTGAAGTAACCCAAGAAAGATGAGAAGTGTGAAATAATGTTTTAGTGTGTAGTAGTGAAAGAGAAAATTGAGACAAAGAAAATATTCTAAGTCTTCAACTATATTCACTATACATAAAGAGAGTTTGAAGGAAGGTGTTTTTTTTGTGGAGTTTTGGACTCTTCAACTAATCCGGAGTTGTACGACGTTGTTGGACTGTTGTATCGTGGAGGGGACAAGTCAAGAATTATACGGTTGGATCGGTGTAGATTATGTCGCAGTGGGCTTGAATCTCCTTAAAGAGAGCGAGATATCCGCGCCTCAACCTGAATTTTTTTTATTCATTTCTGTCATTTTATTTTCAACTGTAATTTATATTATTTGTGGCATATTACACCAACAGAAAGTATCATTTAAATTATGTCCTTACATATTTTTCTTAATAAATATGCATTATCTCATAAGTTCAATTAATAATAGAGGGAGTACTATATTCACTACAACAAATTCGATTATCAGGGACAAATTATTTCGTCATTTATAAACCATATTTCGTCACTAAAAATCTTGTGAGACAAAAAATATTTCGTCAATTAGTCGTCACTAAATGTGTCACTAAAAGTATACAAAGAAGATTTAGTGATTCGTCACTAAAAGAATTATATTAACTACAGAAAGAAAAATCGTCCCCAAATGCATAAACATTTGTGACAAATTTATTTGTCATAAAAGTATAAATTTTTTTGTAGTTAATAGTATGCTTTGTCACTAAAAAGGTTATTACTACCGATAAAATTATATCGTCGCTAATTATTTTACTTCAATCAGTGATGACATCAATTGTCTCTAAATTTATATGTATTTCGTAGTTGAACAAAATTTAATTTCGTCACTAATGACTATATTTTATATTCAAAAAATTATTTTGTCCTTAAATGTATTAATTAGGGACAAATTTATTATTATAAAAAAAGGTTAATAATTTTGTTGTTAAATCTATCAATTTTATCGATTTAATCCAATTATTCAATTGCAATTACAATACTTTTCACTTTCAAATACACATATAATTTCTTTTTTTTTACATTTATTCTCTCCCAATTTTTTTAACCCCTCCCTAGAACTCCCCTATTATTCTTCCTTGTGGACTCGAACTCAGAACCTTAAGGTTGGAAGTGAGAAATGCTTACCATCCGATCAACTCTCTCTTGTCTCTCATTTTTATTTTATTTTTAACTTCATTCACTTTTTTCAAATTTAACTTCTATAGAAATAATATATTATATGATTATTTATACACATACACAAATGCATGAAATTTACCACCCACAATTCATTCAAATGTAGATTATATTTTATGTCTGCCAATATTTGGCAAGAGTTTGTACGACAATTTTTTTTTTCAATATAACTCTCATATTGTATTTATCCGTATCCAAATAGATGAAAGTCATTCTCTCTTCTCATTTTACATTCACTAAATCAAAGATGTATAGATGTGTTTGGTATGAGGAAAAATATTTATATATTTTTTCATTTTGATGGGTTTATATGTTTGTATATGTGTATATTTAAGTTTAACTTCTATCTTATTTTTTACTGTCAATATAGGTAAATGAGTTTTAATTATCATTAATAAAATATTATTATGTAAAATTTACTTATCTTTTAAATAGAGAATTTTTTAAATTTATAATAAAGTTCACTACTATTTTTATTAATTAAATTTTGTATTGTGTGGTTGAAACATATAGTGCAAATAATGGACCGGATACATTAGTAATAAAACTTTGAACTTACATCCAAAATATTTATAAAAACAACAAAATTAGTAGAGACTACCAAGTTGCCACAAATCCTCTTTAGTGACCATGATGTCGCCGCCAAAAGACCTTTTATAGCGATAATTTCTTCGTCGCAATCCAATAATTTTTCAGGCATATTTTTTGTAGGATTATTTGTGACGACAGTGATTAAGTCGCCACTAATATGTTATCTTTCGTGGCGATTTCAAGAGTCGCCACTAAAACTATACATTTTGTCACAACATTTATTTGTTGCCACTGCTTCATCTCATTTTGTGGCTATAAGATAAGTGACTACGAATAGTTAAAGTACTAAAACTAGTAAGTGTACAGTTAAGGGACTAAAAATGGGAAGTATTTAATTAAGAGACCAAACTTGGTAACATTTTGAATAGTTAAAGGACTAAATGTGATAAATGTATAGTTAAGAAACTATTTTTTACCTAATCCAATAGTTCAGGGACTATTTATGACATTTTCTTTAATTATGAACAATCGTAGCCAAAGAAAATTTTGTATTTACCTATGAACTCTCTTTGTAGTAAATAGTTGAATTATTCAACTACAAATTTTAAGTCGTCGCTATTTAACACCTACATATTTTGTGACAATTTTTTTTGTCACTGAATCGCGGGTTGATTAAAGACAATAAAATGATTGTCACCAACTGTTTAAATTATTAGAGACGAAAATAAATGTCAAAGTTAAATCTAAATATTTATAGCTAAAACTTATAATATTTAACTACAAACACTAATTTGTCACTATTGTAACAACATAGTTTTTGAGACGAAATTATTGTGTCCAAAGATTCATTAATTTTCAGACAAAAAATGATTTGTCACGAATTCGATACATCATTAGTGACGAAATAATGTGTCACTAGTAACTTTAAATTCGTGACTAATAGTACCCAATAAATGGCGCCAATTTATTTTTTGATGGGAAACTTTAGTGGACAAAACTTTGCTACGAACTTTTATGTTTCGTCACTAAAAGTATCTATCTCATATAATTAAGCGCGAAAAGTAATTTTTGTCACTAAAAATAAATAATTAGTGACGAATTTCATGTCTTAGCTTATAATTTCGTAGCTATATATATTTGTGATTTAGTAATAAATTATTAATTGTGGACAGCTTGTAACATTCTATTTGCTGAAAGTATATATATATATGTCTAATTATCATTCAAGAAATGAACAATATAACTAGACATTGAAATGAAGCTTTAATAATTATTCGGTTGACCACTTAATTCTAAGCCGTATAATTGGAGCTATAATATTATTTTCCCCGTTTTATATTAATTGTCATATTTTTTTTTGTAAAAATTATATAAGTCGCAAAATGTTAAGAGCGAATTATATAATATCTTTATTCATTCCTAAATTACAAAAATCTCTTAAAATTATAGGATCTCGAATACATCAGGAAACCTGCAGATACATAGCTCGTGGATTGTGAATGATACATTACTTAATGGGAGGGATGTATCCGAGAGGGAAGAGATGTATCCAAGGGACGATAGGAATGTATCCGAGAGGGAATAGAGATGTATCCAAGAGGAGATTTTTGTAATTTTTTAAATGATAAATTTTTTTAGATTATACTAAAATAAAATGTGTATCTAAGTTATTTTTCCTATTTTTTAAAATTATTCTAAAAGGGAAAACAGAAAAAAGTTACTCCTTCTATTCACTTTTACAAATGTGTATGTATCTTCGATCGTGGTGATCTTTCTAAGGAGGCAATGGAATGTTTTTGGATATTATTAATTATGTGTGATCAAGTAGTACATTGATTTTGATAAAATGACTAAAAATTCCTTGATAGTTCCTTTTATACTCATGTTTATACAAATAATTTACCCAAAAAGAGACATAAAAATAAAATCGTCTTGAAGCTTATATAATACCAGATAAATTGCAGTTTTGCACTCTCTAATCTCTATGTTGAGCTTTCACTTTAATTATTTTTTTGACACCTCTATTTAAGATAAGAAGTCTTATATCATACAAAAATACAAAAGAGATGTTGTGTATGTAAGTAAGCATGTTTTACACCCTAGTGATACATTTTAAAGTCGTGCAGATTTAGGTCCAAAGCATACAATATAAACTAAGTTTAGGTAAATTTCGTTAAGGCTGGGGAAATCTCGATATTGAGTCTAGGCAAATCCTTTGCGGAGGGGCAAATCTCAGTGAGGTTGAGTACATAAGTATATGTGACACCCCAATTTAGGATAAGAAGTCCATATTGAACTAATTATAAACCGATTCATTTCTACGTCGGAATCCGAATGCACGTCTGAATGATTAAGATGTTGTCTCTAAATTTTATCACTGAATGATTACGATTGATTGTTTTTCAACAACTGAATGTACATAATTTATTTTACATGCGACAATTAATCAATGTTAATAGTTTAATTGCTGCTAAATATGTTTTTAGAGACAATTAGCTCTCTTTATAAAGTTTATATCGACATTGGATCCAATGACAATTAACTAATTATACCAATAAAAATTTTAACATACTTTGTTAATATTCATTATTAATTACCGCTAAAAAATATTTTTGTCAAAGTACGCCCCATTTACCATCCCAAATTCGACTAATAAAATTTTATTAATTTTCTCGCACACACCACCACAAAAAAGAAGAAGAAGAACAAAATGAGTATTTGCACATGATGCAGTACGGACTAGGGTTATGTTTGTATAAATACATAATTTGTATAAATTTCGAAATGTATAAATACATAATTTGTATATACTTACCCTAATTATATATTCGCAAGCAAAATATACAAATGGACAAGCGTCACATGAAATATACAAATCAAGGCCTCCATAGCAAACAAAACTATTGCTATAGAGTCTTATTATGTTTGTTATTTTTAAATTTTACTCTAAAAATGTATGTGTAAACGCATATTATATATTTATTGACTATATATATATTTACTGAAAATGAGTAAGCTTTTACCGTGTACCCTATTAATTATTATAGACCGATCAATACTGGCACAAGCATTTAAAGGGAAGTGTATTTTGGTGGGAACGCAGGAAACGTAACTGATTATTCACTTGATCGTTTTATATGATTTTATTCATATTGATTTGACATTTTCCTTAAAATTATTAAGAATAGTGTGAGAAAAAGTAACAAAATTCTTTTAGTTTGTTAAAATAAATAATTTATTTTAAATATATATAGAATAATCGAAGAAGACATAAGCATTTAAAAAACGTGCTTAGCTTCTTTCTTTTGTAATTATGTTCTGGAGTGTTTGTAATAATAAATTATCAATGGTGGACAACTTGTAAAATTAATTTTTGCATCTAACTTTCTATTTGCAGTGAAAATAAATAGAAATGAACAATATAACTAGACATTGAAATGAAGTGAAAGGGGAAGCTTTAATATTTGGTTGACCACTCATAAGTCTCCTAATTGGATCTACACGATTTTAAGAAATCATGAATAAAAAGTATTTTTCTTTTACTTATTTATCTTTAGCTCTTTCAATAAAATTAAGATTAATTTTTTACTTTCAAAGACAATTAATTTTAAAGGGAAAACAGAAAAAAATTACTCCCTCCATCAATATTTACCTGTTTATTATACTAAAAATAGATATCCATTTTGGAAAATCAAAAATAATTTTGTTGAAAATTTATATTCATCGAGTGAAAAGGAGTCTTTGAGTGAAAGCGAGTCCAAATCGAGTAAGGACCATTTTTTCAACTTTCAAGGAAAAAACCTCCCAAAAATGTCATTTGAAATGCGGTTTAAAACGAGAAATTTTGGAAAACCTTTGTTAAAACCAGTTTACCCACAATACAAGGACCATAAATCCCAAAAATCAACGAAAACCATTCCAAATCGACCTTTAAATCAACAATTTTTTATTTTTCTACTTCGGGGTTTAAAATCTCTACTTTGTGGATAGAAATCAAGAAATATGAAAAGGATATCCTTGAAAAACTAGTAAAATAAGGTTAGAAATATGTAACCAATGACTATGAGAGAAAATGCATCAAAAATCACATCAAACATATCTTTCTAGCTCCCAAAATGTCAAAAATATGAAATGGGTTCGAATAGATTTTTAACTCAGCAATTTTGTCGCTAAAAGTGTGCACCAACAACATTTAAAACATCTTTTTGACCCTCGAAACTCCTTCGTTATCCTATAAAGGCGAACCAATAGTGCAAATTCATTATAAAACATGTTTTGGAACCAATGGAAATGTTAGATTTCAAAACAAAAAAGATTGTTATGACAGAAATACCCCTTCGGAATCCATTTATGCCAAAAATTTTAATTTTTACCTAAATACCTAAATCACAATCTAAAATCTCGGGATTATAACAGACCGTCATGCTAGATCAAACTGGCGTTTCGAACTCAATAGAACTAACATCGACTTTCAGATCACCAAATATTGACCAAAGTCAACCATTTCAATATAATTCAACTCAAAAGCTCAAAACCACTAAAATCTCATTCGATCGCATTAAGAGCCGTGTCAACCATCCCCGAAACACATAATAAGTATGAAAACACTAATGAAAAGGGAAAAATGGTCATTGACTCATTTCACACATAAAACAATTCTCACAAAATAGGACATTACAGATTCTCAAAGAGGAAAATCAATTGCACAAAATGGTTTCTTCTCTCCAATCAAAAAGATTGATTCATCTAAAGATCTTGTTCTTTCACTCCCCCGTTCCTATTTATATGTCGTCCTTATTAAAAATGAATATTTCTTAATACTTGTCATTTCACAAAATCAATATATAAATAACACTATTCTTCTTATTTTACCCTTGAGAGTTATTAACTTTGAAAGTATGAATTTGACCAACATAAGAAAACTAAATGATTAATTCATGTTCATTGATCAATTTAATTAATCAAAATATACTAATTTATGTTCATTTATTGAATATTTGACTTCAAGATAACACTAAATAAGGGTACAATGATAAACTTAAATAATTTCTTAAGGGACATGAAATCTAAAATGATGACATATTGTTGGTTTGACATTGTAATATTAATAAAAAATATATTATATGTCACATTATGTATCATGTTATGTCCATTGGTGGACATTAAATTTGTGCCTCTTTACTCACATCGCTAAAAATATATTATATGTCACATTATGTATCATATTTCACCCATTATTCTACCTCTTTATTCTTGTAACCTTGTAACATATATGCTATTCACTTACCCCTATTAACTACCCCATTATCTTCCTATTCATTGCAAGGAAGAATTCATCACTTATAAATAATTAATGTGGTCTTACTTTGTGTTGGGGATATGAGAAAGAGTGTTAGCCAAATATGAAAAGTGTAGTATTGTGTATATAATGAGTTAGTACAGTGAAAGAGAGAGTTGAGACATAGAAAATATTCTAAGTCTTCAACTATATTCACTATATAAAAAAGAGTAATTATATGTTGAAGGAATGTATTCTTTTTGTAGAGCCTTGGACTCTTCAACTAATCCGAAGTTGCTTGAGTTGTACGACGTTGTTGGACTGTTTTATCCTAGAGGGGACAAGTCAAGAGACATACTACTGAATTGGTGTAGATTATGTCGTAGTGGGTTTGAATTTCCTTGAAAAGAGCGAGATATCTGCCCCTCAGCCTGAATGATTATTTGTTCATTTTATTTTCAACTATAATTTATTATATTTATGATATATTACACCAACACATATAAATAGAAGCGGAAGAATTACTATAATATAGGCATTGAAATGAACTGAAAGAGAAAGCTTTAATACTCAGTTGACCACTTAATTCTAAGTCGTCTTGGAGCTACAATACTATACTATTTTCTCAATCCCGTATTAAATTTTCATATTTTTTTTACATGTTCTTTAAGAAATTGTAAATAAAAAACATATTTTATTAATTTACTTTTATCTTTTTATAAAACATAATCAATATTAATTTGTTTTACTTTCAAAGACAATTAATTATTTTTAAAAGGAAAACAGAATAAATTTACTTTCATTTATTTTTACTTGTGAGTATATTAAAAATAAATATCTATTTTTATTTTCTATTGTTATGATGTAGGGTTCGGCTTAGTTCCTTTGCCGATCTACAGTCCAGTTAGCTACCTTTAAGATTTTATCCACAGCTTCAAAGATGCATACAAAAAAACAAACAACTAGTGCATATTATAAGTACTTGATTGATGTGTATGACATATAATTAAATTTTAAATTAGCCCAAAAATGACGATGACCGACAAATCATGTGAAACTTAATTTAATGAGGAGATTATTTAGTTTGTGTAAATAAAGTTTCATATTTATCGCTAAAAGAAAAGGCAAGTCACGTATAAGTGTTTATTGTTAATTGTGTGTGACCAGTAGTGTATTGATTTTGATAAAATGACTAAAATACCCTTGATAATCCTTTTTCTTTCCTGTACTTACGCAAATGGAGACATAAAAATAAAGTCGTCTTGGAACTAAATTAAATAATATGTTTGTACTTTTATCGTGATATTAATTATCTTACTCAACTACATTACTTTTGTAATATTAATGTTATACCTAACTTTCTACTCAAAAGTAAAATATCGTGGAATATATATAGTCATTGACTTTGAGCCAGTTCTTGAGACCTTTCGTTTCAATTTATTTATCTTTGCTTACTTACCATTTTACATGACTTTAAAATAGTGGAATGAACTTTTATTATTGTTTTCTTTCATATTTCCCTTGATTTATCTCTTTTTAAATTGTAAAAGCGTCTAGAGAGTATTTATTAAAATTCTATTAAATTATACTTAATACCGTGTTCTAACTTCTACTTGTGACTCTTACATAATAACAACAACACAAACATATTCAGTGTAGTTTCATAAAGTAGGATCTAGGAGAGTACGTTAACCTCAAGATAAAGAGGTGAAATAAAGAGGTTATTTCTAATAGATCTTCGGTTCAAGATGAAAACAATCTAAGAAAAGTCGTAATAGAAGAACAAGAGGCACTAACTAATAGATAGTAAAAAAAAAAATAACAAATAGTATAACAGAACAGTGCTATAAATTATTATAAGATAATATTATAATTGAACTACACAAAACCATAGATATAATAGAAATCGAAGAACTAGAAACTACAAAAATAGTTCTACGACTTCTAGTAAAGGCAACACGAAAATGTAGTCCTACCAGCTACTAGTATGGTCGCACTCCTACCTACTAATTTTTTACCCTAATTCGTGTACTCCTCACCTTCCTACCATAAAGTTTTAGTAAAAAAAAAATATCAAAAATTAATTGAATCATACCGATACAAAAGAAAATTCGAGAGTCTAATTTTATTGATGTAAAATATGATGATAAAAAATAATTAAAATGTTATAAATTTAATAAAATAACCAATCGACTTGTAATATTGACACTCCCTACCCTACATGTATCCAGAAGTAATCTTCAATTATCTGTATTTCTTCTCTTCTTTTACTATATAATAGATACTCCATAGCAATGAAAAATCCACCAAAAGCAAAAGTTAGAATAGACACAAAAGAAGAAACAGCCATACCAAAGAGGTAATTCTCTGCATTTTCTCAATTCATGCTAAGCACTATCAATTAATTATATTATTTTATACCTCAAGTTGAAGGACATGACTCAAATGGATGATCGTTTTTGCTTAAAAGATTCTTAGTCTTCATTATTTTTGTCTATTGGCATTCAGTGTTTAATTTGATACTTATTTTAAAGTTTAATTAATTTGAATTCGCATACAAAATCTCATTTTGGAAGGTCTATTTTTAGGACTTAAACTCAAAGTCATTAATCAACGAGGAAAGAAAAATTATCACTTAATGACAATTTTTGTTGGTTATTCATGATAGTTAATTAATTGTGTGTTCTTTTAGAAATGGTGTATCACTACAATTTTTAATATTTTTATACAATTTCGACCAAGTTAGCGTTGTCTCATAAGATTGAGGATTTAAAACCAAACTTTACAGAGATCTTAATTTTTTTTTCTAGTTGACATATATTAATTGAATATATATATATATGAGTCTTAAATATAACTATATTCTTCAATACAATTTTATACTTTCTTTTCAAATCAAATTATGCTATGAATAATATAGACATAGTATCTCTGAATTGAAATTAAAAAGATTATGTCTTTTGTAGGAATTAGAGTTGAAGAAAGAGCTAGGGATGAAACACCCCACTGAGACTATAAGAGATTGTAATGTTTTTTAGAGTATTTCATTTCATGTAATTTTAGGTCTACATCATATTTCGAACACATTCACTAACCATGGTTTTACACTTTTTGGATATTTTATTTGAGTCAGGTCTAGAGGGGTAAAGAAAATGGGTGGAGTAATTTTTTGAAGTCACGTTTTATTTTTGAAATTAATAAATCAATTTTAGAATTTAACTTTTTTTCAAAATTCAACTTGTTAACAAAAAAGATAAATAAATATGCATCAATTGTTAAAAGACGAAAATATATATACAATAATATATTTTAACTAGAGATATATCCAATCTAGGTCTCAAAGTTGAGAGGTATATTTGCCCACTTTTCGTGAACAAAATAATTGCTTGTTTATTGCATAGTGTTTCTAATAAACATTTTAAAATTTCCTACTCTTTTTCGTTACAGATAGAAGAAGAGAGAAAAAGGTATCATATAATCGACATAGAGGAAAGAATTAATGATATGATTAAGGGTTTAGACAATTCGTCTATTAAATCGCGTACCATATTCAAAGTAAATGTGTCACAACGTAAAACAAATCCATCTGTTTATACACCAAAGATGGTCTCTATTGGTCCTTACCATAGGAAAAATCCTCAACTTGGTCCAATGGAGAAGTACAAATTATTGTACCTAAGACGATATTTTAATCGAAAAACAGGATTTGATATGAAAAGTTGCATCAATGAATTGGAGAAACTGAAGGAGGAAGCACTGAAGTGTTACGAAGATAAAAAAGAGCTTGATAATGATAGTCAATTTTGCCAAATGTTGTTGCTTGATGGTTGTTTTGTGGTTGAGTTTATTCGAGAGTGTTGTGGCATGTGTCCCAAAGAAGAAGAAGATATTATCAGTTTTGGTGGTTACATATGTCATGAAATATTCCGAGACTTGATGTTACTAGAAAACCAACTTCCCTTCTTTGTCCTCAACAAGCTTCATGACATCACTACAGTTGTCATTAATTCCACTCTCTCTTTATAAGTTTGTCATTAGTTGAATGCTAATTAGTTTATTTCAAGTATCTATCAATCTTGAGGTTTATTAATTGTTGGTGAATACAGTTACAACTATAAATAAAATATATTTTCAAATTGAGGCCTGAATGTCTCGCGCTCTCTTTAAGAAAATTCAAGCTCATTACAACAAATTTTACTGATCTATCTTTTTGATTTGTCCCCTCCAACAACATTGTATAACGTAACTAACTTATGGTAGGCGTAATAATTTTAGTTGCACCCAAACTGTCATTGTTGTAACTGATCTGAACAATGGAGAATCAGAAAAGAACAAATTGTGGGTTTAGGAGTTTAAAAAATTGATTTGCGCCAAACAAACTTTGTGTTTCTGAGATGATTTATAGTCACACAAATGTTTATATATAGAACTTATTTTAGATCACAACTTTCAAAAATTCTTCTTTCATAAACTCCTTGTCCAATCAAACATCACTACGTAATTTGAGACGGAGGGATTATTGTCTTGAAACTTTCTATTAGAGAAAGTGCGACAAACCTGCTAGTATATATAGTCACAAACTCCATTTGTTGATTTTTTCAGTCAAAGTACTTCAGAAATGTTAACTTCCCTATATTTACACTCTTTGGTAAGGAAGTTCCATTATTGTTGGGATGTTCTTTGTATGTTGTAAGAAAGACTAGCATTAGTTAGAGCCACAAGTCACTCAAGTCTAGCACCAAAATAGTAATAACAACCAAAAGATGAAAGAATGAAAAATTGAGTTCACTTAATTCACAGTGTGTCCTTAAGGAAATTATTCCTCTCAAGCATTTCAGGTTATGGAATATATGCTTCCAGGATTGGTGACAATCCCTAGTTTACACATAAATTTTATAACAGACTTTGTTAATATACATTATTAATTATCGCTAAAAATTATTTTTTTTATAGTGCACCCCGTTTGCCATCCCTAATTCAACTAACAAAATTTTACTAATTCTCTCGCACACACCACTACCAAAAAAAAAAAAGAGAACAAAATGAATATTTCCACATGATGCAGTACGGACTATGATTAAATATTAAAAAAATTATGTGTAAAAGCATATAATTTATTTATTGACTTAATATAAATATTAAATATGAATACATTTTTACTATTTTACCCTATTAATTATTAGACAGATCAATACTGTCACAGTGCATTTAAAGGAGACATTGGTTTGGTGGGAATGTGGAGATATAAGTGATTATTGCTCTCTTCATCATTTCATATTATTTGATTCATGTTGACGTGACACTCTTTTTAAAATTATTAATGATAGTATAAGGAAAAACAATAAAATTATTTAAATTTGTTAAAATAGAAAAGTGAAATAATAAAAAATTATTTAAAATATAAAAATTAAGTAAAATAAAACAAAGTAATACATTAAAAAAACGTGCTTCTTTATTTTGGAATTATGATTTATGAATATGAATTCTGGACATAGGCATGCAGTGCATGAACTGTATAATAAATTATTAATATGGTTGACAGCTTGTAAAATTAATTTTTACATCTAACTTTCTATTTGCACCGAAAGTGAAATATCTGGAAATTTAATGCACATTCCCTCTATTCCCTCTATTTCATTTTAACTAAATTTGTGAGGGTTTTTTCACTGTTCAAAATAATTGAATTATTTAAAATTTAAGATGGAGTTTTTATTTTTATTTTTTCATATTTGTCATTTCCTTGAATGAAGTTTGATATTTTCTAGAAGATAAATTACACTACTTCTAAAGTTATATTTATGATTTCACAAATGACTATAATGAAAAGTATGATTTAAATTTAAATTATGTACTTAAATATTTTTCTTAATAAGTATGTATTAGCTCACAAATTCAGATAGTAAGAAATTAATAGAGAGAGTACTATATATAGTAATAAACTATTAATAGTGGACAGCTTGTAAAATTAATTTTTACACCTAACATTCTATTTGCACTGAAAGTAGAATATCTGGGAATATAATACATACTATATACCGATTATAGCATAAAATTAAGATCTACCCTAATAAATAAACAAATTTAATAATTAAAATCTAAATAATTAAAACTAAAATCTTCATTGGTACGAAAACTTAAATATGTTTCATATCTAGACATCCAAATAGTCCTTAATCTATTGGAGTTAGGTTTTACGGTGTGTATATATATATATATATATATAATGATTCATGAATCTCTAATATAAAACAAATTTAGGTAATAATAAGGGGAAAATATTTCTAGTTTCAAAATAAATAAATATTTACATGTTAGGAGTAAATCATGCTTAATACACTTTAAGCAATATCAATACTAATACATATATGATTTGTTTATTTTACACTATTATTTATTATCCAATATAAAATTAAACAAATAAAAAAATATAATTATAATTAACAAAATAAATGTACATTTAATATATATATTTTTTGGAGGGCTAAAGATTTCACCTTTTCAATTATAGAGAAGAATAATTAGTTTTATAGAAGAACATAAAAAGGAAGAGAAGTTACAATATTTTTAGTGATGTCATGAATTTTGAATGAATAAAAGTTGGAAGCTTAACCCATTAAGCTAATTCATATTTTACCCATAGTTTACCCATATTTTTATGTGTTGAATATGGGTATCAACTCATATTTTACCCATATATAAATCACTCACCCAACCCATTAAAATATGTGTGGGTTACCAAAATATGGGCTCATTTTACCGGCACTAATCATGAATCTCAAATATTTTCTGTCTTTAATTATTTTTCAATCATTTATAAATTTGGTCGATATATGGTATAACCAACATAGCTATTACGGTACATATATGTTATGAATTTCAAATTTATTCTATCTTTATTTTTTTACACCTCTATTTAGGATAAGAAGTCTTACATCACACAAAAATATAAAAGAGATGTTGGGTATATAAATAAGCATGTTTTACATTCTAGTGATGCATTTTAAAGTCGTGTGGGTTTAGGTCCCGAGCGGACAATATTACCGGTGGGTTGGGACGTTGCAAATGAGATCAAAATCACTCTTGTGTCAGTTTTGTCGATGTGGGGCGCCAAAGTTCAACCAAGTTAAGGCAAATTCCGATAAGTCGGGGCAAATCTCAATATATTGAGTCTAGGCAAATTCTTTACGGTGGAGTAAACCTCAGCAAGGACGTTGAGTCTATAAGTATATGTGACACCCCAATTTCGGATAAAAAGTGTATATTGACACCCTAATAGTCATACATTTAGGCCCAAAGATATAATATCTCTAGCGGATCGGATCGTTACATTTTCAATCATATATCTTTTGAAATAATCGAATGTGTAAATAAAATTGACTCTATACCTTTTCCATGAACACGTCCATTAGACTAACAAAACTTTACTCTCTTCATTTCATTTTATGTGACATTGTTTGATTTGATACGGTATTTAATAAAAAAGAAAAGACTTTTAAAACTTGTGGTATAAAATAATTTTTGAATATTTGTGTGGTTATAAATCATTTCATTATCGGAAAAAAAAGAATTTTAAAATTAAATTGTTTGTTATTATAGTAGGATAGCGTTCTTTTTGGGAGACAAAAAAAAAGATGTCACATAAAATGGGACGGATACAACCCACTCCACCCTAAAAAAAGAACAAAATGAGTATTTTACACATAGATTAGTACGAACTATGTTTAAATATTTAAAATGTATGTGTAAACCCATTGTTGACACCCAATTTTGACCCTCCTTTCTTCTAATTCATTATTTCGAGCTTCTAAATTAATAACATATCAAATTATCTTTTTTCACAACTATTCTTACTACTACAACTATTTATCATTACTATTGTTCGTTATATTACATTTCTATAATTATTACTAAAATTACATATTTTTACTATTATAAACTTTTTACACCTCTTTTCTTTAATAATTGATTGTCATATCTTATTTCAACTTTCGTATTTATATATTTTGTTATGTAAATTTTTAGTTGTTATTGATTAAGTTAGAAGCCCAAGAATTTAAAAGAAGAAGAGAAAAGGCCATTAAATTCAGCCGAAAGCTCCATCAGTTTCAGACCAAATCAATTAGCCCACAAATAAAATGTCTTCAGCCCATTATTTAGCCCAAATGTCTTCAATTAATCTTTCTTCTTCTTGCTCTATGGTACATGAAATCTGGAAATAGCAGTCAAAATATGACTATTTCGAGCAAGATGTGCAAAAATCACGTGAAGGTTCTGGATATTGCAACGTTCACATTTGAAAAACTATTTTTGACAAACTTCAAATAGGTTTTAACTCTAGAAAATCTGCCTATAAATATCTATGTGTGAAACATGTTTCAGGAAGTTTTTCAGCCTCATCATCTCCTACACCTCATTTCTCTTATCCAAGAAAAAGAATTCAACTCTTTTACTCTTTGCCTTTGATTTTGAGTTGCAAACAATAACTTTGTTTGCGTTTGATCTTTGAAAGTCATTCGAGGTAACGAGTAATCGAATTTAAGTATATGATTTATTTGGAGCATTCTCGACATGTCTCTGTATTGTTTCGGCTGTTTAGTCTCTGTTTTGCCATGATTTTCATTACTAAGAATCAGTATATAAAGCTAATATGAGCTATGAATACTTTTGAAGTTTAATAAAAAAAAGCAGTTGACTTGTTAACTTGCCAAATGTGTCATTAACTATGTTCTACAGCTCGTTAGAATCTGGTCTGCTTATTCTTACTTTGGATCTACCTAAGAAGACTTAAGACGCTATGAACGTTTAAAAGGGCAGCTACTAATTCATACAAGTTTAAACCGGCCAAAAGATTTGCAAATTTTCAAGTAGCTTTGTTGCTTTTCTAAAAATGATAAATCTGTTTTTTTATTATTTTTCTTCCTAAAAGTCTGCCTTACTTCATTTTTCTTGTTAACTCTCAGCTGTTCATATTAGAAATATGAGTATACATAAGGTTTCTCTTCTTAGTAATCGACTGAATCTAAATGGAAATTTGTTATTTGGATATAAAAATGCAGCTAAATGTTTGTCAGTTCCCTATTACAGATTTGTTTACAAACATGGGTTCTTAAATTACTTAAGGTCGTCGAATGGATTCGAGTTAATAAAAGACTGCCTATTTATTTGAAAGCTGCATATAATTGTGTTTGTCCATTTGTGGTATCTAAAATTATGAGTTATGAATTTCTTGATTGTGAAATGGTGTTTTGTTTAGATTTTCTGGTTAAAACTTAGCCTCAAACTTCACTTTGCTCTTGCATATAGCATGTTCTAAGTTATTGGTAGAAGTGTTGTTTATTATAACTTTTTAAATTAGTTAACTTAGGATGTGATCATTGATTACCTATGCAGATTTTCCATTAAATTTTCACTGCCGAATTGGCAAAACATTTGTCAATTTTATTCACTTCTTTCATTAGAAGATTATGTTTTGTTGTATACTTGTCTGTTTAGTGGAACTTTAAAACATTTGGCACGTATAGTTTCCGTAATAGTCTTTATTTTTGCACGGTTTATGAATGCTATAGTTTGCAAGTGTGTAGCTTTTTGGTGTCTAATTTTATTTGTTGGCTTTCTTATGCACACTTACTAATAAGATTTCCCTTTTCTAATTCTTATTTTTTGTTTTCTCTTTGCATATGAACTTGGCGCAAACAAAGATGGAGTCTCATTCTATCCCTCATCCGAGCAAGGAGTCATCTCTTTATTCTTAAGTCATACCCGGTAGCAAGAAAAGCAAGCAACATACTTGGGGTGCCTAATGGCGTCATCTTTCGTTATTCCTTTTGTCTAACCTTTTGTTATTTCGATTTATTGGTGTGTTTGAATTTATTTTCATGTTTTAGATTGTGTGTTGGAGCCTACGGTTAACATAGGAATATAAGTAAAAAATGCTAGCTAATTACTTGATATCTTGTCTAACTAAATACTTAAGTTGGTTGTGAATGTCTAATTTCTCAAATATTTCCTTAACCTTAAGAAAAGAATTTTTTTAATGCCTTGTCATTCACTCCTATATTTAAACAAACTTGTTTTCTTAAATAAGTCAAATTTATTTTCATAGAAACACTTGATTAAAGAGTGTTACTCTATTTCTTTTAAGTATTAGAATGTCAAATACTTTGATTAAGATAAGCAAATAAGTCACATTTTTAGTCCATATTTGGCTTCTCTTCCAAAAAAAATAAAATGTCTATAGTTAATTTTTATTTAATGCTAAAAAGGACGTGTCAACTTATGACATTATTCTATAAACTCAAACTCTTGAAAAACAACTTTTCTAATTATTTATCTACTTATTTTTCATCAAGTCTTTTTTAATTAACCTAAGTTTGGTCAGTAATCGTGTTTAACGAATTTTAAAGGATGCTTAACCCCTTCCCTTTAGGATAACTAGAGCCCTTACTTAGAATTTTATGTTTAGTAAATCTTAAAATGAAGTTAACTTTAGCATCACTTAGTTAATTATTTAGGTGTCCTAATTAACCTTTAAAAATAATTAGATGGCGACTTCTTAAGTTAGTTAATAATTTGGAAATCACCAAAATGTTGTATACTATTTGACGCGGGTTAAAATGGGGTATAACACCCATATTATATATTTATTGAATATATATATATATATATATATATTGAAAACGAGTAAGCTTTTACCGTTGTACCCTATTAATTATTAAACTGATCAATATTGGTTTATTTTTAATATATATACGGATCAAGTTAAATAAAACGAAGAGACTAACCGAAGAAGATGTAAGCATTTTAAAAACGTGCTTAGCTTCTTTCTTTTGTAATTATGTTCTGAACTGTATGTGGTAATAAAATAAAATATTAATGGTGGACAACTTGTAAAATTAATTTTCGCAACTAACTTTCTATTTGCCGTGAAATTAAATAGAAATGAACAATATAACTGGACATTGAAATGAAGTGAAAGGGGAAGCTTTAATATTTGGTTGACCACTTTTAATTCTAAGTCGCCTAATTGGAGCTACAAAAATATTTTCTCCGTTTCATATTAATTGTTAAATTTTTTTACACGTTATTTAAGAAATCAAAGGGAGACAAAGAAATAAAATCATCTGGGAGCTTAAATAATATGTTTGTACTTTTGTCGTGATATTAAAGAACATACTCAACTACCCTATTTTGTAATATTAATTTTGCACCTAACTTTTTTATTTGGTACTCATAAGTAAAATACCGTGGAATAAATATATAGTCATTGACTTGAGTCGAGGGATCTCTCAATTCTTTTGTCTATCGTCTTTCTTTTCTAAAAATTTTATGCTATTTCTATTGAAATTAAATTAGTTTTAACATTTTGAGTTATACGATATCTCATCAATTTGATTAGTAAGTTACAAGATATTAGGCATTTTTTTTATATGATTTAAAAAATTTTTATTGGATACTTAGTTTTAGTAGACTCAATTCGTAAGTCCCATCTTGATTAATGTTGGACAGATTGTAAAAATTAATTTTTGCACCTAACTTTCTATTTGCCCTGAAGGCAAAATATCTGGGAATATAATACTCCCTTTATTTAATATTATTCGAATTGTTGGAGCTTTTTTTCTTATTCAAAATAATTGAATTGTTCAAAATTTAATATGGATGTTTGAATTCATTTTTATATTTTCTAGGAGATAAACTGCACTATTTACAAAGCTATATTTATGATTTTATAAAAGGCAATGGTGAAAGATATAATTTAAATTATGTCCTTGAGTATTTTCTCTTAATAGGTGTGCATTACCTCACAAATTCAGTTAATATGAAATAGAGGGAGTACTATATCATAGTTATCTAATTATCTATCAAGAAATGAACAATATAATTAAACATTGAAATTAAGTGAAAAGGGAAGTTTTAATATTCGGTTGACCACTTAATTCTAAGTCGTCTTGGAGCAATAATATATTATTCATTCGGTTTTATATTAGTCATTGCATCTATATATGTCTCTTTTTTTTGTAACATAGTTCATTTTGGGGTGATATAAAGGGCGTGGTGGACCGGATGAACTGCCATAGCTACCTCGACTCGTAGACCGTTGTTGTGAGCCAGATGAATCCTGAACTGTACTGTAGGACCCTCGAGGTGCCTGACCACCCTCGGATGCTGACATGGATGCATGTACGGGCCCCCGACTCTGGAAGGAGCCACTACATTTGTACGATCCCTGCCTCTAGATGAGGTGCCGGATAATTGATCAAAGGAATGGGCCCTCTTAGGGTCCCCAAACTCCTCCCTCTCCATCAACTCCGCCTCCTTCGCGACACTCACTATGGACGGGAAGGAAGTCCTCTCACGATTTTCTCTATACACATACGGTATGATGGAGTAAGTCAATCCCCTCACAAACCTATGGATCTTCTCTACCTCATGTAGAATAATGGACAAAGCATGTCTGAACAACTGGCATAAACGCGCCTCATACTCTGCAACAAATAAGTTGTCATGTGTCAAACCCTCGAACCTCAAGCGACTCTTCTCTCTCACGCTCCAAGGGATGAAGTGGTCATGAAAAACACTGGAGAACACCTCCCAAGTCACTGGAGGAGTCCCAGCTAGCCTAGACCCTGAATAACACATCCACCACTCTTGAACTAGTCCGCGAAGAAGAAGCGAAGCCTATCGAACCCCATATGAATCAGCCAAACCCACTACGTCTAGCAACTCCTAGCATATGGTAATAAACTCATAAGTGTCCTTGCTCTTCCCACCCTGAAACTGGGCTGGGTCCATCTTTCGGAACCTCTCATATCTACGTTGCTCATCCTCTGTCAAGACAACCAAAGAAGCACCTTACACCCCGACTGCTCGTGCGGGATCTACTAGTGGCTGACACATCATATCTTGAATAACCAGAGCCTACGTTACTTGGGGTCTGAGCTCCTACCCTCGTCTGAGAACGTGCCTGTAGCACCACTCTAAGAAAAGCTCTCTAACACACTCAACACCCTCAACAATATATCTTGAAAGCAAAGGGGCGACTGCATACTTAAGAGGAATTTGGTCCTCTCTAATCTTAACCTATGGCTCTGGAGAGACCTCTCTAACACAACCTCTCGTTGGTGATGCTCCATGGACACGACCTATGACTCGTGCCACTCCACAAGCACGACCTCTAGCTCGGGCCCTACCCCTAACTGGGGCCTTAACAACTGCCTCGGGGATTGCCTCTCCTCTACCACCGGTAATAGTAGCTCTAGTCCTCGCCATCCACCAAAAGAACCCGCCACACTCAGCTCTAACGAAGGTAACCACGCAAGATAAGAAAGAATGAATAAAAAAGAAGTTTTCTAACAGTCTTTATATCCTCTTGAAGATAAGTACAAACATCTTCGTACAGATCCTCAAGACTCTTCTTAGACTTGACTTGTATACACATGAGACATATGAACCTAGAGCTCTGATATCATTTGCCACGATTCAAAAATGGACATGATGACCCTCATTTTATCCCACCAAGACAAGTCAGTCTAACCCAACAATACGATAGAAATGTGGAAAATAAACTATCAATATCATAAGTGTGAAAAACTTAGTTAATCTCATAATACCCCCAAAACCTCATTGTCACGTGTACAACCAACTAATTTATTACAACAGAATGGAAAGATAAATACAAGTTTCAATGTTTTTATCACTAGAGTAGAGCAAGAACATAGTAAAGGAACAAGAGGGCCCACCGAGATGACAAGCAACTACCTCTCAAGTATCCACAGAAGAGCCTTAGACGAAGTAGAGAAGAGGAATAATCATGCGGATCTGGGCTCGAAACCTACATAAGTGTATAAGCAAGGAGTGAGTACCAAACAACACCGATACTCAGCAAGCAAATACTAAACACTAGGTAAAACAAATGGAATACGAGTACTCCCTTCATCCCAACCGAACCTCCACAAACTACAACCTGTATATAAATTAACCCAACCTAACAATCCACAATTCATGGGACACAATAGTTCCATAATAACAATTCATCAAGTACATATCAATCACGATCAAGTATTAAGTACATCAATCACAAGTCTCATAAGAAGATCACAACTTCACAATGGTAATGATGTGCAATGAATAATATGTCAAGTAAAGTGATGCATGTCTTTCCTATGATACCCATCCGCTGAATCTTAGTCTGGAGCCCATGGGGGACTCACAAGGTCCATGTACCTAGGGCTGTTTGTGGTTCGATTTTGATCGGTTATTGATTAAAACAAAAACCAAACCAATCTACTAGGTTTTTAAATTTCTAAAACCGAACCAAACCAAACGAAAAAAATAACCATCAATTTGGTTCGATTTTTTCAATTTTTTCAATTTGAAAGTAATAAATTTTTTGATGACATATGTACATCGATAGACACAAATACCTAGTACATGAACAATTCACAGGAAAATATTGTGGGTTCAATTAAGCAATTAGGCAATACTAGATTAATTATTACACAAACAAAGTGATTCAACTAAGAGAAAGTGTGACTATTTTATGTGAGGTACGGTAGGTAAAAACTAAAGTAATAGATTTTGATGGACTTAGACTTAGGGTTGTAATAATTTGGCTAAAATTTAAGTATTGGCTTGAGAAAATGGTAAAGTTAAAGACTTAAGTTAATTAAAATTTAACAAGATATTTATATTTTATTTATGAATAATATATAAATAATTATAAAATTTATATATCTAATTTCTCGGTTTGGTTTGGTTATTTTTGCGGTTGTTTTTTAGTAAAACCAAAACCAAACCAAATAGTATCGGTTTTCAAAATTTAAAACCAAACCTAACAAACCAAATATCAATTTTTTTAATCGGTTTGGTTAGGATTGCGGTTCGGTTTGATTTTTTAACCATAATCATGGACAACCCTACATGTACCCATCGAAACAAACATCGACCTCAATATCACTTGCCAGGACCATTTCTCATCGGCATAATGGCAATAGATCTCGTCACAGTGTTTTAGAACCAATGCAAATAGGTATGTTCACACAACAATGACAAGATGACAAATCCATAGCAATTCACAATCACAACAACACCATCCTGGAATTTCATCAATAACCGAGTCAATATCGACATTCAAGTCTTTCACAATATACCACACAACGAATATCTTCACATTGCCATTTTCGTTATCCCCTTTGTTATCATTAAGATTAATCAATTTGAGAAATTTAACCCATCACCAATTTTCATTACTCCCCAACAGATACAACAAGGAGAATACAAGATTCTATAAGCTTAACAAAGTTTTAGAAGTTAACTTGCCTTAATCAATCAATAAATCACTTCGGGACTTGAGCTTTCCCTTTTCGAACATTATCTAAATAAACACAATCTAGTCAATAAAGTAATCATAGTAAGATTTTGAAACTAACGACACCCATATCAAGCAATTTGGAAAATGGGGTCAAATCAACCCAAAAATCCAATTTGAAAAACGAAATTTGAATATGAAAATTATTACATAAATATGCTATACAAAGCATTTAGAAATCATTGGTGAAAACCATTTCAAAAACAGAGCTATAATCAACCTTTAATTACCAATTTATCAAAATTCTTGGTATCTTGAAGAACCCCCAAATTTGCCATTCAAAAACCTTGATTTGATCATTAAAATTGAATTTAAATAATGGGTAAATGAGTTAGTAATTGTTACCCAATCAATGAATCTTGAAAAACTCCTTTAAAATTGTCAATATCGAGTTCTCAAAGTTTGAAAATGGAGAAATGGGGTTGAAACCCCGAGTTTGAGAACATACTGCCAGGGCTCGCGAACGTGAGCATCGTGAATGACAAGTCTTGATCGCAAACGCGAACCCTGCCTAAGTGACCTCTCGCGAACGCGAGCCGACCTTCTTTAACGTGGCCATCGCGAAAGCGAAAGGCCCTTAGCAAACGTGAGGTGATGCAGACACCATAACTCAGCAATTTCAGCCAATACAAATCCCTTCGAGAGGACCCTTAGGATTAGTTCGGAACCCCATATATACAAACTAAATATGCTACCTAACTAAACTTGATGTTTCGGACTCAATGGAACAATCGAAAGATGAATCTGAGGTCTCCTTGACCTGAAATCCATGAAAGTCGCAATAAACCAACAAAATGCCTAAAAAGGCCAAACTAATCTCGGGACCTCTAAAAATTCAACCAAGACCTCGCCTAGGCCCATAGTCATCACTCGAATCGAACGGAACTAACATAAATTCGATCTGAGCATTCGAACCCCGAATGTTGATCAAAGTCAATTCAAAGGCTAAAATTCCATAAACTTCCAACTTAATGCCTCAAATCCACAAAACAACTACGAATAAAAAATTGACGACTTAATAGACCAAATTCACATTCTGAAACTGATGGAACTGACAGAATTTCATTCCGAGACTCAAAACTCCAAATGGCTCCGGAAATCACTTTTAACCAACTTAAGCCTTCAAAACTCCAAAATTTCTAAAAATCACAACTTTTTACTAAACTTTCAAAACCAACTTCACAAACCAATCAGAAATCACTCGGGGCAACTATCGGGAGGGGTAAAATGGTAATTTTATGAAAAATTCCAAAATTGGTCTTCTGAGTTATTACAAGAATACTAAAAGAAAAGTACAATGGTAAACTTACATAGTTTCTTAAGGAACGTAAAATCTAAAATGGTGACATATAAATAGGAACGGAGACAGTATGTTTTTACTTTGTTGTGATATTAATGAACCTACCCAACTACGCTACTTTTGTAATATTAATTTTGCACCTAACTTTCTGTTTTCGTACTTAAAAGTAAACTATCGTGGAATATATATACAGTCATTGACTTGATACAACGGATTTCTCAATTTTTTTTAATCATCTGAGAGCATTTTGTGTTGAAAGGCCACAAAATAAAGTATTGTATCGAGTAAATTTATATATAAAATATATATTAAATTTGGATATAATAAAATGTTAAATATTTTGTCTTGGATTCAGGTTGATGAAAATAACTACAAGTCAATAGGTAATAATTTATACCTAAAGTCCCATCTACATATTAAGTTACAAGGTATTCTATCAATTTGAGTAAGTAAGCTACAAAATATTAGATATCTTTCCTTTAATCTGATTTAAATTTCTCTTATTGAATGAATACTTAATTTTAGTAGATTCAGTTCTTGAGCTCCTTTATTTCAATTTGTTTATCTTTGCTTAACTCCATTTTATATTATTGTAAAATAGTGGAATGAATCTCTACTATTATCGTCTTTCATATCGTTTGATTCATCACTTTTAATTTGTAAAAGCTTCTAGAAAATTTTTATCGAAATTCTATGAAAGTATACTTAGTATCGTATTCTAACTTCTACTTGTGACTCTTACATAACAATAACAACACAACATATTCAGAATTTTTTTTTTCGGATCAAGATAAAAACAATCTAGAAAAAGACATAATAAAATTAAGTACGAGAGACAATAGATAGTAAAAACAATAAAAAAAATAGTATAGCATAACAATACTACAATAAAATAATACTATAATTGAACTATATGAAATCATAGATAGCAATAGAAATTGAAGAATAAGAAACTACACGAATAATCCTAATATACGACTACTGGTAATGGCAGCAAGAAAATGCAGTCCTACTTACTAGTATATATAGTCGCACTCCTAGCTACCTACTAACCTTCTATTCTAATTTGTGTCCTCCACAACTTCCTACCATAACGTTTTAACAAAAGAATATCGAAAATTAACTAAATTATATTGATATCAAAAAGAATTCGAGAGTCTAATTTTAATGATGTAATACAAAATAATCAAAAATCGATATAATATAAATTTTATAAAATAATCGATTGAACCTAACATTGACTCCCCCTACCTTATCGAATCCAAATCTGTATTTTCTCTCTCTTTTTTTTCTCTCTATATAATAGATACTTGATAGCAATGAAAAATCATGAGAAGCAAGAGTTAGAATAGATACAAAAGAAGAAACAGCCAAATCAAAGAGGTAATTTTGTATGCTAAGGGCTATCAATTACTTATATTATTTTATATATACCTCAGGTTGACTCAAATGGATAATCATTTTATTTTAAAAAGATTCTTAGTCATCATTATTTTTTTGCTATTGTCATTCAGTGTTTAATTTGATAGTTATTTTAGGGTTTAATTAATTTAAATTTCGTGGTAGAAAATCTCATTTTGGAAGGTGAGCCAATTTTTAGGACTTAAACTCAAAGTCATTAATCATCGGGGAAGAATAATTACCACTTAACGAAAATTTTTGTTAGTTACTCAGCTTTAATTAGTTGTGTTTTCTTTTTGAATTAGTGTACCACTACAATTTTTGATATTTTTACACAATATCAACCTAATAATGAAAATTTTCAATGAAAAAAATAATATAAATTAGAATAATAAAATTTACCTAAAGAATTTAATTTTTTTATAAGCAGATAGCAATAGATTTGAAATAAATGTAGAAGTTTGACATATGAGGTGAGAGACTGTTTCTGATGGGAGTTTGTGCAGACGGAGGGTCAAACCAGACCCGCAAAGGTTCTCTTCTTCTCCTTTAAATTTGCTTTGTTCCAATGAAGAAATTCTCCTTTCATTTTTACGGTTATGCATGTATTAGTAATGCAGAGATTAATTATGAGTGAAATTTACTATGTATTATTTTATATATGTATTAATTATATAAGGATTAGTTATTCATGTATTAGTCATACATGTAAGTATTAGTTATTTCATCTTCTATCTTATATAAAATAATACATAAATTTCCTCGTAATTTATACATATTCATTAATTTTGTAGGTTTCTAAATTGTCAATCAAACGTCGTGTTAATTTTATACATAAATAATTTGATTTATATCTATCTACCAAACATCGTATAAATTATACAAAAATTAATACATGAATAATTTGTTTCTTATCCAGCCAAACGACCCCGTACAGTCGATGAAAAACGAATGGCAGTAGTACACTCTAATGCAAAGGTCTCTCTCAGTACCATATAAATTAGGTTTTGATTTCATTAGCCTACTTTTCTTTTGACAATTAAATATATAATTTTTTGTGAGAGATCGTAGTTTCTTTTAGAGTATTTTATTTCATTTAATTTTAGATCTGTCTTATGATCCTAACACATTCATTAATCATGATTTTGCACCTTTTTGGATTTTTTTATTTGAGTCGGATCTGAAGGAGTAAAAAAATGGGTGAGGTAAATTTTAAAATTACATTTTATTTTTTAAATTAAAGAATCTATTTTAGAATATATTTTTTAGTTCAGCCTGTTAATGGAAAAAGGTAAATATACATAATTACTTAAACGACGATGGTATATATACATCATTTTTTTCAACACAGATATATCCAATCTGGATAGCAAAGATGATCAGATTAAAAGAATATGTAATTGCTTGCTTATTGCATAATACTTCTAATAAACATTTTAAAATTTCTTACTCTTTTCAATCACAGACAGAAAGGAGGAAAGAGCATTATTTAATCGAGATAACTCAAACAAATGAAAGAATTGGTAATTTGCTTAAGAATTTAGGCAATTCATCTATTGAATTGTGTACCATATTCAAAGTAAACGTGGGGCTACGTGAATCAAATCTTGATGCTTATACACCAAAGATGATCTCTATTGATCCTTACCATAAAAAAAATCCTCAACTTGGTCCAATGGAAAAATACAAATTATTATACCTACAACGGTTTCTTAACCGAAAAGAGGGGCTTGATTTGAAAAGTTGCATCAACCAATTGCAGAAAATGAAGGAGAAAGCACTAAAGTGTTACGATGATATAGCAGACGATAATTATGAATTTTGTCAAATGTTATTACTTGATGGCTGTTTTGTGGTTGAATTTACTCGAGAGCATTTTAAAATGTGTTCAAAAGATCAAGAAAACATGGTTATCAATCCTAATCGTGGAAGTTACATATTCCGAGACTTGGTGTTACTAGAAAATCAACTTCCTTTCTTTGTCCTCAACCAACTTCATGACATGACAAAGAAAGATGATGAATCATTGGTAATACTGGTGAATGATTTGTCTATCCGGTTTAGTTACATGCTAAAAATGAACCTTAAGACAGTCGGTAAAGTTGAAAATATCAAACATCTACTTCATGTAGTACACATATTTTCATGTCTCGTGAATCCCGTCAAAAAGTTAAACGATGGCAACACATGTCATAAGCATGCCAAATGCAACAGATCTTTCCGAAGCTGGATTTAGCTTTGCAAAGGCCGATGATATGACACATTTATTGGATATAAAGTTCGACAGTGGATTGATGACAATTCCTTGTTTACGAGTGGAAGATGGTACGGAAACACTCCTGCGAAATCTCATTGCTTATGAGCAACAATCATCTGATGTACATCCTATATATTTTAGTGATTATGCAACTTTCATGAATCATCTTATCGATTTAGGCAAAGATGTGAATTTGCTTCGCCAGAATGGAATCATAGAGAACTGGATAGGAGATGAGAAAGAAGTGGCTAACCTCTTCAACAAAATTGGAAATGGGGTCACTACGTATCCCGACTTCTATTACAAAGAAGAATTCAGAAAAGTAGCTGAACATAGTCAAACAACATGGAACAGAATGAAGGCGAATTTGAAGCATAATTATTTTAGTAGTCCTTGGGCGGGAGCTTCAACTGTGGCAGCCATCATACTCCTCTTACACACAACTATACAGACTATTCTAGCTATCACAAGTGCCGTTAAGTAAGTGCTAATGGTCTCAATTGTAGTGTTGATGAGCTTATGAGTTTTCCATGGATGTCCCCCTTTTGTATTGGGTTTTTATAGTTGAATGCTAATTAGTTTATTTCAAGCATTTATTAATCTTGAGGTTTAAATTAATTGTGTTTCTCTTAATTTATTTTAATATCAGGGAATTCTAGCTCATAAATTACAAAATGAGTTATCTAATTAATTAATCAGAAAAGGGTCTAAAATACCCCTCAACTATGCGAATTGGTACAAAATTACCGCCCTTCTTCTACTTTTTGGGCCTAAAATGCCCTTTACGTCTACCTTTTGGCTCTATTTTGCCCTTATCTTTAAGGGCCTAAATGATAACTTCAATTAAAGAATTCATTAATGACGTGTCACTATTCTATTGGCCACCCTACCAATTAATTAAACTAATTAAAATGACCATATACCCACCCAAACGCCCCACCCGACGCAAATATTCTAACCCAACCAAAAGCCCCACCCTAAACTTAACCAAATATTCTAACCCAACCTTCATGCCTATTGGAAAAACTGCAGGTTCTCTCTTTGGAGCGATGCTTATGGTCATTTTTTGAGTTATAACTCCGGATCAAGCATATGCTGCTATTGATCTTCCAATCTTAGGCCTTCTCTTTGGGACTATGGTTGTTAGTGTTTATCTCGAAAGAGCAAACATGTTTAAATACTTAGGTAAATTGTTGGCTTGGAAAAGTGAGGGAGCTAAGGATTTGCTCTGTCGAATCTGCTTGATCTCAGCTATTTCCAGTGCGTTTTTTTACCAATGATACATCTTGCGTTGTATTAACTTAGTTTGTATTGAAAATAGCTAGACAACAAAATCTACCACCGCATCCTTTCCTGTTAGCTCTTGCCTCGAGTGCGAATAATGGATCTTCAGTAACTCCGATTGGGAATCCACTAAACTTAGTTATAGCACTACAAAGCAAGATATCTTTCAGGATTTTCTTTCCTTTTTCTTATACAGTGAGCGAGTTCTTCTAATGGATACTTTACAACTACGACATAATCTTCTATCTAATATGTGCCCTCCATAAACTTCTATTTGGATAAAACTCATGATGTTACTCTTCTTTGGATTCTAGATTCACCATGATATGACTGCACCTCTGTCTCATTAGTACATATACACATGCCATAATTCATATCTAACTGGGAATCAACTGAGTAGTGCTTGCAGTGATGTGCCTATAATACAAGCACTTGGTTCACTCATCTTACAGTCTCCATTGGCTCTCTCAGGTATCAATGAATCACACTAACTCTTTTTTTACGGAGGGAAATCTTTTTGTGCAAAGAATAAAATCTCTAATTGTCATTTATTTTACATAATGAAACATGTAGGCTCCTGAAAAGATTGAGAACAACAAAAGCATATACATAACAAGGACAAGTCCTCCTCAAGTATATGAAGCCTACATAAAGCAATTTGAGAAGGATTTCTCAAGGTTTTTGCAATTACGCTCCGAGGAGATAGTAATTGGTGGACACATGGTTTTAACATTTATGAGTGTGCTAAAGCTTTTGATCCAAGACGACGACATTTGTAAAATCGGGGTCCACCATTTTCAATGGTCGTAGCAGTAAAACATTTTGCACTCAATCCACGCTTACATGTATGTGACTGTAATTGTTGAGGAGAAGAAATAGAAGAAGATGTTGACATTGTTGAGGAGAAGAAACAGAGAAAAGTAGCAACTTCAAATTGTTAACTAGAAAGCTTGAGTTCTTGTGAGCTTTTGATAGAGAAAGAAGAGAGGAGATTTGGATTTGGTGCGTATTTTTTTTTAGGTTAAAAGGTTTGGGCTTTTGGTTGGGTTAGAATATTTGGGTCGGGTGGGGCTTTTGGGTGGGTATATGGTTATTTTAATTAGTTTAATTAATTGGTAGGGTGGCCAATAGAATAGTGACACGTTATTAATGAATTTTCTAATTGAGGTTATCATTTAGGCTGTTAAAGATAAGGGCAAAATAGAGCCAAAAGGTAGACGTCAAGGGCGTTTTAGGCCCAAAAGGTAGAAGAAGGGTAATTTTGTACCAATTCACATAGTTAAGGGGTATTTTATGCCCTTTTCCGTTAATTAATAGATAACTCCTTATGATTTTCTACTTAAATCCTTTAATTCCTATATTTGTAGTTGAACAATTATTCACGCCCCAATCGTAGTTTTCTATCGAAATATACCACTTTGCAATCAGAATCAGAAAAATAAGAGTATCAAAACAAATTGTAAAATAATATATAAAGTTCAAAACAAATTGTAAAATAACATATAAAGTTTTTAGCCTGTTTAATTTCCCTTTTTGCTTGTTGTAAGTTGTAACTAATCTGAACAATGGAGGACCATAAAAGAACGAATTGTGGGTTACTAGGAGTTTGAAGTTCTAGTTCGAAAAATTGATTTGCTCAAAACAAACTTCGTTTCTGATGAGAAATATCTCAAAAGAACTGAAACTTCGAGGGGAGTTCGAATCTAAAATTTGAACAAGAGTCAAGCTAGTCTCGGCATGAATTTCAGTCATAGTTGATTGAATTTTGAAGTTATAGTTGAATTATATCAAATTTGTATTGAAGTTGTATTGTAATTGTATGTTGAGTGGCATGAAAATTATATTTTAAGTTTGTATGTTGTTTTGGTTAATATTAAATTTGTATGAAAGTTGTATATAATGTTGTTATAGTTATACTAAATTTCTAGAAACTAACGTGATCTTTATAGAAAACTAATACAGTTATATACATAATTCATACCGATTTTATACAATTTTCATATATATATGAATATTGTGAGCGAAATTCTAAGCCTTGAGCAAGATATACATATTTATGTGGCATACTTTCATTTTTAGTCCGTCCGAAAAAGAACAATATATTTATTTAGAAACTATGTAACTTTAAACTTCTAATTTTACCGTTAATGAGATGATATATAGTCACACAAATATCTTAACTTGGATATATATTAATTGTGTCATTTTTTCTTCAAACTTAACAAAAACAATTTTCAAGAGGATAAATTTTCCTCACAAAAGTGTAAGAAATGCTCTTGTTTGTCCAAATATACGATTCACTTTTTTACTTCTTTTTTTTTTTTCAAAACAACATTTAGTTAATACATTGGACTGAGTTTTTCAGAAGTTATTATAAAATTGGAGATGAGTTTCAAGTCGTTTTTTTTTCTACTAAAAATAAATCAACCCTTTTTCAAATATCAAATATATTGCCACTATACCCGTTTACTATTTGCAGTGATAGTAAATAGAAATGAACAATATAACTAGACATTGAAATGAAGTGAAAGAGGAAGCTTTAATATTTGGTAGACCACTTATGATTCAAAGTCGCCTAATTGGAGCTAAACTAACATTTTCTCCGTCTCATATTAATCGTTATATTCTTTTATACGTTATTTAAGAAATCATGAATAAAATGTATTTTTTTTACTAATTTTCCTTTAACACTTTCAATAAAATTATGATTAAATTTTTACTTTCAAAGACAATTAATTTTAAAGGGAAAACGGAAAAAAAATTACTCTCTTCATTTATTTTTACTTGTCTACTATACTAAAAATAGATATCTATTTTAGAAAATTAAAAACTAGTTTTTCACATAGTTCCTAATTTACTTTAATTATTCACTATAGCGAAGAAAATCAAATCCCGAATATCCTGGCTATAAACTGACGTCAACGAGAAGAATGTGTGTATCTTCGATCCTGGTGATCTTCCTAAGGATGAATGGCAAATATTTTTTTTCGAACATAGAATTTTGAAGAACTCATTTTTTGCTTCTGCTTAGTAGTGGCAAATGGACGGGTTGGGTCAAATTTGGGCGGGTTGAAAATGGATTAACATAAAATGGGTAATAATTCAATCCGCTCATATTTGATATGGGTAAAAATGGATTGAGTAATAAATGAGTTGGGTAAAATACAAGTTAATTACCCATATTTTAACTTAATAAACTAAAACATCTCTTTAAGCAGAGGGAATATGTAATACATAGTAGCTGGTGCAACTTGTTTAATAAATATTTGCATTTCAAGAGTAAAATATGCTTAATGAACTTTAAAGCAATATCAATACTAATACATGATTTGTTTATTTTACACTATTATTTGTTATTCAATATAAAATTAAACAAATAAGAAAATATAATTATAATTAACAAAAGAAATGTACATTTAATATATATAATTTTTGGAGGGCCAAAGACTTCACCCTTTCAATTTTAGAGAAGAATAATTAGTTTTATAAAAGAACATAAAAATGAAGAGAAGTTACAATATTTTTAGTGATATCATAATTTTTGAGTGAAGAAAAGTTGGAAGCTTAAGAGCCTGTTTGGATGGGATTGTAAATTGGTTAAACTAACTTTTAAATCAGTTTTTGACTTATTAGAGCGTTTGGCAATTAAAAAATAACTTAAAATAAGTGAAAAGTAACTTAAAATAAGTTAAAAGTTAAAAGTAGGGTGCCCCCTACTTATTTTTTTTAACTTATAAATCATTCTACTTTGACCAATTATATTACTTTTTTTATCCTTAATTCTTTTATAATGTTAACAACTTTAAGGGTATTTCAGACATTTTGATGAAAAAAGTGACTTTCAACATTTTTTTGCCAAACACATCAAAAACACATAACTACTTATTTTTAAAATGACTTTAAAGTAACTTTTTAAAAGTTACTTATTTTAAGTCAATCCAAACGGGCTCTAACTCATTTGGCTAATCCATAGTTTACCCATATTTTACCCATGTAAAAAATTACTCATCCAACCCATTAAAATATGAGCGGGTTACCAAAATATGAGCTCATTTTGCCGGCACTACTTCTGCTGATTTGTGTATAGTAACTTTTCTATAATTATTCCGTAAATTATAGGAATTTGTAACTTTGTGAAGTTCTGTATTGCTAATTGTATGATTAGATTTTTTTATTAATTATAATAATTTTCACCAAGACCAAGTTAATCTTATTTCAAGAACATATAATAAAAAGGATTAAATAGGATAAAAATAATTAATTTAATCTTAATTTTATAAAATGACAAGTAAATTGAAATAAGTATTTAATAATTTTGACAACTGATATAAAACGGTGGAAGTAATGGTAAACAACTTTGTAAAATAATTTTTTTCCCTAACTTTCTATTTGGACTGATAGTAAATTATCGCTCCCTTATTACTTATATATATCAAAAGGAGAGAGAAATAAAATCGCCTGGGAGCTTAAATAATATGGTTGTACTTTAGTGGTGATATTAAAGAACCTACTCAACTACCTATTTTGTAATATTAATTTTTTACCTAACTTTCTATTTGGTCCGATAGTAAAATATCTAGAAAAGTAAAGTATCGCTCCCTTATTACTTATATATATCAAAAGGAGACAGAGAAATAAAATCGTCTGGGAGCTTAAATAATATGTTTGTAATTTTGTGGTGATATTAAAGAACCTACTCAACTACCCTATTTTGTAATATTAATTTTTTACCTAACTTTCTATTTGGATTGATAGTAAAATATCTAGCGAAGTAAAATATCGCACCCTTATTACTTATATCTATCAAAAGGAGACAGAGAAATAAAATCGTCTGGGAGCTTAAATAATATGTTTGTAATTTTGTAGTGATATTAAAGAACCTACTCAACTACCCTATTTTGTAATATTAATTTTTTACCTAACTTTCTATTTGGATTGATAGTAAAATATCTAGCGAAGTAAAATATCGCACCCTTATTACTTATATCTATCAAAAGGAGACAGAGAAATAAAATTGTGAAGCTTAAATAATATGTTTGTACTTTTGTTCTGATACTAAATAATCTACTCAACTACCCTACTTTTGTAATATTAATTTTGCATCTAACTTTTTTATTTGGTACTCAAAAGTAAAATATTATGGAATAAATATATAGTCATTGACTTGAGTCAATGGGATCTCTCAATATTTTGTCTATCGTCGGCCAATAACATTTTAAGTTGGAAGGCTGCAAAAGTAAATCATATATCGATTAAATTTATGTGTAAAACATATTTTATATATTAAATTTGAAAATAATGAAATATTAATTTTCTTGCTCCAGCCCTGAATTGAAGAAGATCGATGAAAATGACTACAAACTGATAGATACTTAATTTATATCTAAACTTTCTTTTCCAAAATTTATTATACTACTCCTACTGAAATTAAATTAGTTTTAACATTTTGAGTTATACAACTCTATAATTAAATTGCTCATTAGTATTGTCTTTGAGAGACATTAGAACATAAGAGAGGTTTTTTGAGAGAGCTTTCAACAAGAGAGAAGAGAGAAGAAAACGGTTCATTTTAACTACTACCTTACCTTTATTATATATACAATTCTATATGTACTGTACTTTTTCTCTGTAATATTGTACTAAGCTTATTTTTCAAATTGCTCAAGTGTGTCATTATGAAATGACAAAAAAGGGTACAATATATTCAAACGTTTTATTCATTATCACACTACGGTACAACATAATATAATATAATAATATAATGAAATGATATTTAGCAACCACCCAAACAAGCATTATTCAACACCTTGCTTCATAACATAAATCATAAACACATCTAAAAGTAATTTGCATAAGGAGAAGCAAATTGAAGAAATTCTTCATCACGCTCCAATACAGACATGTCTTGTTCATTCAACATGACGAACGCTTCAATGCCATCATCTTTGTAGTTCAACAAATTGAACAATTTATTGTAAGGACCATTAGCTATGGTCACAGCCGCGGGTTTGCCCCAACCAAAATCGACATCATAACAAGGAAATTTACACATACTACTGCAAGTGTATTCATCAAATTCCTTCTTCTGGGGTGCCAATCCTTTAGCTAATTCAAGAATTTCTAAGGCCCATGCATTTTCTTTGATATTATCTCTTGTCCTAAATAGTTCTTTTTCTTTCCTCATGAGAGTAACTATATTTGGTAAGTTCATGTCTCCCTCATTGGAAATATGTGTCGAAAAGTGAGATACAACATTTCCAAGTGAGTTAGGTGGTAACTTTGGGGTTATCATTTCGCGTAAATCTGCATAATGGATTAATTTAGAAGGGAGGAAGGAACCTGAGTTCGCGGTTACTGCTTTAGCAAGACATTTGAAAAGAAGTGCACTCACGACTTCAGTACGTGTTGGAGTTTTCACTTGTGTTTCACTAGCAACATAGGACTTAAGTGCATTTATTTTTGAAGACGAAAAAACATACCTTTTCTGTGTACAATCATCTAATATTGATGTAACTACAGGGGAATCAAGAGGACCTGTTGGTGGTGATGGTAAAATAGTGTCACTTATGTAAAAAGGAGGAATTCTTTCTACATTTGGATCGCGGTTTAATGTTGCCCAATCAATTGAAAATTGTAAAGCATTGCATCCATCTCCGATCTTATGTGACAAACATATACTAACTGCAATTCCTCCACAATTAAAATACGTTAACTGAGTCACAGCCAAGCCGTAATCTGAATCATTAGCCCAAGCAACACCAGGAGGGAAAATTAAATCTTTGACACTACAATCTTTTTGATTGAGAATTTGAGACATGGGTGCATCAATTTGGACATTCAAGAACTCAACACCGTTGTCATTACAATCAATGGTGGCGTTATCTTTCATGTTTCCTGCGTATGGATAATAGGACACTAAAATTCTTGAGAGGGTGTTTTCAAGAAGTTTAGATATTTGGGCAGGTTGATTAGAAAGTGCACCTAATTGATTTTTAGAGTAGAAAAAACCAAAGGGTATATAAGTGTGTGTTTGGCCTTGTTCAATGAGAGAAAGTTTGTGACATTTTTGAGTTAAAGGTGTTACAGAAGAAGGCTTGATGAGTTTCTTGGAAGCAAGTACTACTTTAGCCATTTCTCTCCTTATTGATCTCTAACTCTTATCTTCAGTTTCTTCTCAATGTTATTTTATAGACCACTAAAATGAAATTGATGTACTACGTAATATGAAATGTACATTACTGTAGCACTACTGAAAATACGATTAAGTTTTAATACGTTAAAGTGCGTATGAATTTCAAAAGAAAAAGTACTTTACCCTTCATGAAACCTAGGGGTGGCAATTGAGCGGGTTGGGTCAAATTTGGGCGGGTCATAATGAGCTAAGAGAACAATCGGGTCAAGACCCAAACCAATCCAAATTTACTTGGATCAAAATGGGTTATATAACGGGTCTTGACCCGACCCAACCCAATTTTTATTAAACTTGATTATTTTATTTGTTCTTTTAAACTATTTTAGTACCTAATAAATTTATTTGTTTCTTTATTATGGCTATATACACATATCAAATTTTTAAAAAAAGTTCTTAAAAAATATTTTGATAAGATTTCTCATGAGCCAATTCGGGTTACGTACCAACCCGATTTTTAACGGGTTGAAATGGGTTAAGCTAATGATTGAGCGGGTCAATAACCCGCCCAAACTTAAATGGGTTGGGTTTGATTTTGCCACCCCTAATTAAACCTCTAGTCCTATAATATTTTTGAACAAAAAACGATAATGCACTTTCAAATTATAAAGATTAAAAAGTTGGATAAAAAAATCTATGTATTGCTTAAAATTAAGTTGATTGACCAAGTCTTTTAAAAAACTTACTTGTTTATTAAGTTGCTTAAATCGAGCGGTTACTAACAACTTTTCATTTCCTTTGTCAAATACTATAAGTGCATATTGTTCAAATCACTTCATCCTTCAATTCTATATTAAAATTGAAGGTACAATATTATTTTATTTTTATTAGTGGTTAAAGAGAATTCTTCATTGGCTTTCAATTTTTATTTTTATTTTGTTTCTATTTTGATCAGAACTTCTTTAAAATAGTATTTTTATGTGATGGTAATTGTCAAACGAGTTTTCATTGAAGGGGATAAAAGGTAAGCCTCAAAAGTTTAAAGGATATCACTGAGGTCCAAAAAAATATTATATCAAATTATAAATTTGTCTGTTTGTTCATATATTTATTTATTTTTACATATATTGACTTATGGGAATTTTATTTATTATCCATCGGAAATACTTCCTCCCAGGTAGGGGTAAAATTTACGTATACTCTACCTTCCTCAAATCTCACTTTATGAGATTATAGTGGGAGTGTTGATGTTGTTGAAAGAATTTATTTATAATTTTAACAAATTAAATTAATTGAATATGAATTTCAGCTAACAAAAGAAAATGGCGGGGAAAATTAAGAATCAAAGAATAGAAAAATTGAAACTGAATTATTAGATATAATGGGGTTGATTGTTGAATGATAAAAACTTTTGCCTTTTGTACATGGACAAATAGATTACCAGAGCATGCATAATCATATTTTTTGGAAAGAGATGGCACATGTCTGTTTCTTGAATAAGATTGATATATATATATATTGAATGATGAATACTTTTGCCTTTTGTACATGGACGAATAGATTGCCAGTCGAGGCATATACAATTTTACTTTTGGAAAGAGATGACACATAACTATTACTTTTTGAATAAGATTGATGTATATATATACTAGATTTAGAAGGCCTTGTTAATACGGATCCAATATATGTTACCTTCTTATGCTAATTTATAGTATAACTTACATAAATTTCATACTGTAAGAGTGAAATTACCTTCTATCTCTACTCTTTTTCTAATTACACAAATTCCATGTTTTTTAGGCATTTCGGATACATAAACAAGGATCCGGATACATTATTGTTGATACATTATGTATCCATTTGTTGCGCTTATTAAGGGAAAAAAAACTGAAAATCAAATTAAGATCCCATAATATCCATCTGATGCGGTAATTAAGGGAAAAAAAACTGAATCAAATTAGGATCCAATAAATTTTGTTATTCCATTCCGAGTTACTATCAACGATTCAGTCATATAGCGTAAAGGAACCAAAAAAAATCAAAATTCAAATTTCATATTTCTTCTTCCTGTTCATCGTTCTCTCTGTTTCATGCATAGCCGGAAATTTCATAAAATACATAATGAATATTTCAATTTTGTTGAGTTTGTGTTCGTGTTCGGGTTCGGATTCGGGTTTGGGTAAGTTTCAGAGAGGAGTTCCTTCTCGGTTCTCTCTGTTTTTTCTTTTTAATTCCAAATTTTTTGTGAAAATGGAGGGGAAAACGGAGAAGCAAAATCAGAGTGTGAAGAAGACAGCATGTGATGTGGATGCTCTGAAGAAGTGTTTGGAAGAAAATAAAGGCGACTATACATGTGAATTTCTTTTTTGATTTTTGAATTTTTATATGCATATATAAATCATGATACATTACTGATTTCAACTTGATACAATTCTAGTTTGATGTATATTTAATGGGGTTTTTATAGCTGTGAGTAAGTGTGTTGTTACTATAAAGTATCAGATACATGTGAATTTCTTTTTTTATTTTAATTTATCAATATATGAATTTCTTCCTTTTAATGTATCAGTGTGCAAGAGAATATATTTTAATACAATAAATTGACATGTTAATATTTTCAACCTTGTTTCATTCCAGCCACAAACAATCCGCAGTCCCTTCCAAATGAAGAATATACATTATAACAAATAGATAACATGATACAAAAATAACAAACAGTTACACATGATATAAAGTTACTATAGTAACACATGATACAACAAATGCCCACCGGTTGAATATGATACAAAAATTGTCCAACACTTAAACATGATACAAATAATGGAGTGCAGTTAAATTAGTAACTTGCAATGTATCTTATGTGTGTATCTGATACATTTTAGTAAACTTTGTGTATTTGATACACACTCAATAGTACAAGTTTTGAATGATACACCAATGAACATTATTTTTGTATCAATAATTTCACATAATTACAAAACTCCACACATGATACAAAAATGCCCACTAGTTGAACATGATACAAAAATTGCCCAACACTTAAACATGATACAAACAAAGGAGTACAGTTTAATTAGTAACTTGCCATTTATCTTATGTTTGTATCTTATACTCTTCAAATAATGAACAAAATTAGGGTTAAGTGTATCAACTAATTAAACTTAAATATTGATACATTACAAAATGAAACATTAATTTTTCATTAGTGTAGCGAAGGTGTACATTTAGTGTACTTCTGATTCTTAATGATCGGAGAGAGAAAAAAATTTGAAAATTAAAAAATGAAGGAAGTAAAGATTGAGGGGAGTGAAAATAGTTAATGATCGGAGAGAGAAGAAATTTGAAAATTAAAAAATAAAGAAAGTAAAGATTGATGGGAGTGAAAATAGGAAGAGATCGAGGGAGTGAAAATAGGGAGAGATTAAGGGAGTGAAAATAGGAAGAGAAAGGTGTTGGAGTTGTGTATCCGTAACATTGAGGTTTGGGAGAAAAAAGAGGGATTTTGGAAATATTTTGAAATGTTAGGGAATAATGGAAAATATGAAAAATAAAGGTGTGTATATAGGTAATTTATCCTAATTTATATGATATAGATAGAATTTGAAAAGTCAATAAATTTTTTTAAATATTTTGAGTGGTTAATTATTGTGATTTATAATACTTCTATATCATTTTCAAGTAATATATGTTACTCTCTTTGTTTCAATATATGTGAAACTGATAGAATTTCGAGAGTCAACTTAATTTTTAATGTCTTTTTTTCTAAAAATAGAAATTAAGATAAAATAACTTACGAAGAATGAATTAAAAATGTTGTGTCATTATTTTAAAATCATGATTAAAACACCTAACATTGAGGAATATTAATCTAAATAATATAACAAATGAAATCAATAAAAAAGCATTATGGTTGCACATAAAATTGAATGGGTGGTTTGTTTGTGTAAAATAGAAGAAGAGAAGAAGTTAGAGAGTTGAGTTTCATAAGGTTGTGGACGTAAAACATGTCCACAGTGTAGGAATTATATATTTGAAATAGCCAAACAATTTTCTCAAAGATTCATCAAGAAGCTATAGTGTTGAATTTGTTTTCCGGGAAATCAAGAATTAAGGTTGTCTAAAGGGTTGAACCAAAGACCTTCAACAAATTAAATGAAGCCTTAACCACTAAGCCAACAAGCAGCTTCCTACACATGGTGACAAAATATGAACCATGACACTGACAGCTGAAGCAACACAACTGTTGATTCTTATATTAGAGAATATATATATATATAAACATTTTTGCTACCTCACTCCACCACCACTTCCGCCCCCATATACCCCCGCCCCCCCTACCCCAAAAAAAAGATTACGTTTTAAAATTTTTTTACATGCCCCCTCTCCTCAAACCACCTCCCCCCCTACCTCCCCCTGCCCTCCCATAAAAAAGTTAGTGTTATTTTTAAATTAAAAAATAAAAATTCTACTTCACACCCCAAAAGAATTTTACCTTTCTTTTGTTTTGGGTTAGATATATAAAAATATTTTTAAGAAAATATTTTATACTTGCATACCGAATTTTAAAAAAATGAAAATTTTAAAACTGAAATATTCAAAAATAAAAAAAGAAGAAAGAAATGAGTTTAAATGGTAAGCACGTGATATGAGATCAAACATTTTTGTTACCTCACTCCACCACCACTTCCGCCCCATGTACCCCCCCACCCCCACCCCCCAAAAAAATTATGTTTTAAAAAAAATTACATACCCCCTCTCCTCGAACCACCTCCCCCTGCCCTCCCATAAAAAAATTAGAGTTTTTTTTTTAAATAAAAAATAAAAATTCTACTCCACACCCCAAAAGAATTTTACCTTTCTTTTGTTTTGTTTTAAGAAAATATTTTATACTTGCATACCGAATTTTAAAAAAATAAAAAATTTTAAAACTGAAATATTCAAAAATAAAAAAAAAGAAAGAAATGAGTTTAAATGGTAAGCACGTGATATGAGATCAATTATTTGAATTTGAAATCATCCTTTGCTTAATGTTTGCTAAGGTGGAATTTTTTGTCTATGTGGAATATCATATGGCAAGATTTTTAAATAAAAGAGAGTGTAGTACATACACCAACACATATAGTTGAGAAAAGACACCAAAAACAACAACAACAAAAAGGTGTATACAGTCATATGGATCAAACGGTAGTAGAATAAGGCAGAGTTACCTGAGGATGCTTGAATGGTCTTCAAACAAAGAATAAAAAAGGTGAAGCTACCAAAAAAGGAAACGATTAAAGACTATTACACCAACACAAGGAAAGAGGAATATGATCAAAAAATATATTTTGGTTAATGGAAGACTTATCTAACCTTCTATAGGGAGTGGTATCAGCTCCTCGTTGAGCTCAATCTATTACAGGAGGAAGGTTAAGGAAAATCAGCTAGAATAGACAAAAGTTATCAGAGATTAGAAAAGGTTAAACACTTATATGTTCGATACGACCTAGATCCATGCTGGAACTAGCTGAGAAATGACACCAAAAACAACAACAACAACAACAAGAGAGTGTAGTACATACACCAACACATATAGCTGAGAAATGACACCAAAAACAACAACAACAAAAAGGTGTATACAGTCATATGGATCAAACAGTAGTAGAATAAGGCAGAGTTACCTGAGGATGCTGGAATGGTCTTCAAACAAAGAATAAAAAAGGTGAAGCTACAAAAAAGGAAACGATTAAAGATTATTGCACCAACACAAGGAAAGAGGAATATGATCAAAAAATATTTTTTGGTTAATGGAAGACTTATCTCACCTTCTATAGGGAGTGGTATCAGCTCCTCGTTGAGCTCAATCTATTACGGGAGGAAGGTAAAACGAAAATCAGCTAGAATAGACAAAAGTTATCAGAGATTAGGAAAGGCTAAACACTTATATGTTCGATACGACCTAGATCCATGCTGGAACTAGCTAAGAAATGACACCAAAAACAACAACAACAACAAGAGAGTGTAGTACATACACCAACACATTAGCTGAGAAATGACACCAAAAACAACAACAACAACAAAAAGTTGTATACAGTCATATGGATCAAACGGTAGTAGAATAAGGCAGATGTCACGACCCAAAAACCGAGGTCATGATGGCACACATCCCAAAACCACCCTGATGTGTAAGCCGAATAATAAAACACATACGAGACTCCCAAAGAGGAAGTCAGGCCACAACTGAAAAGAAGAGAATAACAACGAAGAATTTCCCAAAACATGGTGTCATGTGAGCCTCCTAGTACTTCCGGAGGATCCGCACATTCTTTCCATTTCAGTATTTTATTTTGTTGAGGTGTTGTGGGGTTTGTCCCGACACCCGTCTGAGTTAGTTAGAGGCTTCATAGACAGTTTTAGAGTTGATAGAGTCCCCCATGCCTATACTGACATTTTATTCATTGAGGGTGGACAAATGTTTTCCTAAAACTTGAGATTTGAGTATTTTTCAGCTTTTAAATATCTTTAATCATTCAGTTAAGTTTGTGAGTTTACTTTTCTATGTATAATTTATCCCAAAATTAGTAACCAAACCAGAGAGAAGGCTACATTTTTATCCTTATACAAGACAGTACATTGAATTGGGGGAGGACGAAACAACTGGGATAATAATCTGATATTAAAGCATTGTATAAGGAACATCAAATTAAAGTTGTCATTAATGACTCCTTTCCTACTACAGTAATACTCCATCTGTCCAACAATACTTGTCTGCTATTGACTTGGCACACCCCTTAAGAAATAATAAATAGAAAGCTGATTTTACTATATCACCCTTTAAATATAATAAATACAATGTATTGAAAAATGTAATAGGGAGATGACTATAATTAATGATAAGGGTAAATTAGGAAGTAAGAGTAAAATTATCCATTGATTTCATAAAGTGGACAAGTATTGTTGGACATCCCAAAATAGTATAATGGACAAGTATTGTTGGACAGAGGGAGTACTTTCTCTGTCCCATATTAGGTGGGCTTCTTACTAAAAATATTTTTATCATATTACTTGATTACTTGTTAAATCAAGATAGAATTAATTGAATTTTTCTCATTTTACCCCTACAATTAATATAGCCTTTGGAAGTTTAAACAACTTCTGAAGATCAAAGAATTTATTTTTTCAAGAGGTTAATTAATATGAACAAAGGGCAAAATAGTAAAGTTGATCAATCTATTAATGATTTCTTAATTACCGTGTAAAATAGAAAGTGTTCATCTAATATGGGACGGGGGAGTATAACTTTGGATAACTCTTATCTTATTTATGAATTGAAATTAAAAAGAATGTGTCTTTTGTAGGAATTACAGTTGAAGAAAGAGGGATGACACACTCCAAGGTTCAGTATAAAGATTAAAAATAAATAAGAAACTCACTTATTTTTCATTAAAAAAAAATATAGCATCTTCTTAAAGGGAATGTTTACACCTTATTTATTCTGTATGATACTGAATGAAGGCAAATTTGATGCATAATTATTTTAGTAGTCCTTGGGTAGGAGCTTCAACTGTGGCAGCCATTATACTCCTCATACTCACAACTATACAGACTATTTTAGCTATCACAAGTGCCATTAAGTAAGTAGTAATTATCATGATTGTTTCAATTGTAGTGTTTCCAATTTGCATTTGTGTTGATGAACTTATGAGTTTTTCATGTCCCCCTTATGTATTCGTTTTTATAGTTGAATGTTAATTTAGTTTATTTCAAGTATCTATGTCTGTCACCTTCTACCAGCAACATGTACCAGATAACTCCATTCACTATGCAAGCGAGCACATTAAGATCATGTTCTTTCTGCAGCTGCTGATCATTCCTCCTTCTCCTCGTTAGAGGAAGAAGAAGATGATACTAATTCATGCAGACATAGCGAAGCATGTCTCGTTTGTGTTTTAAGTAGATTTGATTTATTTGTACAAGTGGTTATTCTAATTTTCTTGAATCTCTATAAGTTTCATTTGCAGGTTTATTCTGAGCTCTATCTCATCTGTAGCTTTTTAAAGTAGATTGAAATTATCAAGAATTCACGATGTTTAACTATATTTTTTTCATCCATAAGGATTAACCAATCTCCAACAGGATTAGCCAATCTCCAACATATTTGAATAGATAAGGATTAATTTTGGACCTATAATTTTTAAAAGTTTAACAGGTTCAATGATGAGAATCTAAAGGTCAAACCGGTCAAACTTATATCATAGATAATGTAAGGACCCAGAAGGTCATTTGTGGAAATTTTCATAAAATATTATCGTTTTACCCCTCTTGATAATTGCCCCGAGTCGTTTATGATCAGTCGGTGAAGTTGATTTGAGAATTTTAAACTATTCGTATAACTATGGTTATTTAGTTGACGGGTATTTATTAAATAATTAATTTTTATTAGTTGATGGTTAATGGATCAAGTACGTAATTTATTTAATACCCTTACCACCTTGCACATGTATAAGAATAAATTAGAGTTAAATAAGGTTGATATTATTTATTAGCCACATCACGAAAGAGCAAATCCCTAATCGTAGCTCCCTCCCACATTCTCAACTTTCTGCCACAGTTAAATAGATTAATGGTTGGGTGATAAGTTAAATTATTATATTAATAGGTTAGATAAGAATTGAAAGTGAACAGATACGATTTGGTATTGGATTTTTGGGAGACATTAATTTTTAGTGTTATAACAATTGGCTGTATTATACTAATAGTTAGAAACAATAAGAATAATCGTCTTCCACTATTTATTATTTTCTTTAATTATTATATTATAAATCAAGTTTTGATATATTGAGATAGAAATTAAATGTTAGCTTTATTGTATTATATGAAAATCATTAAATTATGACATTGGAGAAATAGGAACTTAACCCTAGACTTGAAATTTGAAAATATGAGAGTTGACATGTTAATTGGCATCAAGATTAGTAACTTGATTATAAATTTGGGTGAGTTTTTGGGTTTAGGCTAGACATATAATAATATGGGTGTTGTTAGTTTAGAAATCTTATTGTGATTATTTATGTGAATAGATTGCATTGACTAGGAAGCCCAACAAAAGGGGAAGGCTCAAGTCCCGGAGTGAATTCTTGATTAATTGAGGCAAGTGGATTTCTCAATCCTTGTTAAGTGTATAGAAATTGTGTATTTCCTTGTGGTATGTGTGGGGGAGTAATGGGACTTGGTGATGGGTTGACTTGTCCATATTGAATAATTTTAATGATGAAAAAGGGGTAATAAAAGGCAATGTGATTAATTATTGGTGTGTGATGTGTTGAGAATGGTTCGAAAGGCTTATCGATTCATTGTTGATGTTGTATCACGATTGTGTTGTTGTGAAGTGTGCATTTTTATGAAAATGGTCATCTCCTCATTATTTATGTGAACATGTTATTTGCATTGGTTCTGAGACATGGTTGTGACAAGTGTTATATGAATTGAGGAAGAATAAGAAATTAACGAGGATGTACCATTTCGAGGGACGTGTCGCGCGCCGCGACGGATACTATGATTTGAGGGTCGTGTCGCAAGCCGCAACGGATTTTATTATCGAGGGACGTGTCACACGCCGCGACGGATTTCATTATCGAGGGTCGTGTCGCACGCCGCGACAGATGCATGAACAGATATGTCCCCCATGGGTCCCGGACTGAGAGACAGCGGGTGTGTATCGTTAGGGCAGACATGCATCACTATACTTGACATTGCATTTCATTGCATTAAGCATCTTTATCATTTGTGAACTTATGAGCACTTTTCTCTTGAACTTGTGATTGATGAACTTAATCTTGTGTGGTGTTGATCTGTAATTGTTGAAGTGAAGTGGTTGGGCCATATGTTGTGTAAATTGTGAACTATTAGGTTGGGCTGGTTTTTATGCAGGTTGTAGTTGTGGAGGTTCGGTTGGGGTGTAAGGAGTACCCGTATTCCATACCCTTAGCTTGTGTTTAGAGGCTTGCTTGCTGAGTACCGTGTGGTTTGGTACTCACCCCTTGCTTCTATAATTTTTTTGTAGGTTACGAGCCCGGATCTTCATGATACCCTCTCTTATCTTTTTGTCCGAGGCTTCCTATGGAGATTTGTGAGGTAGCTGATTGTCATCTCAGCAGACCTTCTTACTCCTTATTTATGATCTTGTTCTATTCTAGAAACAATATCATTTGAGACTTGTTTATTTCTTTCAAATCAATTGTAATACTTTAGAGGCTTGTACACGTGACAACCAGGTTTTGGGGGTATATTTAAGTCGATTATGAATTTCCGCATTATATTAAAGTATAAGACTGTTATTTATAGTTTACTTCTACATTTTTTGTATTAATTGGGTTTTAGGCTGACTTGTCTTGGTGGGATAAGACGAGTGTCATCACGTCCATTTTTGGGTTGTGACACTCCCTTTTTGTAACATTGCACTCATCCTATCGAAATTCTGAAAACATCTTTGTACCAATCCCGTAGTCCTCATCCCCGCCACTCTCACATCCTTAACCCCCATGCCGAACTTAATAGTGCTTGCTTAGATTTTATACAAATATTTTTTTAAATGTTAATTTCAACTTATTTATCAAACATAAAAAATAAATAAGAAACTCACTTATTTTTTTCACTTATTTTTTTTAGAAAAAATAGCAATCTTCCATTGTATCAAACACCCTAAATTAAAAGTGTTCTTCCTCAATTAAACTTGGTATCAAATTTGAGAATAAATGATGGCTTGAACACACATTCAAAATATTATTCTATGATATGTTTTCTTAAATGTAATGTCGATACACTTTATTCTATGATACTTTTCTCAAAATGCACAATATTTTATGTTATTAGGCAGGTTTGCAATCACATAAAGGAAATTTTGTATATATATAGTATACCTTAGGTAGGAGCTTCAAATATGGCAGTCATCATATTCCTCATACTCATAATTATACAGACTATTCTAGCTTTTTACGTAAGTAAGTAGTAATAGTCTTAATTATAGTGTTGATGAGCTTAATTATGAGTTTTTTTTTTATCAATTCAAGAAATGGTTGCTTGAACACACACTTGCTACTGCCAAACAGAAGCTTTCCAATATGTTTTACGTTATTGTCCACTTGACTTCTATATTGTATAACATATTAAAAATGATTTTTAGCGATAATTAATTATTAGTAATAGAATTTATTTTCGTTAAATATATTTATTTAGAAGTAATTACTAGCGACAATTTCATATTAACACATTTCATAAATGTCACTAAAACCTATATAATAACATCAATTTAAAGTCAACTCTATACCTTCTCTATGGACACTACCATTCGACCAACAAAATGAGTATTTGCACATAATGCAGTACGGACTGGTTAAAATTAAAAATTATGTGTAAAAGCGTATTATTTATTTATTTATTGACTTGGTATTATTTATTTATTTATTTATTGACTTGGTATTATTTATTTATGTATTTATTGACTTGATATAAATATTAAATATGAATATGAATATGAGTAAGTTTTTATGATTCTACCCTGTTAATTATTAATTAGACTGATAAATACTGATACAGTGCATTTAGATAAATAAAATAATTTATTTTTATTTAATATATATTGAGATCAAGTAAAATAAAATAAGGTAAATACATCAAAAGAGGACGTAACCATTTAAAAAATGTGCTTCTTCTTTAATTTTGTAATTATGAATTCTGGACATAGGGATGCAGTGCATGAGCTGTATGTAGTAATAAATTATTAATGGTGGATAACTTGTAAAAATTAATTTTTGCACCTAACTTTCTAATACCACGATAGAATTTGAGAGAACTCGATAAGATTATTATAAACGAAATGAATTGGTTTGTACACTTGAGCCCTATATTTATACAATTTTAACTCTAGCTAATTACAACATAGGCTTAGACTAATAAGCTCATAATCGTCGTGCAAAGTATGAGGTTTTTCATGATCTTATGAGTTTTTCATGTCCCTTTTATGTATCGAATTTTATAGTTGAATGTTAATTTAGTTTATTTCAAGTATGTGTACCTGCCATCTCCACATATACCAGATAATTCTATCAACTATGCAAGCGAGCACATTAAGATCTAAGAAAACAATCTCTTGCATGCCCCTTTTACTTGCATTCACAACATCAGCCAAAAATACCCCATATACCAATAACACATTTATTCTTCATAATTTCTTTTTATTAATTAATCTTAGCTTACGACTGTCTTAGCTATAAGAATTATATTGTGTAATTACTAGACTGCGTAGAATGGAAGAAATGGCAACGCCACAATTGAGTAAATTAACCACCAACACGACGTCTGCCTAAGCAGGGGAGGAGCTAGGTGGAGGCTCGTGAGTTCAAATGAACCCATTAGCTTTTTCATAGATTTTGCATTTGTATTAGAAATTCAAATAAATATATATGTATATTAACTTGTGAACCCTTAACAAAATTGATCAATGTTTCAGTGGTAAAGAAGGGGATGTGTAAATGTTTTCCACACTAGAGTTGTGGGTTCTAACCTCGCTATTTGAGTTTCTTTTCTTTTTTTAAAAAAAAAAGAAATTTAGAATCCCAACACTCCTAATCTTGGCTCATTCTTGGATCAGATTCTTGAAGAGGAAAATCAACTGCACAAAATGGTTTCTTCTCTCCAATCTAAGAAAATATATTGTAGATCCCGTTTTCAAAATAATGCACTCTTCCTATTAAAATTTTCAATACGCCTATTGTAATGGCCCAGAAGGTCATTTCTGGAAAATTTGAACTATTCGATAACTATGGCTGTTTAATTAACGGATAAATTTTAAATAATTAATTTAGTTGATAATAATGGGCTAAGTTTGAAATTTATTTCTCCATTTATTTAATACCTTATACTATTTGGCCCATATATATATTAAAATAAGTAGTAGGGCTGGTTTATTTTTATACTTAATTAATTTGGAAAAGAAAATAAAGAGGAGGAACTTACCTACACGGACGAACGAACGAAAGAGGAAAAAAAAAAAGGACCGAACTCATGTTTCAGGTAACAATCAAATAGTACAACTAGTTTTAAATGTTTAGAGTTAATTATTTATTGAATGTATGGAATCTTATATGATTTTATGGGTTGGTTGACTAAGAATGTGAGGTTTTCTTTTAATTCAATGTTGTACCACTAGTGTTGCTACGTTTTTTTGGTGGCTGAGTGGAGAAAGGATGATGATTGGTTAATGATAGGCAAATGGTAAATAATGGGAATAATGATTCAAAAGTTACATTGATTCAAGAGTTAGCGGTCCAGTTTTAATATTTTCCATATTTTTGTTTCATATAATTATCACATTATAAATTAAGTTTTTGATATATTGAGATGGGTAATCGAATATTAGGTGTATTGTATTATATGAATATCATTAAGTTTATGATATTGGAGAAATTGGAACCTAACCCTAGACTTGAAACTTAGGAACTTGAATATAGATTTGAGTGGGTTTTGGGTCAAGGCTAAACATATAGCAATATGGGTGTGATTAGTTTCAAAATCTTATTGTGATGATTTATTTGATAGATTGCATTGATTTGGAAGCACAACAAAAGGGAAAGGCTCAAGTTCCGGAGTGATTGTTTGATTATTTGAGGCAAGTGGATTTCTCAACCCTTGTTAAGTGTATAGAATTCGTGTATTTCCTTGTGGTATGTGTTGGGGAGTAATGGGACTTGGTGATGAGTTGACTTGTCCATATTGAATAATTTTAATGATGAAAAAGGGGTAATAAAAGGCAATGTGATTAATTATTGGTGTGTGATGTGTTGAGAATGGTTTGAAAGGCTTATCGATTCATTGTTGATGTTGTATCACGATTGTGTTGTTGTGAAGTGTGCATTGTTATGAAAATGGTCATCTCCTCATTATTTATGTAAACATGTTATTTGCATTGGTTTTGAGACATGGATGTGACAAGTGTTATGTGAATTGAGAAAGAATAAGAAATTAAAGAGGATGTACCATTTCGAGGGACGTGTCGTGCGCCGCGATGGATATTATGATTCGAGGGACGTGTCGCGCGCCCGACGGATACTATGATTCGAGGGCCGTGTCGCACGCCGTGATGAATTTTATTATCGAGGGACGTGTCGTACGCCGCGACGGATTTCATTATCGAGGGACGTGTCGCACGCCGCGACGGATTTCATTATCGAGGGTCGTGTCGCACGCCGCGACGGATGCATGAACAGATATGTCCCCCATGGGTCCCGGACTGAGAGACAGCGGGTGTGTATCGTTAGGCCAGACATGTGTCACTATACTTGACATTGCATTTCATTGCATTGTGCATCTTTATCATTTGTAAACTTATGAGTACTTTTCTGTGGAACTTGTGATTGGTGAACTTTATCTTGTGTGTTGCTGATCTGTAATTGTTGAAGTGATATGGTTGAACTATGTGCTATGTAAATTGTGAACTATTAGGTTGGGCTGGTTTTTATGCAGGTTGTAGTTGTGGAGGTTTGGTTGGGGTGTAAGGAGTACCCATATTCCATACCCTTAGCTTGTGTTTAGAAGTTTGCTTGCTGAGTACCGTGTGGTTTGGTACTCACCCCTTGCTTCTACAATTTTTTTGTAGGTTATGAGCCCGGATCTTCATGATACCCTCTCTTATTTTCTTGTCTGAGGCTTCCTATAGAGATTTGTGAGGTAGTTGATTGTCATCTCAGCAGACCTTCTTACTCCTTATTTATGATCTTGTTCTATTCTAGAAACAATGTCATTTGAGACTTGTGTTTTCTTTCAAATCCATTGTAATACATTAGAAGCTTGTGCACGTGACAACCAGATTTTTGGGGTTTTAATAAGTTGACTTTGTATTCCGCATTATTAGATGGTGTTAGTTTCTTTTTTCTGGTTTTACTTCCGTATTTATTGTATTAGTTAGGTTTTAGGCTGACTTGTCTTGGTGGGATAAGACGAGTGCCATCACGTCCATTTTTGGGTCGTGACTAAATGGTATCAGAGACCCAGGTTCATAGGTCTCACGTGTGTACAAGCCAAGTCTAGTAGAGTCTCAAGGATCGGTGCGGAGACTTTTGTTGCTTATCTTCGAGAGGCTATGGTGACTTTTAGGAAAAATCTTCACTTCTTGAATCTCTATCGTGCATCCTTTGTCCGTTCTGATTCTTATCACTTTATTCCATTCTCTCACTTATAGTGCTGACTCGTGCGTGGTTCTTCTTGCGAGTAGTTTGTGTCGTGTATAGCTTGGAGGTTAGATTTGGTTTAGAAGTGATAGACTCATGGAAATGAAGTGTGGTCAAATTTAGAATGTTCAGTGACTTAAAGGGATTGAGTAGGTGATTGCTCGACGAAGCATTTTGAGGATATCTGAATGATGAGGATGAACAATGGTCTGAGGGACTTCATGAACTTATTGTTTATTTCGAGTTAGTTACCCAACAGCGAGAACAATACTTGTGTGGTATATAGGATATCTAGAGTGGGTCAACAATTGAAAACGAAATGTTTAAAGGAACGGCTAGGTAATGAACAATGTGACTTTGAAAATTACAATTAGTAAAGTTGTTATAACAGGTATTGGTTGCTTAGCGTATGATGAGAAAGATGTTGCATCAACTGAGGTAAAAATCCCTACTATGGTTTCATAGACTGGGTGTATATCAAAAAGGGTTCGTGATACGCTTACTACAATAGTATCGATGTTTACTGGTTGGAGTTATAGAGTGTGTTACTTCTGCTATCGCCCTGATCTATGAAAGAATGCATATCTCGCTTTGGGTTAGAGTCGGGATGGATTTGGTAATGTATTGCAGCTACTCAATGGAGAGAGACGTGTAGGTTATCAGAGTACGATCTTCTCGGAAGTATGATGTGTTCTAGTGGTGGATCTAACGGACTTTCACGATGTGGTGCTAGTGGTATATGAAAATGGGGAAATCGATTAATAGTGCTTGCTTAGATTTTATACAAATATTTTTTCAAAATATTATTTTCAACTTATTTACTAAACATTAAAAATAAATAAGAACCTCACATATTTTTCAGAAAAAAGCAATCTTCCATCTTACCTTACACACCCTAAAAGTATTCTTCAATTAAACTTGATGTCAAATTTTAGAATAAATGGTGGCTTGAATACACACTCAAAGTGTTATTCTATGATATGTTTTCTCAAATGTAATGTCAATATACACGATTACATATTATTCTATGATACTAAAGCTTTATTTACTCTAGGAATCCCTTTATTCTATGATAATTTTCTCAAAATGCACACTATTTCATGTTAGTAATATAGGCAGGTTTGCAATCATACAAAGAAAAATTAATCTGATCTATATATAGTATACCCATATAGAATTTTATATTCACCATCTCTCATATTCGTTCACCTTCATAAAAGTTGAGCATAGAAAAAGAATTTAAGAAGAAACTCAAATACACTCCAACTAGTCCATTTTGAATTAGGTAATTTTTAAATGTCTTATACAACATCCCATCCAATACACTATAATAAATAAACGATTTTGTAGGAATACTATAATTATCGCTATATTATATTTAGTATCGGCAAATATATATATTGGTATTCTAGATAAATGTCGTTAAGTAAGTGGTAGTTGTCTCAATTGTACCTAAAGTTCCATCTCCTAAGCCTACTAATATGCTACTCATGTTGAAACCAAATTAGTTCTAACATATTGATTACAAGGTATTTTATCAATTTGAGTAGTAAGCTGCAAGATATTAGATATCTTTCCTTAAATATGATTTAAATTTCTCTTATTGGATGTGTTTTAGTAGACCTAGTTCTTGAGCCCCTCTGTTTCAATTTGTTTATCTTTGTTTAACTTCATATTTTTACATTACTGCATGTAAAATAGTGGAATAGAACTTTATTAATGTCGTCTTTCATATTTCTTTGATTCATCACTTTTTTAATTTGTAAAAGCGTCTTATAGAGTCTTTATCAAATTAAAATTCTACGAAAGTATATGTAGTATTGTGTTCTAACTTCTACTTGTGACTCTTACAAAACAACAGCAACACAACATATCCAGTGTAGTTCTATAAAGTGGGGTCTGGGAGGTAGAGTGTACACAGACCTTAGAGGTGAGACAAAAAGGCTATTTTTGATATATTTTTGATAGTATAGCAGAACAACTACAATAAAATAATATTATAATTGAACTACACGAAACCATAGATAGTAATTAAAATCGAAGAATAAGAAACTACAAGAATATATAGTCCTATGACTACTAGTAAGGGCAACAAGAAAATGTAGTCCTACTTACTATAGTATGATCACACTAGCTCTTATCTACTAATCTTCTACCCTAATTTTAAAATGTGGATTCAATTGCAATTAACTAATGACGATAAGGTTAAGGTTTTGTCACTTTTGTTAATGTGTATATATTTATTGGCGCTCAAAGTTATTTTTGTTGCCGTGGAACAGCCAAAGTAATTTTGTTCATTTTCTGCTAAACACTATCAATTAATTATATTATTTTGTACCTCAAATTGAAGAACATAACTCAATCGAATAATCATTTAATTTTAAAAAAAATCTTAGTCATCATTATTTTTTTAATTTTACTGTCAATCAGTATTTAAATTGATACTTACTTTAAGATTTAATTAATTTGAATTTGCGATGGAAAATCTCATTTTGAAAGGTGAGTCTAAGTTTTCCGCCTTTGTCTTGTTCTTGCTTTATCTTTCTATTCTGTTTTCTTTGTTCTCGTTGGCTTGAGGCTAACTTATCTTGGTGGGAATAGACAAGTGTCATCACGTACATTTTTGGGTCTTGACAGAAATGCCATAGCTATCTCGACTCATAGACCATTATTGTGACCTAGATGAACCCTGACCGATACTGTAGGACCCTCGAGGTGCCTGACCACCCTCGGATGCTGGCATGGATGCATGTACGGGCCTCCGACATCGAAAGAAGTCACTATCTCTGTAAGAACCCCTGCCTCCAGATGAGGTGCCAAAAAATTGACCGGAGGAAGGGCCCCTCTTAGAGTCCCCTAACTCCTTCCTCTCCATCAACTCCACCTCATTGGTGGCACTCACTATGGACATACACATACGATCTAATGGAGTAAGTTAATCCTCTCACAAACCTACGGATCTTCTCAGCCTCGTTCAGAATAATGGACAACGCATGTCTAGACAACTGGTAGAAATAGGCCTCATACTATGTAATAGATAAGTTGTTCTATCTCAAACCCTCGAACCTCATGCGACTCTCCTATCTCATGCTCGAAGGGGCGAAGCAATTATGAAAAGCACTGGATAACACCTCCCAAGTCACTAGAGGAGACCCAGCTGGCCTAGACCCTGAATAAATTTCCACCACTCTCAAATTGGTCTACGAAGCTGAAGTGAAGCATACCAAACCCCATATGAATCAGCCAAACCCACTACCTCTAGAACCTCCCGACATATGGTAATAAACTCATGAGTATTCTTCAATTAAACTTGATGTGAAATTTTAGAATAAATGGTGACTTGAATACACACTCAAAGTGTTATTCTATGATATGTTTTCTCAAATGTAATGTCAATATACACGATTACACGTTATTCTATGATACTAAATCTTTATTTACTCTAGGAATCCCTTTATTCTATGATACTTTTCTCAAAATGCACACTATTTCATGTTATTAATATAGGCAGGTTTGCAATCATACAAAGGAAAATTAATCTGATCTATATATAGTATACCCATATAGAATTTTATATTAACCATCTCTCATATTCCTTCACCTTCATAAAAGTGAAGCATTGAAAAAGAATTTAAGAAGAAACTCAAATACACTCCAACTAGTCCATTTTGAATAAGGTAATTTTTAAATGTCTTATACAACATCCCATCCAATACACTATAATAAATAAACGATTTTGTAAGAATACTATAATTATCGCTATAGTATATTTAATTAGTTGCAGCAAATATAATATAGTTATTCATAACCAACATTCTAGATAAATGTCGTTAAGTAAGTAGTAGTTGTCTCAATTGTACCTAAAGTTCCATCTCCTAAGCCTACTAATATGCTACTCATGTTGAAATCAAATTAGTTCTAACATATTGATTACAAGGTATTTTATCAATTTGAGTAGTAAGCTGCAAGATATTAGATATCCTTCCTTAAATATGATTTAAATTTCTGGATGTATTTTAGTAAACCTAGTTCTTGAGCCCCTCCGTTTCAATTTGTTTATCTTTATTTAACTTCATATTTTTACATTACTGCATGTATAATAGTGGAATAAAACTTTATTATTGCCGTCTTTCATATTTCTTTGATTCATCACTTTTTAAATTTGTAAAAAAGTCTTATAGAGTCTTTATCAAATTAAAATTCTACGAAAGTATATGTAGTATTGTGTTCTAACTTCTAGTTGTGACTCTTACAAAACAACAACAACACAACTATCCAGTATAGCTCTATAAAGTGAGGTCTGGGAGGTAGAGTGTACACAGACCTTAGGGGTGAGACAAAAAGACTATTTTTGATATATTTTCAATAGTATAGCAGAACAACTACAATAAAATAATATTATAATTGAATTACACAAAATCATAAATAGTAATAAAAATCGAAGAATAAGAAACTACAAGAATATATAGTCCTATGACTACTAGTATGGTCACACTCTTACCTACTAATCTTCTATCCTAATTTGTGTCCTACACACCTATTCCTATCATAACGTTTTAACAAAAAAATATCAAAAATTAACTAAACCACGCATACCAATATCAAAGAGAATTTGAGAGTAATTTTAATGATGTAAAATAAAATAATTAAATATTGATATAATATAAATTTTATAAAATAACTGATCGAATCTAACATTAACAGTACCCCTACCCTACAACACGTATCTAGATACTATCTGTGTCTCTTCTCTTTTTTTTATCTCTATATAATAGATACTTATAGCAATGAAAAATCCAGAAGAAGCAAGAGTTGAAGACATAAAAGAAGAAACACTACATTAAAAATGATTTTTAGTGGCAATTAATTAATGACAGTAGCTTAATTGTCGCTAAAAATATATTTTTAGCGGCATCTACCACTCTTTATAAATGTTCCTAAATCCTATAGCGACACTGAATCCAATGATAATTAACTAATGCTGGTAAGGCTAAGGTTTTATCACTCTTTATTAATGTGTATATTTATTGCCGCTCAAACCTATTTTTGTTGTAGTGAAACAGCCCAACCAAAGAGTTAATTTTGTTCATTTTCTCGTTCTATGCTAAACACTATCAATTAATTATATTATTTTGTACCTCAAATTGAAGAACATAACTCAATCGGATAATCATTTAGTTTTAAAAAATTCTTAGTCATCGTTATTTTTTTTAGTTTTATTGTCAATCAGTATTTAAATTGATATTTACTTTAAGATTTAATTAATTTGAATTTGTGATGGAAAATCTCATTTTGAAAGGTGAGTCTATTTTTAGGACTTAAACTTGAAGCCTTTAATTAATGAGGAAGAAGTAATTACCACTTAACAACTACTTTTGTTGTTTACTACTCCCTCCGTCTCTTTTTAATTTTCATAGTTTTCTTTTTGAGAGTCAAACGATATGAAATTTGACTAACATTTAAGATGTATTTTTCATTATATTGATATAAAAAAATGCTGCAATTTATAGTACTTTCCATATAGTTTTTGAATATCTAAAATTTTATTTTAAAATATCAAATTAATGTAATCTAATTTAGCTTTGAAAATTAGTCAAATTGAGTCTTGAAAAATGTAGCATGACAACTAAAAGAGAACGGAGGGAGCTAATAATTGTTAATAAGTGTGTGTTTTTCTTAAATGGTGTACCACCTACAATTTTAATTTTATTTTACACAGTATCCATCTTGTAGATTATACCTATTGAATACTTGAATTATGTTTAAAATGATCCTATTAAATATGTTTTTGATGATATAGTTTTTAAACATTTGATATTCACGCATTTGACATCATGAAAATAGTTGTCAGAAGAAAAGTAAAGCATATATCGAATAAATTAATGTGTAAAACATATTTTATATATTAACTTTGAAAATAATGAAATATTAATTTTCTTGCCCCGGACCTGGATCGAAGAAGATCGATGAAAATGATTACAAGCCGATAGATAATTAATTAATATATAAACTACTCTTATTGAAATTAAATTAATTTTAACATTTTAAGTTATACGATATTTCATCAATTTGATTAGTAAGTTACAAGATATTAGACATTTTTTTATATGATTTAAATTTTTTTTATTGGATACTTAATTTTAGTAGACTCAATTCTTAAATCCTGTCTTGATTAATAAATTTTCACTTGTGTATAATATAGATTAATTGTCTTTGTTTAACTATACTTTATAATACTGTAAAATAGTAGAATGAATCTCTATTCTTGTTGTCTTTCTTAATCCCTTGATTCCTCATTTTTTAAACTATTAAAGCGTCTAGAGAGTTTTTGTCAAAATTCTACGAAAGTATATATGCTTAGTATCGTGTTCTAACTTCTACTTCTTACTCTTACATGATAATAATAATAACGACAACGAACAACATATTTAGTGCATTCTCACGAAGTGTAGGGTCTGGGAGGGTAAAATGTACAAAGATTTTGTCTTTATTTTAGAGATGAGGTAGAGATCATATTTTCGATAGACTCACGACTAAAGACAAAAAGATCTAGAAAAAAAGACGTAATAAAAGTATAAGAGACAATAAATAGTAACAAAAATAACAGGTAATATAGTAGAACAATATTACGATAAACTAGTACTATAATTGAACTACAAGAAACTATAAATAGCAACAGAAATCGAAAAACAAGAAACTACAAAAATAGTCCTACACTACTTGTAACTTTGTAAGGTAATAAGACAATGCACTTCTACCTATTAGTATGGACGCACTTCTACGGTTACTAACCTGCTATCCTGATTTGTGTCCTCTTCACCTTCCTACCATAATGTTTTAACGAAAAAAAATCAAAAATAAACTTAGCCATACCGATACCAAAGGAAATCCAAGATGATGAGAATTTCAAAAAATCTAATTTTGATTATGTAAAATAAAATAATCAAAATTTGATATGATATAAATTATATAAAATAATCGATCAAATCATAACATTGTTACCCTCTACCCTACTTGTATTCCGATACTATCTTCAATTATCTTTATTTCGTCTCTTTTTTCCTTCTATATAATAGATACTCCATAGCAATGAAAAATCCCTGAAAAGCAAGAGTTAGACAAGAAGAAACAGTCAAAATTAGAGGTAATTTTCTACATTTTCTCGTTTTATGCTACACAATATCAATTAATTATATTATTTTATACCTCATGCTGAAGGACATGACTCAAATGGATAATCATTTTATTTAAAAGATTCTTAGTCATTATTGCTTCTTTCTACTGTCATTCAGTGTTTAATTTGGGGATAAAATTAGGGAAAATGCACAAGTACCTCCTGGACTATGATCGAAATCTCAGAGACACATCTAAATTTAACTAGGGTCCTATTACCCTCCTAAACTCATTTTTTCGTATTTTTGTGCACCTTTTGTGCTGACAGGCACCTTCAACCACACCAAGTTGGCTGTGTTTGTACACACGCGTCTGCCATGTGTGTAAATATTTTTTTTTGTTTTTTTTATTTCTTCTTTAAAATTTTTAATTTTTTTTAAAAATATTCTTATTTTTTTATCGTGTATTTAAGTTAAGTTAATACACATATTTTTTTACCTTGTATCTAAACTTTTTTTACCTTCATTAATTGATTTTTCTCTTTTATTATTCTATTGATTTTATTTACTCCTTTTATTTTCTTTCCTTTTGATTTGATTTGAGAGATATTTGGATGCCACGTAAGCCAAAAAGATGTATAAAATTACCAAAACAAAATGAGTTCAGGGGGTCATAGGACCTTAGTTTAGTTAAGGTGTGCTTCAGAAATTTCGATCATAGTCTAAGAGGGTACTTGTGCCTTATCCCTTTAATTTGATACTTACTTTAGAATTTAATTAATTTAAATTTGCGATAAGAAATCTCATTTTGGAATGTGAGCCTATTTTTAAGACTTAAACTCAAAGTCTTTAATCAACGAGCGAGGAAAGAGTAATTACCAGTTAACTACAACTTTTGTTGGTTACTCATCGTTAATTAGTTGTGTTCTTTTTGAAATGGTGTACCACTACAATTTGAAATATTTTTACACAATATCCAACTTGTAGAAATAATTTGTTGTGTAACTTTAAGGAAAATGTTAAAATTATAAGGATGTGAAATATTGGGTTGGGGTATACGCAATACATTATCCATTTTCTTAAAAGAGTATTTTAATACACCCTCAAATTGCCATTAATTTGGGATGTTATTATAAAAAGAAAAAACTGATTACATACGCTAGCCCTTTAAATTTGTTCGAAGTTTTTCATTTAAATACTTGTATTAAAGATTATACCTATTGAATACTTGAATTATGTTTAAAATGTTCCTATTAAACATGTTTTTGACCATATAGTTTTAAAATACTTGATTTTCACGTATTTGACATGAAAATAGTTGTTCGAAGAAATTATGTTGATATTTTCGTAGTTTTTGTTTTGTTCTTTTCTTCAAAAGTAGATTCGGAAGAAATTCCGTTGATTTTCAAGAGCTCAATATGTATTTTACATTAAATTAATAAGTGTATTATTCTTGATCTTTTTATTTTTAAAGTTCGATTTCAGTACGTTGCGCTATTTTATTGCTTTTTTTTTTTCCAAATCAAATTATATATGTTGCTTTGGATATTTAGTACTCCATAATAATAGCCATGGTATCTAGCAATTGAAATAAAAAAGAATGTGTCTTTTCTATGAATTAGAGTTGAAGAAAGAGAGATCGATGACACACTCCATTGAGATTACCTCAATAGATGATGATCAAACTCCACTTCGTCAAACGGAAAAAGATGAGGTATGTATATCTCTCTCAACTATGTCAATTAGTTTTTCTATTTCATTAGCCCACTTTTCTTTTGGCAATGAAATATAGATTTTCTTAGACTCTTCCCTTCTAGGTAATTTTAGGTCTACCCCATGATCCTAACATATTCACTAACTATGGTTTTACACCTTTTGGATTTTTTTTTATTTGAGTCGGATCTAGAGGAGTAAAGAAAATAGGCAGGGTGAAGTAAGTTTTAAAAGTCATGTTGACATTCTTAAAATTAAAAAACTAGTTTTAAGTTTTTTTTTTAATTCGTCTTGTTAGCGAAAGAGGTAAATATGCATAATTTGTTAAACGATGAAATTAGTATATATGCACAAGTTTTTTAAACACAAATATATCTAATTATCTAGACTGCAAAGTTGATTATATTAAAAGAATATGTTTGCATATTGCACAGTGCTTCTAATAAACATTTTAAAGTTTGATACTCTCTTCCGTTACAGATAGAAAAAGGGAGGAAAGTGGATAATATAATCGAGATAAAGGAAAGAAATGGTCAAGATCCATCAGGGTCGCAAACAAAGAAATGTGTAAATCAAATCTTTGATAAAATATTTAACGATTTGAACAATTCATCTATTAAATCGTGTACGATATTCAAAGTAAATGTGGGACTACGTGAATCAAATCCAGCTGCTTATACACCAAAGATGGTCTCTATTGGTCCATACCACAAGAAAAATCCTCAACTTGATCCAATGGAAAAGTACAAATTATTGTACCTACAACGGTTTCTTCGACGGAATGAGAGGCTTAATGTGGAAAGTTGTATTAGTGAATTGGAGAAACTGAAGGAGGAAACAATAAAGTGTTACGACGATATAAAAGACCTCGATACTGATGATAGTCATGATTTTTGCCAAATGTTGTTGCTTGATGGTTGTTTTGTGGTTGAGTTTGTTCGAGAGCATTTTCCATTATATCCAGAAGGAGAAGCCAAAATTATCGAATCTAGTAATAATTGCATGTATGATCAAATACTCCGAGATTTGTTATTACTAGAAAACCAACTACCTTTATTTGTCCTCAACCAGCTTCAACACCCATTGACAAAGCAAGAAGATGAATACCCATTGTTCATTTCGCAATGTTGTTAACTTCAGATATATGTTGACCCTCAAACCTGCTGCTAGAAAGACAGATCATCGTAACGTAGAAAATATAAAACATTTACTTGAAGCAGTACACATTGTTTCATGTTATTCGAATTCCACCAAAGAGTCAAAAGATGACATACCGGCATATACGATCATGCCAAATGCAACAGAGCTTTCTGAAGCTGGAGTTAGCTTTGCAAAGGTCGAGGGTGTTACGAGTTTATTTGATGTAAAGTTTGAGAATGGGGTGATGACAATTCCTTGTTTTCGAATCGTAGATGGTACAGAAACCATCTTGCGAAATCTCATTGCTTATGAGCAACAATCATTTGATGTTCAACCTAGATATTTCACTGATTTTGCAGCTTTCATGGATCATCTCATCGACTCAGACAAAGATGTGAATTTGCTTCGCCAGAAAGAAATCATAGAGAATTGGATAGGAGAGGACAAAGAAGTGGCTAGTCTCTTCAACAAAATCGGAAATGGCCTCATGACTTCGTCTGACGACTTCTATTACAAAGAAGTATGCTTTAAAGCAGCTGAACATTGTAAAAAACCATGGAACAAAATGAAGGCAAATTTGAAGCATAATTATTTTAGTAGTCCTTGGGTAGGAGCTTCAACTGTGGCAGCCATCATACTCCTCCTACTCACAACTATACAGACTATTCTAGCTTTCACAGGTTCCGTTAAGTAAGTATAGTAATTGTCTCAATTGTAGTGTTGATTAGCTTATGAGTTTTTCATTAATTCTATTTCCTCCTTTGTATTGGCTCTTATAGTTGAATGCTATTTTATCTTATTTCAAGTATCTATACTTGTCACCTCACATACAAAAAACAATTATTATTATTTGCGACAAATGCATCTCATTCTGAATGATCTTAGAATATAAATGCATCTCATTCTGAATGAAACAAGGTTTTTATTTGCGACAAAGATCAAACTTGTGACCATGCTTAACCCACACATCATGCGTTGCGCTCTTAAATATTTAAAAAAAATTATGTATAAAAGCGTATTATTTATTTATTGGCTTAATATAAATATTGAATATGAATATATTTTTACCATTTTACCCTATTAATTATTAGACTGATCAATACTGACAGAGTGCATTTAAAGGAAACTGTAGTTTGGTGGGAATGCGGAGATGTAAGTGATTATTGCTCTCTTCATCATTTCATATTAATTGATTCATGTTGACTTGACACTCTTTTAAAATTATTAAGGGTAGTATAAGGAAAAGTAATAAAATTATTTTAATTTGTTAAAATAGAAAAGTAAAATAATAATAAATTATTTATAATATAAAAATTAAGTCAAATAAAACAAAGTAATACATCAAAAAGACGCAAACATTTAAAAAAGGCATAATACATAAACATGACCCTTAACTTGGCGTCAGCTGGCAACTATGACCTTTAACTTTGGGTGTGCACAAGTAGGCACTTCAACTTGTATAAAATTGAACAAATAGACACATTCGTCTTACATGGCACCTACATGGCAATTTTGTGTCCTACGTGGCGTCCTACGTGTATTATGCCATGTAGGACATGTGTGTTTACTTGTTCAATTTTATACAAGTTAAAGTGCCTACTTGTGCACACCCAAAGTTAAAGGTCATAGTTGTCAGCTGACGCCAAGTTAAGGGTCATGTTTATGTATTATGCCTTTAAAAAACGTGCTTCTTTCTTTTGTAATTATGAATATGAATTCTGGACATAGGCATGCAGTACTACATGAACTGTATATAGTACTAATAAATTATTAATTGTAAACAGCTTGTAAAATAAATTTTTACACCTAACTTTCTATTTGCATTGAAAACGAAATATCTGGGAATATCCATTCCATATTAATTAAATTTTGGGGTTTTTTAATTGGTTAAAATTCAAGATTATGTTTGAATTTTTTTTTTTTTATATTTGTCATTTCCTTTAATAAGCTTTATATTCTATGAGATAAATTGCACTATTTGCAAAGTTATATTTATGATTTCACAAAGAACTATAATGGAAAGTATGATTTAAATTATGTTCTTAAATATTTTCTTAATAAATAGTAATTACTTATTAGTTTTCCTACGTTGATCAAATTATATATTTTCAAGACTAATTAACAACTCTATCAAGGGTATAATTGGAAAAATATGGTAACTTATGCAATGATTTTATGAAATGACAAGTATTATGGACCAACTATTTATAGAAAGGGATGACATATAAAAAGAAATGGAGGGAGTACAAATTTTAGGAAAAACTATAGAATATGGCAAACATCAATAGACATTTAAAATAAATAGCTATAGTTTAATTTTTTATATTATATGAATATAACTACACAATAAATAGCAAAGTTGATTATATACAATTAAACAGGAGAGTTATTAAATATTAAATAGGAAAGTTATTATCATACACATAATTAATCTCATTAATACTTTCTCTTTCATCAATATTCTTTTATTACAGATTTTCTATATTTTTCATCCAAATTCCTTCCAACTTAAGATCCTTTTGCATGACTCTAGGAGCATTTTTTGTAATTTGAATTCATCATGTATCTTCTAATTGATTTTTTTCCTCGTTTTATAAAGATTATATTTGTATACATCTATATTTTCATATACTTTTATTGGGTTTCAATTGAAGAATTATTTGTTTTTCCACTACAATGGTTATAGTTGTAAAAAAAATAGTACAAGAAGAACATGCGCAAAAAGAGATTGAGATTTGTGTGATTGTCAATTTTGTATATAGTAGAATACTCATATACATAGATACTTGTATTGTAATATTAACACAAGTTGAAATGGTGATTTGTGAATACAAGTATATCTGGATACATAAGTAATCTATCCAATTTGAAAGGTTGATTAGGCAATACAAATATAGTTGGATACATTAATATTATATTTTTATAAACAAATGCCCGAGTTTACATCAAGCCTCAAGTATTACAGGAAAGACGTTTGTTGGGTTTTTCAATTTTCTATACAGCCGAATACTTACACACTTTGATACCTACACATTTTATTATTTTCCATTTTTCTTGTTTGTGGGTTGTCCAATGTATCCATCTTTTGTTTAACAACAATGTATTCATATGTATACTATATTGGTGTATTCATTTTTTGTTTAACAATAGTGTATCCATTTTTCAAATTGTCGTGTTCATATTCTAAATTGTTATACTTTACCTTGTTTGATATATTAATACATTAAGTTTTTTTTACAAATACGTGTATCCTTGATATATTAATACTTTAAGTTTTTATAAATAGAGATACCAATTTGAATTCAAAAGTATTCATATGGTAACTGTACAATTAATACACTTTCCTTATTTAGTTCATCGTAATTAAAATTGTATCAGTGTATAAATAGAAAAAAAAAAACATATACAAAAATACAGCTAGAAAAAGACATAAATTGTAGTCATTTTTTGTAAATAACATACTTATAGCTATTGAATTTTAATAACCCTATAAATATAGTCATTTTTGTAAGTTGCTCTTAACTTTATACCTAACTTTCTTTTTGGTACTCAAAAGTAAAATATTGTGGAATATATATAGTCATTGACTTTGAGTCAGTTCTTGAGACCTTTCGTTTCAATTTATTTATCTTTGTTTAACTCCATTTTACATGACTGTAAAATAGTGGAATGAACTTTTATTATTGTTTTCTTTCATATTTCCCTTGATTCATCTCTTTTTAAATTGTAAAAGCGTCTGAAGAGTATTTATTAAAATTCTATTAAATTATACTTAATATCGTGTTCTAACTTCTACTTGTGACTCTTACATAATAATAACAACACAAACATATTCAGTGTAGTTTCATAAAGTGGGATCTAGGAGAGTACGCCAACCTCAAGATAAAGAAGTGAAATAAAAAGGTTATTTCTAATAAATCTTCGGTTCAAGATAAAAACAATCTAAGATAAGTCGTAATAGAAGTACATACAAGAGGCACTAATCAATAGATAGTAAAAAAAACAAATAGTATAACAGAACAGTACTATTAATTATTATAAGATAATATTATAATTGAACTACATAAAACCATAGATATAATAGAAATCGAAGAACTAGAAACTACAAAAATAGTTCTACGACTACTAGTAAGGGCAACACGAATGTCACACCCCTTATTTTTCAAACAATGATTTGAAAAAGAGTTTTTCCAATTAAAGTGACGTTTTGAAAAGGGATCGTTTTCTTAAATCAGAGTCACCACTTGGAATTGAGTTTTGGTGTTCCAAGTCACCTTATTTGAATCCCTAGTCAAAAACAAATTGACTCTTTATTTTGTTGGTCTGCGAACTAGAAGTCTAGGTAAGGAATTCTGTTGACCGAGAGGAAGGTATTAGGCACCCCTCAGTTCCGTACGTGGTTCTAGCACGGTCGCTTGATTAACTTATATATGAATTGAATTAAATTATGAATATCTCATGTTTATGACCTAAAAGAAAACTTTGTACCGCCTTCTTTAATTTATTTTGAACTTGTTTAAAACTGTCTTGTTTTATCAGGGTGTGGTGTACTGGCAGTAACGTTTTCCAACCTTGCCACATATTATTTATTTATTTACATTTCATGTTTAAAATTTATGTAACGTTCTTCAAGTAGTGATGTTTGTCTATTATAATTATTGGCCTAAATTATGCTCCTAACGATTCATTAAATCAAATTTAATTATCAAAATAATTTAAAAGACCATTATGAAATGAACAAAACTAAATTTGTTTAATTTTAAAAAAAAATGTTTTTGGTTGTACCAATGGAACAATATAAAATTGATATATATGACAAAGTGCACTAGAAATTAAGTCAATATAAATACCTCTTATTACCAATAGTATAACACTAATTTACCTACTAAAACTAAAGAAGTTGTCTTTAAATTGTTTTTTTATGCCAACTTGATCAAACCTCACTTTATATTGAAAACTAGACTTAATAATGAATAAGTATATATCCATAAGTGATTACTAACTTATTTAAGAAAAAAAAAACTTATATTTATTATTGCATCAAGAAAATTAATAAACTAAAATAAAATCATACATTATAAAGAGTAACAAATTTACCAAATTGCTACACTAACAAACATGAAATAAGTTAAATGAACGTTAAGAAATAGACCTTTAATATGAAGCCAAAGCGTTCTCCAATATATTGAAATTGAAGATAAAAATGGATCAAAATAATTTCCAATTTGCTTGCAAATTCTTGAAAGAAACAAAAAACCAAATATTGATTGAAGCTACGACCGAACCTCGAATAGACATCTCTCACTTTTCTTTTTCTTTTTCTCCTTAGTCCGTGTATGTATGGTGTACCGTGTATATATGCGGGGGTGTATTTGAATGTGAGGAAAAAGAAATGTGTGTGTCTTCGTATGTTATTTTTTCTTTCTCCGTATGTTTCTGGTTTTTTTTTCTTTTGTGTGTTTGGGAAGTGTGTTGCTGTTTTGGAAAATCTCCCCACATTTTTTTTGGTATGTCGTATATATATATATAGTGTAATTGTATGTGTGTTGATGTAGTATAGGTGGGTAGGAAATGGGGTGAGTGATAGTGGGGAAGTGGTAGGAACATTGGGGTGGAAAGGTTAGTTTAGATTATTAATTATTTATTTCTTAATAAAAATATTATTAACTATTTTTGAACTAATAAATTATAATTAATAAATACTAACTTATTTATTAAACTAAAATTAAAAGAAACTTGTGTCTTTTTATAAATTTTATTTTCTTTAAAACAAAACTTACACTACTACTGCAACTCTATATTATTATTTTTTTAGTTTTCAAATTATATTAAAATTAACTTACTAAAATAAGATAAATCAAAATATTTAATTTAGATATAAAACAAATATTTACAAAAAATAATAGTGTAAAACTTTAGGTTCGGACAAAAATTACGTGTCTACAACGAAAATGTAGTCCTTTCAAGCTACTAGTATGGTCGCACTCTTACCTACTAATATTTTACCTTAATTCGTGTACTCCTCACCTTCATAGGATAATGTTTGAGTAAAAAAAATATCAAAAATTAATTGAATCATACCAATACCAAAGAAAATTCGAGAGTGCAATTTTAATGATGTAAAATATAATGATCAAAAATTAAAATGTTATAAATTTAATAAAATAACCGATCGATCCGTAATATTGACACTCCCTAACGCTACATGTATCCCGATACTATCTTCAATTATCTGTATTTCTTCTCTTCTTTTACTAAATAATAGATACTCCATAGCAATGAAAAATCCACCAAAAGCAAGAGTTAGAATAGACACAAAAGAAGAAACAGCCATACCAAAGAGGGAATCCTTAAAAGCAGCTGAACATTGTAAAAAACCATGGAACAGAACGAAGGCAAGTTTGAGGCATAATTATTTTATCATATCTTACATAAAACCCACACGACACCGACTACTCGCATGAAGAACCACGCACGAGTCATCACTACAAGTGAGAGAGAATGGGATGAAGCGATAACAATCAGACCGGACCAAGAACGCACGAAAGAGATTCAACAAGTGAAGATTATTCCTAAAAGTCACTATAGCCTCTCTAAGATAAGTACAGACGTCTTCGTACCGATCCTCGAGACTCTACTTAGACTCAGCTTATATACACGTGAGACCTATGAACCTGGGGCTTTGATACCATTTTGTCACGACCCAAAAATGGACGTGATGACACTCGTCTTATCCCACCAAGACAAGTCAGCCTAAAACCCAACTAATACAATAAATGCGGAAGTAAAACCAGAAAAAAGAGACTATCACCATCTAATAATGCGGAATACAAAGTCAACTTATTAAAACCCCAAAAATCTTGTTGTCACGTGCACAAGCCTCTAATGTATTACAATGGATTTGAAAGAAAACACAAGTCTCAAATGACATTGTTTCTAGAATAGAACAAGATCATAAATAAGGAGTAAGAAGGTCTGTTGAGATGACAATCAACTACCTCACAAATCTCCATAGGAAGCCTCGGACAAGAAAATAAGAGAGGGTATCATGAAGATCCGGGCTCATAACCTACAAAAAAATTGTAGAAGCAAGGGGTGAGTACCAAACCACACGGTACTCAGCAAGCAAACTTCTAAACACAAGCTAAGGGTATGGAATACGAGTACTCCTTACACCCCAACCAAACCTCCACAACTACAACCTGCATAAAAACCAGCCCAACCTAATAGTTCACAATTTACATAGCGCATAGTTCAACCATAGCACTTCAACAATTACAGATCAGCAACACACAAGATAAAGTTCACCAATCACAAGTTCCACAGAAAAGTACTCATAAGTTCACAAATGATAAAGATGCACAATGCAATGAAATGCAATGTCAAGTATAGTGATGCATGTCTGGCCTAACGATACACACCCGCTGTCTCTCAGTCCGGGACCCATGGGGGATATATATGTCCATGCATCCATCGCGGCGTGCGACACGACCCTCGATAATGAAATCCGTCGCGGCGTGCGACACGACCCTCGAATCATAGTATCCGTCGCGGCGCGCGACACGTCCCTCGAATCATAATATCCGTCGCGGCGCGCGACACGTCCCTCGAAATGGTACATCCTCTTTAATTTCTTATTCTTTCTCAATTCACATAACACTTGTGTAATGACCCGGAAGGTCATTTTTGGAAATTTTGAATTATTCGATAACTACGGCTGTTTAATTAACGGATAAATTTTATATAATTAATTTAGTTGATAATAATGGGCTAAGTTTGAAATTTATTTCTCCATTTATTTAATACCTTATACTATTTGGCCCATATATATTAAAATAAGTTAGTAGGGTTAGTCACTTTTAACACATAATTATTTTAGAAGGAAAAAAAAAGGGTCGGGAATACTCACAGCCGTCGCAAAAGTGCACTTCGTCCAGGTAACGCATTTTAACTTGATATTGATGCAATTGTTCATCTCTTCCTAATTAATGAGTGGTTATGATTGTTAGAATTAATAGTATATTGGCTTGGATTGTTAGAATTAGTATTATATTGGCTTGGAAAGATAATCAAGAAAGGTGGGTTTAAAATTAAACAAAAATAAAATATATATGTATATATATTTGAAATTGGAGTATATGTATAACGTCTTGAGTTGGAAAGTGGGTTTAGAGTGTAATCATTAAACAATGATTAGGGGGTAATCTAGACAGTGAGTGGTCCTTGGGAAATTTAAGTGAGGAATAATGATAGTTAAGTAGTAGACGTACAGGTTGGCTGCTGGACACATATCTTACCTTGGTTCTTTCTGTGGTTGTAAATTTAAAATATGGTACCACGTTATTATTAAAAGTTATGATATATTGATAGACCTAATTAAATATTAGGTATATTATACTATATGATACCCTTATGAGAGTTGACATGTTAATTGGCATAAAGATTAGGAACTTGATTATAGATTTGAGTGGTTTTTGGATCTAGGCTAAACACATAATAACACGGGTGTTGTTAGTTTCGAAATCTTATTGTGATTATTAATGTGAATAGATTGCATTGAATTGGAAGTTCAACGAAAGGGGAAGGTTCAAGTCCCGGAGTAATTGTTCGACTGTTTGAGGCAAGTGGATTTCTAAACCCTTGTTAAGTGTATAGAATTCGTGTATTTCCTTGTGGTATGTGTTGGGGAGTAATGGGGCTTGGTGATGGGTTGACTTGTCCATATTGAATAATTTTAATGATGAAAAAAGGGTAATAAAAGGCAATGTGATTAATTATTGGTGTGTGATGTGTTGAGAATGGTTTGAAAGGCTTATTGATTCATTGTTGGTGTTGTATCACGATTGTGTTGTTATGAAGTGTGCATTTTTATGAAAATGGTCATCTCCTCATTATTTATGTAACATGTTATTTGCATTGGTTCTGAGACATGGTTTGTGACAAGTGTTATGTGAATTGAGAAAGAAAAATTAAAGAGGATGTACCATTTCGAGGGACGTGTCGCACGCCGCGACGGATTTCATTATCGAGGGTCGTGTCGCACGCCGCGACGGATTTTATTATCGAGGGTCGTGTCGCACGCCGCGACGGATGCATGGACAGATATGTCCCCCATGGGTCCCGGACTGAGAGACAGCGGGTGTGTATCGTTAGGTCAGACATGCATCACTATACTTGACATTGCATTGTGCATCTTTATCATTTGTGAACTTATGAGTACTTTTCTGTGGAACTTGTGATTGGTGAACTTTATCTTGTGGATTGCTGATCTGTAATTGTTGAAGTGATATGGTTGAACTATGTGCTATGTAAATTGTGAACTATTAGGTTGGGCTGGTTTTTATGCAGGTTGTAGTTGTGGAGGTTTGGTTGGGGTGTAAGGAGTACCCGTATTCCATACACTTAGCTTGTGTTTAGAAGTTTGCTTGCTGAGTACCGTGTGGTTTGGTACTCACCCCTTGCTTCTACAATTTTTTGTAGGTTATGAGCCCGGATCTTCATGATACCCTCTCTTATTTTCTTGTCCGAGGCTTCCTATGGAGATTTGTGAGGTAGCTGATTGTCATCTCAGCAGACCTTCTTACTCCTTATTTATGATCTTGTTCTATTCTAGAAACAATGTCATTTGAGACTTGTGTTTTCTTTCAAATCCATTGTAATACATTAGAGGCTTGTGCACGTGACAACCAGATTGTTGGGGTTTTAATAAGTTGACTTTGTATTCCGCATTATTAGATGGTGTTAGTCTCCTTTTTCTGGTTTTACTTCCGCATTTATTGTATTAGTTGGGTTTTAGGCTGACTTGTTTTGGTGGGATAAGACGAGTGCCATCACGTCCATTTTTGGGTTGTGACAACTTGTCACAACCATGTCTCAGAACCAATGCAAATAACATGTTCACATAAATAATGAGGAGATGACCATTTTCATAAAAATGCACACTTCATAACAACACAATCGTGATACAACACCAACAATGAATCAATAAGCCTTTCAAACCATTCTCAACACATCACACACCAATAATTAATCACATTGCCTTTTATTACCCCTTTTTCATCATTAAAATTATTCAATATGGACAAGTCAACCCACCACCAAGTCCCATTACTCCCCAACACATACGACAAGGAAATACACGAATTCTATACACTTAACAAGGGTTGAGAAATCCACTTGCCTCAAATAATTGAACAAATCACCTCAGGACTTGAGCCTTCTCCTTTCGTTGAGCGGTCAAATCAATGCAATCTATTTAAACAAATACTCACAATAAGATTTTGAAACTAACAACAACCATATTACTATATGTTTAGCTTAGACCCAAAAACTCACCCAAATCTATAATCAAGTTCCTGAGTTTCAAGTCTAAGGTTAAGTCTTAATTCCTCCCAATAACCTAACTCTACTAATATTCATATAATACAACACACCTATTTTAACATGTCAAAACTCGAATCATTAGGTGATAATCATAAAAAAGTTTCGTATCCAAAACTGAGGGAAGAACCTTTAATCCTAACTGTGAAATAATATACAAATCTTAACCTAGTTAACACTTTCTTTCCTCTATAATGATTTGCTCCTAATTGGGCAATCATTACCCAATGATTGGCCATCCAAACCTAGCCGTCAAGTCAACAACTACAATATGTACTAAATTTGCAATTTAAAGAAACCCAATTTTATTCTTCTTTCTGTTCCACCATACATAATAATAATAATAATAATAATAATAATAATAATAATAATA